>JAVJGI010000062.1:78848375-78860533 GCA_035590275.1 Ibycter americanus
CCAACCCACCGCCCCAGAAGCAAGCCCACAACTGTGTATTATCAATGTTAATTAACCCTCTACAGTTCCTCTACAGAAACATATAGAAACATATGCTTGTAGAAGAAGAAAACGATGTAATGATGTAGCAGTCATAGCAGAGTCCCTCTATTAATTTTCCTTTCAAGATTCTAAGGAACATCAATCTGTAAATTACATTAATGCCAATCTATTGGAAACACCGATGAAAAACGACAGTTCACTTGCTCTTTTGGTCTCCTTTCTTTTACGTACTCTCTTCAGCTAACGAGCTCCACAGTCCTTGACAGCTCCCTCACTCTACCTTTTCCCATCTGCCTCAAAATAAATGTTGTCCCAAACAACATACAGAAGCCCAAACGTGAACATGAGCAAGCAATTATGGGAACCGGGCTAAATTGCATGTTGATCATTAACTTAGATGTCACATCCCTTCGGCACATCCTCAATCTTTCATCAGTTTCTATTTCTCATTTTGCAGACTCTCCAAGGCAAACACTGTTACCCCTGTTTGCACGAGGACCAGCATAATGGCACCTTGATCTTGATTTGAATTAAGAATAATTAATTCTAACATGAATTTGGCATGTCTGATTTTGAATCTTGTCCAGTTTTGGATCTTTCATATTGACATGGCCTTTCTAGAGCTTCACTATAAGCATCCCTGGGTAGAAGCCCAGGGCTGAGCACTGGAGATGAGCCAAAGACCTGATAGTCCAGACACAAACATATTTCTAACCGAACCGCAGTGACACCGCTTTGTATTCAAGGTTTGTTTGCTACAGTTCATTTTAAGGTCAAATCTTGCAATGTTTCATGCTTAGAAGCTCCTCTTCTTCTTGTTAGAAGGAACTGAAATATTAAATAGCAGTTCCCCCCAAATCCATTGAAACAGAGCTGAACATGGAGAACGCTTCAACGGATGTGATTAGTCATAAGGCTGCACACCTCATTATGTGAGATTTACGTCTGAGCTAACATATACTGCCTGCAAATTGTATATAATGTTGGAATCCTGCTTAGTTTTCTGCTGTGCTTAGCAATGAATTAAAACGCTTTTTGCTGTTTCTCATCTAAGCCTTTTAATGAACATTGTAAACAAGGACTGCACATATGGAAATTGCTATTCATTGATAGGAGTTAAAGTGACATATAGAAGACAAGGGAATGAATTTAGATCAAGCTATTAATGAATTTATTATATATTCATTTATGCTAAAAGCGTAGGATGGATTTGTGACACTGATCAGAACACTTTGTTTATCACCTGGATTTGATAATCCAGTAACATCTGAAAGAAAATCAGATGAATAAGGGACTAGTGTCTCAAGAAAGGAAAATGCTTTGATCAAGTGTGGATTCTGGCATCCAGAAAAAATAAACTATACTTGAATCATTATAGAAACGATAAGTTTGGTCATTTGCTACTTTCTGGCAGAGAGAGAGCAATTGTGAGTTTTTCAAGAAAAGCAAAACCACCCATTAAATAGTTGGAGAAGCAACTAAAAAGTGTGAAAGAATACATGTCTGAAAAATTACTGGTGCATTTGTAAGCTTGAGCAAATTAAAAGAGTGCATGAGCATCTGAAGAAAATGGGACAAGTTTCTGGAGTCACCCATGAGGGAAGTATATAACATTTTCCATGGTGGTACACTGTTATGAAAGGGGAAAACTTTTACCTCTCAGTGACAAGTTGCATTTGTGTGCCCAGTCTGAAGTCTCTGAACTGCAGGATGCCAGAGTGTAACAAGCAATAAGCAGGAAAAAGTTCACCCTTCACATTCCCCAGTGAGGTTAAGTCATCTGACCAGCCGACGTCCCCTTGCTTGAACAGCTGGAAACTCTCAGGGACAAAGCTTTGTGAGGATTTATCTCCCTTTGAAAGGGATATAGTCTGTCTGATAGTGGCTATTTCTCATACATCCCCAAACACTAACGGGGCGCAATCATTTCACACTGGTTGAAGATCTGGTCCTGTGGTTAGCTTGGTTTGTCGGGTTTGTAATACATTAAAGAGCATGAGTACAGCATCTTGGCTGAAGTAGCTCATTTTCCATTGCTACCCCAGGGCTAGGTTGTAGCTGAGAAAAGCAGGGCTAATGTCTGTCTCAAGAATTATGCAGGTCAAATCCATTCCTTCTCTGATAATTTCTATATGGAAATTACTTCAACCAGTGCCACCGTGGTGCAGAGCATAACATGCTTGCTCTTCACTGGGCCACTAGAAGTTTCCATCTAAACAACCTGATGTGAAAACACACCTTTTCTGCAGTGTGGAGATAGCTCCAGACCAAAGGGAATGAACCTATCTGCGGGCAGGGTGATATTTTTAACAGCCTTGTTAGTGCAGGATTTGCTGACACTTGTTTATTTCTGAAAAGGAATGGGGAAGCAGAGCAGGAGACAACGTTAGCCGTTCGCTTCTGTTTGCTGGGAGCGCAGGAGATACAGGGGACTGACTCAGCAATTTGAAAAATAGGTATTAAATCTTCCTTTCCCATCCCCAAGAGCCCAGGTTCTGCATTGCATAAGAAGGTGGAGGAAGGCTGCTCTGCTGCCCTTGCTGAGCCCCAGGCGGCGCTCGGGCAGGAGGCGTTGGGTGCACTGCAGTGCCGGGCTGCCCGCGCCCCACTGCAGCACCGCAGCGCTGGCTCAGCTCATCCCACTGGTGGGACCGCTCAGGTGGGGATGCATCCTCCATCCGGCTGCAAGGCCCAGGCAGCTGCCAAACAGCTGATGCAGTGCTGTGGCTGCTGCCTTATGTTGCGATCCGCAAGCTGTGCTGCACACACAGTAACACTATGGGGGAGCAACAACCCTCTCCAATATTCCCAGCTTGTCCCTGTGAATTTATCCTGGGATCACAGGTTGCAGATCCAGGGTGAGTAGGTTACATACATACCATTTATCAAACAGCGGTGCTAGGGAATGCTGTGGATGCAGGAAATCATTCACCCGAGCTGCCAAATGGTTACAATGGTCTCTGCATGGGCAAAAGCCTGTCCTTGGACCTAAGTTTCATCTCATTAGATAACGAGTGAAAAACAAAATGAACCAGAGAGAAGAAATGACTTCTCCAAATGACTGGAATAAAAGCCTGCCCCTTACGTTTCATTACGCAGCTCTACTGAAAAATTACAGCTGCAACATATTGATGCTATGCCTGCTGCTCCACCACTCTCAGCTAGGCTCATCGAAACTGTTCAAAAACCTGTGTCACTAATACGGACCATTCAGGGGGTTAGGGGAACTTGCATACATTCATGGAGGAAAGTTGCATGGAAAGGGTCATTAAAGTCAGAGACAACACATTTGGAGGTGGAAGCCAGTCAGCCAAGAAGCAGCTAGAGCCTGGGGGAGTGTTTGGGGAAGTATGACTTTACGCATGACCTGTTGAAATCCTCATTTCTAAAGCACTTGCCATTGGCTACTGTCAGAGATCAGATGCTCAGCTAGATAAACCCTTTGGCCTGAATCAGTCTGAATGCTTTTATGTTCCTGTGTATTCATGGAGCTGATCACATTAAAGTCCATATGCACATGAAGAATGAATTAAAGCCGTGCAACTCTTCCAGCCCTTAATCCTGGCATTTAAGTTTTTGACTTTACTAATTTAATCTTACAGTAACACCATTTAAAAACCTGTCTTTGCATTGATACAAATGCTTGCCTCATTCACTGCATGGTCTCAGATCCTATTTACCCTCACCATTTGTACACAGCACTGATTACAAATTGATTATTTTGCAGTGGGTTGACACGGCAGTGCATGTATCAGTTCCCACAGGCACTACATACATTAATGAATATCATGACCTCTGTGAGATTGTTATGGGTATTACACCAATTTTATGGCAGGAAAATTGAGGCAAAAAGAAAACTAATTTTAAAATATCACCAAGATTCAGCAGTGAGAGCTCGGCATTGACCAGACCTTGCTGTTCTCATGTATCACAGGACTTGTGTTGCAATTTGTATGCTTAAAGCCTGATATCAACCAATATATGCATATGTCACACTTCGGGGATTCATACTTTGGGTGTTAGACCAAGACACAGAAGAAGCAAGCAATGCAAACTAATAGGCACCTATTAAAATGTGTTGCTTTCCCAATTTTGCAGACAGCACATGACTACTTCTTTTTCTGCAAGCCCTAGACTGCTTCCCTTGCTGTTTTTCAACCTTTTCAGGAGGCAGGGCTGCCAGAACAACTGCCTCCTTCCCTGCGTGGCTCTGATCCCCCTGGATCACTGGCCAGAGGACCCTGTGAAGAGATTGAATTAGACCAGCCAGCTCTTTCCCAGTTTTGTGGTGCATGGCCTCATCTTCAATCTGCTTCTCATAAAACCTGGTGAAATGGTTGTAAATAAAGCCCAAGATGAGCTTTCTTTTCATGGCAAAACTCCCACAGACATCTGATATGCCCAGTGTTGGCATGAGAAATATGAGTGGGCTGGCTTGTGCAGGACTTAAAAAAAGCCTTTCCCAGTTAGCAGCATTTAGCAGCTCATTAGTGTATCTGAAACCTGACCTTTAGCAGTCTGTCCCAGAGGGGTATAATTAAGCTTTTCACTCAATTATTATGCTGGCTAAACTCACCATAGCCTCAAAAAAATACATGAGAAACATTTCTGTTTTGAGGAGGGTGGTATCCTTTTTGCTAGGAATACCAGGAGCGGTGAGCCAGCTGGCTGCCCATCCTTTTCCCATTATTATTTTGAATATCCATAATTTCAGATGTGAATAATTTTGAACATGAAATTAGTCTGAATGTGTACTTTCCTAATACCTCCAGGACAGCTGGAGAGGCAGTGCTTTCTCTGATGAATCTTCTGTTGTGCCTAGGTCCCTACAGAGGGATGACAGATGACAGAGGTCATTGGAGATTCCTAATCTGCATCCATTCTAATGAATTAAATATTTCTAGTGTTAATTTTCTGTCATGGAGGCCAGCTGATGCAATCTAAGCATCACTATGCTATTTTACTCCTTTAGCCTCCAAAATAGAATGCCCACCTCGAAACCCTAATTTGCACCTGGGAATTATTTGGGAAAGTGCCATAGACAGGGCAAAAGCATGTCAGGGAGCATGCAGACAATTTAATACCGTATAGACAGTCACAGCCCTGGCCCAGTTCTGTTTTCTAGTAAAGGCTTTAGCCAAAGGGTGATGCTGCTCTGCCACCGCACGTGCACAAGGATCGGATCAATGCTGAATCTTCTAGTTCTGTTAGGGCACCTAAATTTCATGTTTATACCTATAAACATGGGTGGGGGGAGTCTTAAGCCCTTTGTGGACATGGGAGAAAGCACAATGTGCTAATTCAGTTTATAATATTTTTATAGAGATGGCTACATCAATTGAAGGTACCTATAGCTCTACTGGGAGGGAGAGGGGCTTGCCTTACTTTGTAGGATAACTGACACAATAGTATATCACCAGTGCCGGCTTTAGGACCAAACCCTTGGCTGTTCTGAGCCCATCACTCCCACTTGACTTTACTGTGTGTATTCATTATTTTTGCTGACCATTAAAAATAGCAGTTTTTCATGGTAATAAGAACTCGGGAGTTGATCTCTGCCTCTCTTTTCATCTGATGTGCTGATTCTGCTAACCTTCTTCTGCAAAAAGTCTGACGAACAGGAGATTACCCCTTATAAGAAGCCCAGTGCTGTGAAAGAAAAAGGGAGAATGAGGAAACTGCTGGATCAAGCTCCTTCAGCCCTTCTGGTTTTAGTGCTTTTGATACACTTCAAAACGCTGCATTGTCAGTCATTGCAATGGGAGTAAGGCAGAGATAACCTGAACCCAGACTACAGACCACATTTAATTGCTTGATAGATGTAACTGAGAGGTGTAAAAAATCTGAAAAGAAGCAACCTGTTAATCTCTTATCAAAAGAGGGTTTTGCCTGCTAAACTCCGAAGAAAGAAAATTATAATCTACACCAGATACAAGGTGCTGATGGTTCTCAGTGAATCACTTATCTCACGGTATGCTTCTTTTTATTACTTTTATGTCAGCAAAGCGTTGTGAGTAGCACTTCACAATGTGCTCTCAGTACATTGAATTTACTCAGAAAGGCAAATAACAATAAATATAAAATGTACAAACTACATGTATAAATCACTGCAATTTAAATGTGGGACAGAATGCAAAGTTATGTTTTGTTTTAGAAAGATATTTTAAAATTGTTTGCCTCCTACAGGAACCTATATATCAGTTTATTTTCGATTATTGCGCCTGAGAATGTTGCCCATTCATCCAAACTATGACATCGCAAATTGCTGTTTCCCTTCAGTTTTAAAGAACTAAAAGTGATTTTAGATATTGTCATGAGTTATCATTACAAGGCTGAGCCAGAAATTTTTACAGTTTCAGCCTATATCTCTCAAGCTGATAAATGATTGCTGTAATGGTGTTCGCATTCGTAAGGCTCCAGCTGCACTGTACAAACTTAAAAGATTGCTAAATACAAACCAGAGCACTAGGGAAAAAGTTAAAAATGTAACAGCAAGGAGTATTAAAATTCATTTTCTTACAATAACATTATCTGGGGTTTGTAAAATGTACCCTGTGCCTTCCAAAGTGTATTTTTTCAAGAGAAGCCGTATGTAACCGAGTGTGTACCCATAAAAAAATTACTACATAATCTGCATTTTGGAACCTCTTTTTAGATATAAACTTATTTTTACATATGTCATATTAATATTCAATACCTTTTCCTTTTAAATGTGTAGGTGAAAGCTTCATGTAGCTGTGCTCTCACTATACACAGAGCTCTGCTGTGCTAGCACCAGGTTACTGCAGCCCTGTGTTGTTTTCTCAGGATTTGCAGCAGCACCCGGGATTCCTCTTAACAGCCCCGATTTCTGGTGTCCCAGGACTGCGTAAGAATCCTGACCCTCAGCTAGGCAAAATGAAGTTTTCTAGACTCTTAGTTGGCAAAGAAAGCCCCACAATTCTGAAACCAGACTACCAGGAGAGCAGAAAAGAGCCACAAGTATTACTTTCTCTTTCTCTCTTCTATTCCCCTTTGCCACCCACAGAAATTTAAAGCCAGTTTCATAGTGAATTCTGCTGCAAAACTTTCACCCTATTGAACATTTTTCTCGGTAGTTCAACTGATTTGTAAGTGCTTCTCATGCTTCTGGATAAATTGCAGTAAACTGGAATTATCTTCTTTCTAATTAACAACTGTCTTAAAAGTTGTCTATGGAAGGTAAGAGGTCTCCTTCTTGTAATGTATTTTTTTTTCTTCCCTGAATGATGGTTACACAGTAAACCAAACAGCTTCATCTCAGCTGCTACAATTTCAGCTGGTAATGCCTCACCAAACCCATATAAAAAGTTTATTAGCTTTATAGGGTACGGTTCTCAATGATGGGGATTTACCTCTCTGAGTAGAGGCTACAGGTTTCCCCAGTGCCTCCTTCCAGGGCAAGGCAGCAAAGGAGCTTTTCTCCTGCTTCCCCTGTTTCCCAACACCTGTTGACTGGCCAACGTGCCCATACCTGCCAGCCACAGTGCTCTTCTCTAAACCAACCCCATTTGCCCTGGGCCACTCACCATACCACAGGAAAACACGGGGAAGGCTGTGGACTAAAGACAGGATTTGGAACAAGATGTTTGGGAGAGTTTCTGTGGAAGAACTATTAAAAAAGGTCATATTCAACCTGTTGGAATCAACACATTGCTGATTTTGCTGCTGCAGCTGCTTCTGCCATTGCCAGTGTCATTGGAAAACAGCTATTGCTGGAGGTGACCTTGCTCTGGAAGAGCTGTGATCAGCTCTAGCCTGTGTCACCATCACAGGTTGCGGTGGTTGTAGGTCAACCCCCTGACAATGAGGTGTCAGGGTTGGCTTGCTTTCCTCCCCTAGGCTCCTCATTTTGGCTCCCTTTTTTCTCTTTGGAAAGACTCTCCTGCCCTTGGAGGAGACATGGAGAGTGAATTAAATCATGATGTTTCTGGAAAAATGTATTTATGAGAAACAAGAATGTGTCTGAAGCTGATGGTACAAAGAAAAGTGTAAGGGGTAAGGGAAAGAGCTGGGGGTGTTCTTGTATCAGGGCTTAAGGAACTTGGGAAGACTTTGGAGTACTATGGGAAAAGGTAGAGAAGAGAAAGTACTTGGGGAGGGTAGGACATGGGGAGGGTTAGGAGTATTGTGAGAAGGTGTGAAGCTGACCCAGCAGTGCAGGGGCCACGGTCACAGCTGCCTGTGTGTGCAGTGATGTGAAGCTGTTCTGCTGTGCTTCATGCTGGGATGTCCCAGTGCAGCAGTCATCGGCTCTTCCTTACTGCAAACTGCTCCATAGCAGAGCATGTTTCCAAACTGGAGTGTTTCTGACCTAGCTTCGGTCTTTTCAGACTTCCAATTATTTGCAGCCCAGCTTACCTCGGTCCTCCAAGCTGCCTCCATAGGCAGTACAATCCACAGTGAATAGAGAACTCAATATGACTATGCCTGTGCTGGTGAAGAACTGAAATCAGGGATCATTCCCTGGTCCAGAGGCCAGCTGCACAATCTGGTCAAGGTCTTAATGCTAAATCTCTCTTTTCAAACTGAATGGCTGTCTAAATAGTTCCCAACTCTCAATCAGTGTCTGATAATTGGTTAGGAATATGGGAGTTGTCCCTGACCAAAAACATTCCAGGAACTCTGCAACCATACAAATGATCAACTGTCCTGCCCTGCCTGCCCTTTGGCACTGTGATTTTGCTAGCATAGATGCAGCTTGAAGATCATCCCAAGTATATATTCCATGTAGACACTCCGAGCAGATCTCTTTCTCTCAGCTGATCTCTCTCTTTCCTGTGTAACTTCAGGTGTTTGTCTGAGGTGTCTAATCATTCCAAGCTCCCTCTGTAACCAGAGGAATCATAGAATAGTTTGGCTTGGAAGGGACCCTTAAAGGCCATCTAGTCCAACCCCACTGCCATGGACAGGGTCTTCTTCAACTTGATCAGGTTGATCAGAACCCCATCCAACCTGACCTCGAACATTTCCAAGTATGTGGCATCTACCACCTCTGTGGGCTACTTGTTCCAGTGTTTCACCACCCGCATCATAAAAAATTTCTTCCTTATATCTACCCTTTTTTAGTTTAAAACCATTACCACTTGTCCAATCACAACACACCCCACCAAAAATTTTGTCCCCATCTTATAAGCCAGACCCTATGGCAGGCTGCTATAAGGTCTCCCCAGAGCCTTCTCTTCTCCAGGCTGAACAACCCAACTCTCTCAACCTTTCCTCATAGCAGAGGTGCTCCAACCCTCTGGTCATTATTATGGCCCTCCTCTAGAGTCACTCCAACAAGTCCGTGTGTTTTGTGTGCTGAGGGCCCCAGAGCTGGATGCAGCACTGCAGGTGGGGTCTCACAATAGCAGAACTGAGGGGGAGAATCACCTCCCTTGACCTGCTGGCCATGCTGCTTTTGATGCAGCCCAGGATACCGCTGGATTTCTGGGCTGTGAGTGCACATTGCCAGGCCACGTGCAGCTTTTCATCCACCAGTATCCTCATGTCCTTCTGGGCAGGGCTCTCAATCCATTTATCCCCCAGTGTGTATTGATACTAGGTGTTGCCCTGACCCACGTGCAGGACCCTCCACTTGTTAAACCTCATGAGGTTCACATGGGCCTCAGTTCTCACCATGCCACTTTTCCAGCAGATGTCGGGATGATTGAAGCCCCCCAGCAGGATGAGAGCCTGCGAGAACAATGCCTCCTGTAGCTGGAGTAAGAAGGCTTCACCAACAGACTCCCCTTGATCAGGCAGCATGTAGTAAACACCAGCCACAAGGTTCCCTTTGTTGCCTCACTCTCTAATTCTTACCCATAAGCTTTCAGCCTGCTTGTGGTTATTCTTCAGAGACAGCTCTTCACAATCTATCAACTTCTTGATGTACAGGGCAACCCCTTCACCCCTCCTTCCTCACCTGCCCCTTCTGAACAGCCTGCAGCCATTGATAGCCACACTCCAGTCATGGAATTTGTCCCATCAGGTTTCAGTAACGGCAACTAGGTTGTAGCTTTCTAGCCGCATGGTGGCTTCCAACTCCTCCTGTTTGTGGCCCATGCTGTGTGCATTGGTGTGGACGCATTTCAGCTGGGCTGTCAACTATGTCACCTTCTTGGAGAACACACCTGAATTCCATTGAGGTATTTCACCAGTGTTTCCCTGTAGGTTCCTATTACCTCAGGAGCCCCTGGCTCATCTCTGTAAGGCTTCAAGTGTGCTCCAGTGTACCCAGTATGTCTCAGAGCAACAAGCTGAGGGCCCTTGCTAGGACCGTATCCCTCTAGCCTTGGCATGTCACCCCACAGCTTGTCACAGGCAGGCCTGATATTATCCCCCTCTCCTTTCAAGTCTAGGACAACTTAGCTTGTCTGTCTGGAGATCTACAGGTGTCTTGTTTCCTTCCATTGACTTTGAGGGAGCTCAAGAAGACAGAGCTTCAGATGTAGACAGTTCAGCTATGTCAGGTGGGATGAGTCCAGGTGTGTGTAAAGACCAAGATTATCTCTTAGGAGTTGGCTCATTTGGTGAGGCAGAGGTTTGTACTGAAGTCAGGAAGGTGGCTGGCAAGGATGGATTTCCACACCATGAAGTGATCAGACAGGTTGTCACGTTTTGGCTGTTACATATTGGGGCTGTTTCCACGGAGTATTCTGAGACCTTGTAAAAATATGTGCCGATATGAACTGAAAGTTGTTGTGGACTTGAGTTATTAGTGTGAGGAGGTCTGCCTTCCCCCTGCCAACAATAACTAGAAGAGATGCCCTCGCATAGTAAAAAGAGTAATATCTGATTAGCAGGGAATAAAACCATGGCATCAGCAGATCATACAAATGTTATGGTTGTAAACTGTTAAGAAGCCTGTCATCAATTAATTTTCTCACAAACCATTCTACAGAACACGCTTCTTTGCCTTTGGCACTAGCGGAATGATGATGGCAGGATTTATTACTTCTGGAACAGCAGAAGGGGAGGTGATGTGATGTGTCCAAACAGACTGGCCAGCAGTCCAGATGAAGGCAGGGTATGGTTGTATATCTCCTCTCTGTCTGCTTCCTAGGCTTTCAGGTATGTACTAAGTAGAACAGAAAACAAAATGCTCCTCATATTGGCCCTTGTATGTCTTTTTCTCTTTCTTTTAGCATAGGAGATTTAGAGACCTTTGTCAATTGCATTTCACATGTTTGTTCTGGTGTGATATTCTTCTTCAGTGTCTACTCACTGGTAGAAGGGTGCTCGGTGTCCCCGGGCACTCGGTGAGCCCCACTGCAGTGGCGCTTGCAGCTTGGCAGGAACCCAATCCCAGCCTTGCAGTGAACGATTGCACTTCTTCTGTGACCCTGCTTTTTGACTGCAAATGCAAAAAGCTTAATGCTGGTCAGTTAGCCCTGAGCTCGCCTTCAACAGAAGACAAATTTCTGATGGAAATCACAAGTTTTTGTTCGAAGTAAGTAATGATTTTAAGCTCTTGGGCTACAAGGGTGAAGGATCTAACCTAAAAAATATGGGTATAGAAGTTACTTAAGGCAAAGCTCATGTTTTGGCTATTTCAGATTTGTTAGCTGGGGAACTTGTGCACACAGTAATTTACCCCACCATCACTATCCCTGAAGAAAGACCTTGGAGACATCTTCTAACCTTCACAGGCATAGTTTGACTTGTATATCTACTGGAAGACACAGCTAATCAAAATGAGCTAGCTGCAAACCTTTTTATTGTGGCTATGCTCAGCAATTTGTATCGCTGCTCTTGAAATATCCCATCACGTCTCAATAGTCCCTCCCATCCACCTCTCATTTTCTACTAAGGAAGGGGAATCGCTTTAGCCTTGTTTGTTAGTATTCAGCATCCATAGGAGTATTTCAGGCTTATTTGAAACTAGATTTGGGACAATGAGGAATCTTGGTAGGAAATTTCTTCTATCCTTTTTCTTCCAGGACTGAATTGTTGCCACTGTATCTCGCTGTATTTGCTGTCTTGTATTACAAAGTTTGGTTTTGGTGTACTATAAATCTATGCAGTACAAATGTTAGCAGCTAATGTGTTGGTTTTGGTTTGTTTCTTTTTTTTTTTTTTTTTTTTTTTCTAAAAACATATTTGTTTCAATCCCT
>JAVJGI010000062.1:78860633-78928669 GCA_035590275.1 Ibycter americanus
TGTCCTTTTCCCTGCCAGCATGGAAGAAGCAGAAACTAGAGTAGATTTTGCTTATCTATCAGAGCCAAGGCTGTCACCGACACAGTACACTCTGCTGGTTTTGTGGTAGCTTCCACATGTCATGTTTGAAAATGTTTTTTTCATTGCACTTTGTAATTAAACGAAAAGGGTTGGTGTGGTTTGTGGTTGGGTTTTTTTTTTTTTTTTTTTTTTTTGTAGAAACACATATTTCTTTCCATCCCTGCTTTTAGGAGTTGGCTTTAAAAGTGCCTTTTAAACGCAGAAACCAAGTGAGATGCGACAAAGTGAGAGAACAGAGAATGACTGTCTTGTTCAGGGATTATGTCACTCATCTGGGACTGAATCCAGTGACGATTCAATCACTGATTCAACAAATATTGTCAAGGCAGACTAATGGTGCCTATCTAGGCACCATCTCACCCCCAGTGTTACTATTGCATGGTGATGCGGAGACTGTGCTGGACTGTGGACCAAGTGGGCACTGATGCTCTCAGGCAGACAGGGGAATTAATCCTGAATCTGGATCTAAGCAAGTATAGATGTTTTTTCCATTGATTTGCTGACAGGAAGGGGATACTTTTTATCATTTGTTAGTACAGGGGTTTTTCCCTTTGCTTTGCTCTTTTCCCCAAGGGTCTAAAAAAGTGCTTTGATTCTGGCTGAATTGAACATTTTATGTCAAAGTAATTTTTTTCAGCATTTTGGCAAGAAAGGGATGGAGAGTTAGATGCAAGTTTTTTAGACTGAGACTCCCACCTTGAACCTGAATTTTACAAATCTATGAAGAAGTTGTCCTATAGAAAATCCTTAGGTGCTTAAATGTAAGTTGATAGTCTTCAAAGAAACTTTGAAAAGAAGTTCAAAGAAATATTTAGAGAGAAGACTATAAGAAGAAGATATTTCTGTGTCAGAGAGAAGCCTCAGTAAATGTTAACTTTCACATGAATTTTAGATGTTTTAATACATGCAGTCCTGTTCTAACATCTTACATATTCAGCTTGTCCACATTCATTTTTCAGTCTGTAATTAAGTAAAACTGGAAACAATGAGCCTGATGCTCCCTCAGTTCCCACCCCCAGCTGTGTTCTCAGCAAGGTGGTACATGGTACGACGTGATATTTCTTGTTTACTCTTCAAAGACACCAAGCCAAAGATAAGCATCTGAGCTTCCTCTTTAGACAAAAAAAAAAAAAAAAATTTAATTGGATCTTAAAATAGGTGGGATGGATTGTCCTCTGGGGACACCTGCCTCACATCACTGACTATTGAGGGAGTCAAGAAATCTAATTTTCAGACTGCTAACTGTAAGGGAGAGAACATACAGGTTTTAGGCACTCATAACATTAAAAAGGCAATTAAAAATGTATATAGACATCTAAACTGGCTGATAGACATCTAAGTCATTTCTCCATCTACCTCAAAGTCATTTTTTAAAATCTCGCTACGTATGCATGTGTAGATGTATTAACATCTGTCAGTTTTCCCTTAACCACTTTTGAAATTAGATTTATGCTCAACTTCACAAATGTCACCCCACAAATTTTCCTGAGAACTATTTTAAACTAAAATAGCTAGGGAAGTACTGACAATCTATATACTAAGAAAAATGAGTGCACCAAGCTTATTTAGTATTTATACATCTTCCTAGCTGCTGAAATCTTTACTGGAAGCCAACTTATAGCTCAGTGCAGGTTTCATGTAATGAAATATTATGACTAGGAGTCCGTACTGAAAAGCCCACCATGGTAGTACTGGGGGGGGCGGGGAGAGGGGGGCAGAAGCTGAACACTGTAGACATTTATGTTATCACACCTTTAGCAGACAAGCATTGAGAGTGAAACCTTGGGCTTTCAAATGTACTAGTCAATTATTTTTGTGTTAAATCCTAAGGACTTTGGATCTTCACAAGTCATTTTACTGAAAGCTTCTTTTTGCTCTAAAAGGGCTTTTGAATTTAGTGTTGTTTCTGTAAATCAAGAGCCTGATCCGTATCTGTTTTACATCAGTGTAGTTTCATGATCACGGCATTCTGACTAGCAGTGTAAGTGTCGGGGAAATCAGGTTCATGGCATCAGTGCAGAATGTGGTTAACTGGGAAACATTGGCCATGATAGGCACAGATGGAGAACTGTGATTCAAGAAAGGGGAATTCCTCAAGGGCATGAGTAATTTCTCATGGTGGCAATACTTCCATTGCACATTCTGGTACGTATGCTTCATATCATTCTTGCCAAGGTATGGCAATTACTGCCGAGTATCAATTAACAGTATGACATTTTCCTAGGAAATGTACCACACATTAAACAGAGACATTTGCCACATGCAAGATATAAAAAGCTCATGAAGAGAGACTAATGATCTGGCATCCATTATTTATGGGAAAATGAAAATGAATACAGGAATCACTAAAATAAATTGCTTTATATGTCTTTACATTAAATTTTATGCTTCTACTCCATCAGGGAAGGATCAGATTGTTTGGATGTGACCTGTTCTTGAAAAATACACGTTAGCTGTTTCTTATCACCTTCTTATCCCGCCAGTGTTTGCAGTTGATTGTTCAGCGATCTTCTTCTCTATCTTTGCGACTTTCACAGGCAGGTTGCCTGGTCTATAAGCTTCTGGATCCCTCTTTTTTTTTTTGCTGCTATTTAAAGATAAGCATTATGTTTCCCTGCTTTCCCTCTGCGGCCTGCCCTGGCCTCCACAAGTTCTATTTTTTGCTAAAGTTTACACGATCTCAGATAGTCTTTTGTACTTTTGGAAAATAGATTTCATCAGACTCTGCTGGCTTGGAGACATTTATCTTACCTGACAATATACAGTTACCCAAAATCACTAGGGACTCCATTCAGATGTCTAAACATAGGTGCCCAGGACTTGAATATTCAAGATATCCAAACATGTTCGACAGGATTCACACTTTTAGAAAATTGAGCTGAGTGCTGAAAGTGGAGTTCATTTGTTGATTCAGACACCCGCAGAAAGGGGAAGGATTCAGATGCAGATTCACGTATGTAAATTTCAGTATCTGCAGTGCAGGTACGCACCTGGGAGGTAAGTATTAATGATCTCATCATAGTCATGGAAACCCTTTCAATAGTGAGTGAAATCTGTAAAGTATTCAGCACAGCCTGAGGTGGACAAATATATTTGATCAACTGAAAAGCTCTCTTGACTATGTTTGTTTGCTAGTGATGAAATCAAGTTGTAGAAGCGTGGATATCCACTGACATTTCAGATACCTTTGAGCATCTGATGCACAAAGGTAGGGCACAATGACACATGGTCTCTCCACGTCCTTTTGATTTGGCAGCTGGAGGCCAGACAGAATATATTCCAGAACTTCTTAAATAGCACAAGATACCTGCATGTAAGCAGCTGAATCCCACCTTTAACTTCTGTTGATACAATGGGAACCAAGAAATAGGTGTCTCATGCCATTAAAGACATCCTAGGGTAGCTGGCCTAGTGGGCTTCTACCTGTGATCAAAGAAAAGCATGAGTTTCCCATAGGTCTCCAAAGTAATGTCCCTTAGCATGATTCAAATAGCAGCAGACATGGCTTAAATAACTGAATCAACGTCTGTTGCACAAGATACAGAAACATCTACTCTTCCTGAGTAAAATTTTTTTATCCCTTTTTTTTTTTTCCATTTCCAAATATCATATTTACTCTAATACTCTTCCTCCATAGAGAAAGCATATCTTTTGCAATAATCCTGTTGTACCACTTGAAGTTACGGTGATGCTGGGAAAGCCTGGTGGTGACCATCCAGGTCCTGTCTGTTCCCCAGGAGCCCAAGCTGGCTTTTAATCAATCACCTTGGCACTCTCTTTGAAAGTCTGTATTTTCAGATTGATCTAGATATTTTCTTGGTGTTACGGTTGGTGAATTTCTTACTCCACCTGTTCCCACTGAGATCAAGTGTGAGTTGTCAAGACATATGTGTCGTTAGACTGGGCCACTCACTACTCATGTACCAATGTGTTGTATTGTGTAACTCCAGATTTATCCTCTTCTTGACTTAAAAGATAAGCTGTAAGCTTAACTCTATGTTGTTGTGATTACTTTATGTCCTTATATAAAGTGATCAGAAATAAGCCATGTAGTCATTTTCTGTTCTTTTGGTCTGCTTTGGCTTCAGTTATTTGCCAATGATCACTTCAATGCCCATTTCCCATCAGTTGTATCTCCTATATTCATGTATATTTAGGTTACCCAGCAAATACTCCCCTTTATCAGCGCTAGCTGTCATTCATTCTCACTATATTATCACCTCTTTTTGTAGCTTCCAAATCTTTTTATATTTTATTGATAATAGAGACAAGGTAATTTTGAGCTGGATCCACCCCGCACTGAGGTATTCTTTTGGCACTGACATTACCTAAGTGTGCTACAGGTTATTGAAGCCTAAATTCTTAAAGCTGTGCTATAAAGTAATTTTCAGTGGGTACCTCTATATCAGTACATTAAACAACACCCTGGCATGGGCACTGCAAATCTATTTGCCATATTTCTGATTGTCAGAGAGGTCCCTGGCACAGGTTTGTCTGGACCAAGTAGCGTTCTCACAAATAGTTCCCAGGCACAGTTTAGGATGTATTATAGGCCAGGAACCATTCCCAATAGGAAATTCGGATAGGGATGCTCTTTTGAAAGCTAGAATTGAAACGTATCGGTGTTGTCAGATAATGCCAGCTGGCCTCCAGGATAAAAAGTAAACAGTGGCACAGTACTGGTAACTGGTATGGATACAGCCATTGCTTCCAGTGGTTAATAGATGCATAAATACTTCAAAGAATGGGAATCCAAGACACAAATTCATTTTTTTTTCTTCCTTGCTACATACAGATTCTACTTAAAAACAAATAGACTATTTTCTTCCTTGAAATTTCATGTCTTTACAAAACATTTGGAGTGAGGCTCATCTGTACATGTGTAATGCTGAGCTAGCTGTTTAGACACTCTTTTTAGTCCATGAAAGAGGAATGTTTTTAGGGGACAATCCATTTCAGTCTAGGAGAGCTTCTAAGTCAAGACAGATGAATTATGATCCAAGAGTGCATATTTCCTCCCATTAATTATAAAGGGAACCTACAAAAACTGGCTCAGGGAATGAGCTCAGACAGCTGTCCTGTGCATAGCTCACTCTTTATTTCTTCTGACTTCAGGGAGTTTCAGCTTCAGGGAGTTTCATGATTTCAATTTTGCCTTCTAATTTGGTTTTTACAAAGCTTTTACTGCTCAGCAAGGGTTAGTTGGCATCATAATACTGAAACCAAGAGACTTAAACCAAATAAAACAAGCTCAAGATCAGCCTCCTGCCTTTCTGGTTTTCTGTGATAATAAATGCTTTCTTCTGTGCAATTCCTTTTTAGCTTTCATTTAAGAAAAAAAAAAAAAAAAAAAAGGCTTTAATTTAGTTACCTTATTTCTTTCCTGTTTGTCTAGCTTACACTTTGTGTAGGAATGATGATCGATATACATCTTATCTATCCTCCTTCAGGATTTTCCCTCTAATTTTTTACTGTCTTAATGATTTTGTGTTTCAGAGTCTGCCTAACAATTCTAAGGCCTTTCCAAATCATGCTTTTCTGTAGACGAAGACCAAAGAGCTATAAGATACTAATAAACTTCTCCTGGGAGTAGTAAATTCAATCATGTATTAATAAACACTCATTCTCAACTCACTCCGTGCCTTTAAGCCCTTGAATATTTCTTCCCTATTAGTCAACAGAGACTCCCAAACTGTCTCAATTCAGTTGCTTGTTCAGACTGTCAGAATAAATAATTAACACATTCAGTAATTCTATGCTTTTTTTCCTTGTAACTGATTGGTAGAAGTGTCTTATGAATAAAAAAACCCTCTGATCTTTCATAAAACTTCTAGGGTGTACAGGAGCTAAACCTTGACTGTATCAGTGGGATAAGATATCCAAATACTTTTGAGATTCTAGGATTTTGTCATATTCACTTATTTTTCCTGGATTGAGTGCCGTTTTCTCTCTGACTTGAAGGCCTAGAGAAAATGTTTCTTTTATTCATGTGTTTTGCTTGCATGTTGCTGGGTGGGTAAGCAGTAAACAGCTTTACAAGCTTAGACACGGCCCCTTGGCAGAATCTGAGAAACGTGAATTCTTCTGCAAAGAGGCTGCAGTATTCTGCAACGGCTAAAGTTGTCAGCTATCCTTTAAAATAGAGGGGGGAGATGCAAATCTCATCTAATACCTGACTTTGCTTCCCCTGGTGAATTTTTCCCATTTTATCACCTTCTTCTCCTCCCTTGTCGGCCATGATTCTCCTTCAATGTCAAGAAATGGTCTTTGTGATTGCTGTCATACAGCTATCATTGTCTGGCAGTGAAATTCTATGTAACTATCTCCTGCATGGTGTGCCAGACAACCCCACAGCCCCTCTCCAGTTCTCCAACATCAGGTAATCCTCTGTAGGAGAAACCCCATATACAATTCTTTCCCTGTCAGATGAAACTTTCCAATTTATACATCGTGTATTCCAACATTTACCAGATTAACATTAAGAGTCCTGGAATGTTTTCAATCCCAGACCTGGAACCAGAGTGAATTGTTTCAACAGTTGTTGAGATGTGGGGATTCATTGGCCGTCAGGAAACATTCACAGAAATAAAATCCTTCTTCCTGGAAGATCACACTTGAAGTATGAGCTTCCTTATCAGAACTACAATGACAGACTCGACGTTGGAGAGGGACTTACGTAACCTCCGCATGTAAATTTAATACTTAGGAAGAGGAAAATGTGTAAGATGAATATATGACAATGACTCGAGAAAGTACCAAGAACCAAAGTAGATAAAGTAGATAAAAAGTTAATATTGATATCAGTAGTTGTCAAGTAGGGAGTACAGGTAAGTGTGGTTGGTTGGTTTGTTTGTCTTGCCATGCTCTGTTTTATGCCATATTGAACAACTGTGGAGGCAAGAACTAGATCTTTTGTTTCCAGGAGACTGGAATGATTCCATGCCTCACTGGTTTATGGGCATTAGCTGAACAAGTTTGGAAGTCACTCTCAACAGCACTAGCAGGTACCAGCTTTTGTAAGTGATGATTCTTTAGCTTATCCACTCATAGGTAATGTTCCCCACTGTTACCTGCTTTTCTCTACCATTGCAGCTCAGGGAAAATTAATACATTTGGACCATCTTTTTCCTCAAAAGCTAAGAAAGAATGTGCTCCTCTATTTCATTTCCCCTGGGTCTTCCCCTTCAGCTTGCATAATTATTTTCCTTACTGCGATACATTCTTAAATAAAATAGAATAAGGATAAGCTGTCAGTGCAAGAATAAGTTCTTAGTGCAACATGACATTCTCCCAAGGTGACTTTTTAAAATAATATTGTATACCTTGTAATAAAACCAGCACCTATCTTAACTAAGATGTCTGGAAGTGAAGTCTTTCAATCAACATTCAGCAGGCATTTTCTGTGAGGTCAGCAAACATTGGCAGAGTCTTGCACACATCAAGAAGAACAAAAAGAGCAAATATAAATGGAAAAAATTAATTCAGAAAACTCAGGCTTTGCTTGATTTACAACTATGGAAAAGAAGAGATCAAAGAATGTTATTTTTCTCATTCCTATCTTTCCTAAGATGAGGTAGAGATATGAAGGAACACCATTTTTCACATATTCTGCAAGCATTTACTTTGATCCAAACCTGTAGTTGAGCTTGGAGACAATTTTACAGCATTTTATAGTGGCTGTGTGCTTTAACATGAGTTCAAATCACAAAAGGTCACAGATTTACTGAAGGGGTTGGAGTGTGAGAGGAGAGGTGACAGTGGAGGTCCTACCAACCCCATGGTACCACCTGCTGCATGCACTGTGTCACATGAGGCAGGCAACTTTTTGCAGCCTCTCTTGGGCTTTTCCCTTTTCCCACTGTTGGATCGGATTGCTAGCATTTTCTTAAAAGAAAGGATAAGGAAGCCCCAAAGCATTTCTCTTTCAGACATAATGCCAGCAAAACGTATTGCAACCTTTAATAAAAATGGGTTTGGAAAACACACTTTTTGGATTTAAAGATATTTTTATTTCACTATGTGTTTCTCTTGCAAAACGGATCTAGTTGTATTGAGCGAGAAGGTATATACTGGAAACTAAGGCAGGATACCACTCATACCAATTCATTTTTCTTTCTGTTGAGGTTACATTCTTGCACAGTGAAGTGTTCTAAATTCAGAAAGAACTCAAATTACCACGAAATACCATTTTTAACAATGGACCATTAACTTTTAAAAGCCATTTGGCAGTAAATATATTTTGCTAAAATATTGTCCAGAGACATCTGTCAGGATTAGAAATGCATTAGCATAAGTTCTTTATAACTCAAAGACTATAATATATGTTATTTGAAGAGATTCAAATGCGGGGGAAGGAAGAAGTTGTCTTCTATGACATTGATCTAAACAAAAATCTAATTGCAAAATGACCAAGAGTATTCAGCTGCGGTGCTGTGGTAGTGACACCAGTAATGTCATCAGTTCAGAAATGTGAGGGCGTAGAGAACACCAAGAGCCTGAAGCATGAAGAAATATCAGCCCACTTTCTTTTCTTATGCAAGATATCTAAACAGATGTAGGTGAACACAGCAGATATGTTTCCACAAAATTATCCGCACACCCACAGCAAATCTCATTCAGAATAAGACTGCACAGTATTTCAAGAAGATGTGCTTATAAAGAACAGACCGGAATATCAGAGTCAGTGAGAAAAAAACAAGTTATTTTCCATCAGAAAGCTCAACTTTTGGTTTAGTTTTTCAAGGGATGTCTGAATTTTTTTACTGTTTCCAGATAACTAGAAACCACCAAGTGTCTAGCAGTCAAAATGTGTTGTTTTTGCCTAAAAACAAGTGTTTGCTGAAAAGCAGAGTCAATGGTTTTCTTTTGGTTTTGTCAAACAAGCGCTACCCCAGGGGGAAAGCATGTGCTTTCATTTAGAAATTCTTCAGCTGAGAATGCTTCCAAGAAATTATTTTCTGATCAGCTATGCTTTAGAAAGAAAAAGTGAGGAAACATAAATGCAAATCCCCCAAACTGGCTTGCATAAATGCCATAATGAAGCATGACTTTATGTCACGCTTCCTCAGCTACTGCCTTGTGGTCTCAGAGAATCTAGAAGTGTCTGGAAATGGAGATGCCTCTACTGCAGTAATGGATGGGTCCCTAGTGGAGATAACGTTATAGACACCAAGGGTGGTTGGGACTCATCTTCCCTGGATGATCAAGGGGAAAGGAATCTAGTCCGAAGTGATCATCTCTGCTTCCTCTATGGTCACTGGAGAGAGAAAGGAGACCCTCCAGGTACCTGAGATAATCACCTCTTTCTACTGAGAAATATTAAGTAGTGATTTGAAGATAATAATTATGGGTTATTTATTTTAAAATAATATCCAAAGACTTAATCATGCTAGACAATACACAGGATATAAAGAGATTTTTTTCCCTCAAGTTCCCCATCCTCTTCCCTGTAATGACTGATCTTAAAGAGATTAATCCCTCAAAAGAGTCTTTATGAAGACTGATGTGTGGGTGAGATCTGAAATTTTTGAAGTATTACAGATCTTGCAGTTCAGAGTCTGAGAAAAAATGAATAGGCATAGTGTGGGCTTCAAGAGAGAGCTTTGTAAATGTTTGGATGTGAAACGAAAGTGGCTATATCAATAGTTAACATTTTTGAATTCTCAAGGTATTTCACAGAGCTTTGAAATTCCATGTACGTTGTTCGCCATACAGCATATATCTATATGATTTTCCTCACCATCTTTCATGGGGCTGTCTAGATCTGCAGACTGAGAGTTCAAAATATAGTAGTGAAGTAACTGAAGCTCTCTGGAGAAAAATAAGGAATTAAAATTATTTTTTTACTAGAAAAAGAAGTCAAAACAACCTTAAGCACAGAGCCATAAGCCAAGTCCGCATAATAAATGATAAGGTTGTTCTCAGACATCTCAACCACTTTAAGTTTCCCATTCTCAGTGCCTGTGAAGTATGACATTACCTAAATATACTGCACATCATAAAATGTGAACATCACTCTAGACTCTAGGCTGTGATTCAGGAAAGCATCCCATTCAGGAAAATACTTGGGCGTGTACTTATGTGACTGGATTTAAATGCATGTTTAAAGCTAAGTGTGAACAGAGATGGAGTTATGTTTGTGCTTCAATACTTTTCTGAATTGCCATCTCAATTATACTGTCTTAAACCCAAGTATACATGTTAAAATTTCTTAAATTACTTTGGATTCACTCAAGTATGAGTAAGCTCCATTGGTTCAGCTTCATTTTATTCAAAGTAAATCTCCAGTCATCAAAGAAGTTGCACCAAGGGTGAGGTTGTCCTGACGGAAATTAAGGAAGGGGTGATTTTTTTCTGTCACAGCCCTCAGGAAATATAAATACACTGTCGTTTTTAGTAATTCTCTACAGAATTCTTCAAGCATGCTTATGGTGGAAACTGGACGTAAAACATTCATGAGAAACATCCTAGAGGAGCCCAAAACTATTTTCAAGCACATATAAAATGACTGGGGTTTGTTTTACTTTAAAGACCCCTGAAAATAAAACCATTCACTAGATAAGTTGGCCTATATATATATATATGTGTGTCTACACTGGCCTATATATTTTTTGTAGCATATACTGGGAAAAGTATTCCTTTGTTTTTTAAATATAGTAGATTTAGCTTCCTTACGAAATGTTTGTTATGTTCCCTGTTCTTCTTTTGAGCCCATAGGGATTTTTCAACCTCGTTAAAATGTGCCATCTGCTAGAGACATCTGTTATAAAATTACAACATGAATTTATGTGCCTGCTTTATTCTTAGGAGAAACACCAATATCTTGAAGTTTAAAGAAAGTAACATGCTTTTACAGACCGGTTTTCTTAAATTTTCTTTCCTCAATTAACACAATGTACAAATGAGGCAAATTCTCACTAGTACTAAATAGAGAGAAAGTAATTCCTCTTGCGAGGCCAGCTAAGATTATATGATTAGTCCCAACCCACTTTCCATTCCAGAAAAAGTGACAGTTTTGCTTGGCTCCTCAAAGCATCCAGTATGGCATAAATTAAACAAACAAACGACAAACAACAAACAACAAAAAACAAAACAAAACCAAAAAAACCCAACCAACCAAACAAACAAAAAAACCAAAACAAAACAAAAAAAAAAGAGACATAAATATTCTCAACTGTATAAAAGACTTCACCTTTACTAATATTGTTATTTGGTTATATGACAGCCAAAAGCTTGTGCCGTTTTGCACTAAGGAAGACATTTTGCAGAAGCATGGTTCTTGCAAGACCAGTTGTGTCATATTTTATTCCATTGCATTTATACATTCTTCCATGGGAGATAAATAGCACCAGATCCACCACAGGATGTTAGGGAACATAAACCTACAAAGTTAACTGGAAGTATTCCTATTCTCATCAGTCAAATAGCTAATCCATAGATATTTTTTTTTTCCTTTTGGCAAAAACTGGCAACAAAGAAATAGATTAAAGTGATAAATCATGGAATATTCCCTGGTCGTAGTGAATGATGCTGGATGCAATTATCACAGAAGTCTACCGCAAAGCTTAGATGAGATTTTGCTCTCATATTTTAAACTCCCAGGGTCCGGCTTCATTGCTCACAGTTGTACACATGATTCAGTAATTCAAAAATAGAGCGCATAAAGTTTTGGATAGACTGAAGAATAAGAGATCACCTTCAGTTTACCAGGCATGGTGGGGGCGTTGTCTCTTTGTAAAGGAGATCATCTCTTTTCAGCTTGTTTTCTCTCAGCTTGATCTGACTGTCTCTCAAAAATGCCATCTGAGAAACTCAACAGAATTATTATCATGGACAGAAGAAGTCACAATGAAAATTGTTATGAAAATAAGACTCCAATAACAAAAAGGAAGACAAGATCCAGATACTTGCGTGACTAGTGATGGGGTAACTAGTGATGGTTAATGTTGAAAAAGACCAGATCAAGCCAGAAGTTTTTGTATTGCATGGTTTCAAAGGAAGGCTCATGCAGTTTAGATCAGCACTAGCCTAAGGGATGAGGAAGGCGCGATGTCTGTATAGCTTCTGCATGGAATATGGCATTCAGTTTTAGAGTCTGCTTCCTGGTTTCATCCCACCTGATTTTAGGCAATTAGGAGATACCTACACTAGTAGTTGGTTGGACCGATGCTCATAATCACTGGGAAGATGTAAGGACCCTTTCTGAGAAAAGGCTTTGTTCATTGTCTGGGTGCCATTGCAGAGTGGTTATGCCTCACCTGTCTGCAACGAGGGGTATGCCCAAAGCCTCCTACAGCTTCAGTTCTGATCTGGGAAGAAGAGAGCTTCTCAGATGAGCATGGAGGGACTAAACAGCTGGGTGGAGTGAGAACTGTCTGCAAAGGTGCTTTGCTGCACGTAGGTGTATTCCAGGGCAGAACTCGGGTGGATAAGCAATTGTATATAACTGGCACTTCTGTATGCAATGGGGGATCTCACATGGGACCTGTGCCTTCATATGCCGCAGGAAGAGATAGATTGCTGAGATCAGAAATACCTGCTGGAGACCCCTCCTTCCCTTTGCCTGTAGAGAACGCCTTGGGCAAGCAGGCATCTCAGATGAGTGTCTGAAGTTCGGAGAGAGCTGGGGGAGCCTCAGGGTGCTTCAGTGAAAGGTGTCTAATAGATGGTATGATGCGCTTCCAGGAACCTAACCATGAGTTGAAGAAGGGGGTCTAATTCAGAGACAGTTCCTGACAACCTTCTGTCTTCAAAGCCCAGTCAAGGAAGAATTTTCTATATCATGCTCTGGGGAAAATGAAAAATAAGGCAAAGGGAATGAAACAATAAATACCAGAAGAGTAGGGAAGGAACAATATCTGGTCATACCAACTTCAGCCTGGTGAAGTAAAGTCATAATTTTTTTTCCTTGTGCTGTGATAGAGTATTTAAGAGGTGCTTTTCTGTTTGAGTGAGGACTGTGTAATCACTGGAGGAGCAAGGTGCAAGCAGAAATGAATGAGAAATGAACTCACAACAGAAAGAAGAAATAAACTTCCCAGCAACGACTAGGATGTTGCACATCCTCAGGCGTGCTCTCTACAGCCCAAGGACTGCAGGGGAGATACTTGCACCAACAGGTGCTGGAAGTGGGGAAATATTCAAACAGTGATGACAAAGGTGTTTGGTTTTTGGTTTGGTTTTTTTTTTTTAAACATGTGGCTATTGATTGTCAGTGTTACAAGCTATGTGGTGGTTGAGGAGCCTGGAACATGTATTCCTGGTTGTCATCACCTCCAGCTCACTAGAAAATGTTTCTGTCTGTTCGAGCAACGTGGCCAGTCCTTGAGCAAACTCACTTCCTCTTTCCCTTTGGCTTAGTCCTTTTCCTCTTTATGCACATTCCTTCTTTATTTTGCTTTGGTTTGGTTTTTTTCTCCCTTTGCAAAAACTAGGTTTCCTTTGAGCTGCAGCTACTGACAAACTCGCAGAAACTGTACCTGCTGCTGAGGGCTTCTCCCTGCTCCTGTACCCTCCTCATGAGTGTTTTTATTCCCCTTGGTCATATTACTTCCAGCTGCTCTCCACCTATTGCCTGTTTTCCCTCTATCTGACCCAATGCAGTGGACTTAGGGAACAACAAGATTGCAACCTACATTTTCAGAAGTTTTCACTCACTTTGGAGTACCATCTCAAAAAAATCTCCAGCTGTGCTTTTCACAAGGGCCATGAATCTAGGGCTAACACCAAATTCAGTGGAGTTAAGGTGAGTAACAGCACAAGGAGGATGAGAAAGTCTTTCATTCTTTTCTTGCTTTATTCACTTGGTTCCAGAAATGCAAGAATTTCTATTGTCAGTCCTGGAAGGGAGGTCACATCAGAAAATCTCAGTGGTGCCTTTTGTTACTCTGTCCTATGAAGAATTTTACATGAAAACTGCCAGTGTCAGCTGCTTTTCCTCGTGGAGGAAGGATCTCTTAGCACAGACCAATGCAACGTAGCAATAAACCAACCCTTCATGAAGAACCCCAGTCCTCAGCAAACCTGAAATAATCCTCTCCCACCTCTTGGGAGTGGAGCGTGCACCATTACTGTACCAGGCTTTCAACCCTCATCTGCCGAGGCTGTGAAATGCTCTTGGTTTCATCAGCCCAGAGAGCATGTTCATATTTTGCCAGATCTCAGATTCAGCTGCAGAAAAAATTGCAAGGCTCTCACAAACAAAACAAGACACTTTAATTCTGTCCTCAGAAATACAAACATATATTTATATACTTACTTCTATTTTAAGATCATTTTCCCATCTCATTGGATAAAGTAACTAAATGCCAGCCTGATTAGGGAACTTAAAATCTTGACATCTAGTTGCAGTAAGTGCGCTAAGTTTATGGCAATTAGAGAGGAATCACTTTACTTTGCTCTTGAGCAGAGCTTAAGCTCAGGGATGCCTGGACTATTATTCCCAGAGGTGACTTTCACAATGCTTTTAATATGCCAAAGGAAGATGTTCTGGGGAAAAAAAAAAAGGAGAGGAGGATTCAAGTGATGAATTTCTCTTCTTTTTTGTTCTTATATATCTGTTTCCTAAAAGCAAGTTTCTTAAGTCACCAGCTGATTCCTTATTAAATTCTGGAACCAACAGTTTTTCTACTACCTGTTTTTTTCAGTGTAATTTTCCAGCACTAGAAGAAGATTAGAAGATGGAGACCACCAATACTTGGTAGGGATGCTACCTGCTTCAAATACAGACACAGTGTTGATATATGTGCTTGTGTCTGTGAGCCTGTTCTGTGTGAATCAATGGGCTCCATTGGTGCATCACCCAGGGCTGAAAATAATGCTTAGGGAAAAATGTTTGGGTAAAACAGCGGAACTCAATTGTAGGCTTCATTGGACTGAGACTGATTTATGCTCTCTCTACTACATATTTGTGTGATACTTGGAACTGGAAATTTTAGCCTCATCAAACTGGAAATTTTTATATCGCTCCTTAAGAGCATCAGAATTTAAAATAGGGGGAATGGAAACATTGCTGCAGAATTTTGGGTCCCAAAGTTGTATTATGGTTTCTGTGTTATGATAATAGGTTGATACTGAAATCTGCTGGGTTACATTTTTCTTTTTATCATGATCTAGCCCTACTTTACTGTCTTCTGGCTACTAGGTAATTCAGATGAAAATCTCAAAACCACAGGCAATTATTGGACTAAGCTCAGGGAGGCATTCAGAAAACCGAGAAAGTTGGTGATTACCCTTAGAATTGAGTTGAGACTTCTATCATCTGCTTTTCTTTTTGGGTTATCAGCTGGCATTTGCCCTCCCTTGCACAATGCAAGGGAAACTGAGGGTACCAGGACATTTTTCAATGAAGCCAAATATTTTTTAAAGCCTGTGTTTGGAAGTCTCTTTATCTCTTGTGAATTCTGTGCCATCAAGTTTACACGGCATGCCATGAGAGGATTATCTCATGAGCATGAGAGCTACGCGGATCTCACACTATTCTCAGCGAAGTCACAGATGAACGATGGTGTGACACACACCAGGTGATTTAGCCCACACTCTGCCAGAGCTAAAATTCAGAAAAGATGCCCAGATAAAAACACTGAGGGAGGATCTCCCCATCCAAACAGGAAAGTGTGGTCAGATGTCTATGATACGGATGTTATCACAAGCACTTGGTGCTGGAGGTGGCACTCCTCTGCCCTCACAGATACCCCTGGGTGAGATGTCTAAGCTGAGGACAGTCTTCTCCTCTGCAGCAAAGGAATAGCAGATGCCCTGTATCCTCTCGAGACCATAAAAGGGCCGGTTGCCCTTTGTAGCTGCCTCCTCCTCCCCACTGTCTGTAAAAGCGAGTCTGCACGAGCAGTGAGCAGTTCAGGCATATCCCTGGAACACTGCAACAGCGCTTCATTAGAATGATCATTTCATGGTTCTGTCCTCTGGTGTTGTCCAAAATGCCTTAATTCAGCACAGCCATTTAGTATGTGCTGAACACGTTCTTGTTCAGGAGTGTTTTATTGTTGTCGTATTTAACATCAATATTAAATATTTTCATAAACAGAGACATTTCCTTGAATTATGACTATCTTGATGTAGATACTAATTGAAGTTAATAGGATTTCTACTGGCTTCCGTTGGTACTAAGCTATACTTTTTGCAAGCTCTTTCAGGCAGATACTATCTTTTAATGACATTTATCTTTGATGTCCAACAAGCTAGAAATTTCAGTGTCTGGGCAATTTGTGGTTTCACAACTCCCCCTCAACAATGGATCAAACAAGTCCCACCCCTCCCCTTCCCCCCGCAGCTTTGAACAGAGTGCTGTAGAATATCAGGTAAAAGGGATGTAAATATCCATCCTTTGCCTGCTCTAAACACAATGTAGTTTTAAATTTAGAGGCACACGGAAGATCACCTACTGCACAGGTGGGATTCATCTCACCAGTTTTAGAGATCTGAACGTTATGCATCCAGTCTAAACTAGCTGTCAGAGTCCATCCACAGTCAGTGGAGAGAGACGGGCACCTCACCATACTAAGTAGGTAAAACATGCAGGATTGATCACTTTCTAGGGTACCTGCTTGTCACCAGCAATTATAAAGAGACAAGACAACTAATTAGGCAGTAAGGTTAAGTTTTGAATAGCTAAGATACCCAAGATGAACTTTTATTAGGCATCTACCTCTCTCCACTAGGTCCAGAGATAGCCACAGCCTTTCTGCCCTGCTCAATTTGCTCCTTGAGCTTCAATATAGTGTTAGTTGTTAGAATTAATCTTAGACACAAAGGTAAATCATCTTAAGAAAACTGCAAATGTATTAAACAATGGTGGATTAAAATCAAGCACAATTGCATGGATTAGATCAAATGCCCATGTGGTTTTATATATCTTACTCCCAATGATGGCTTTAAAAACAGAAAACACAGACTTTACCAATTTTCTTTTATAGCAGAAACTTTCCTCAGCATTCGTGGTGACTCAGCACTCAAATTACCATATTTCAATATATGACCCAGTGTAATTAGGACAATATTTTTTTAAGCTGGTTGTTACTTTTATGCTGTAGCTGAGGCTCCAGAACTAGTAATTTATCTCGAGATGAGAGTTTGCCCTCTTTTCAGTAATAAATGGCTCATACGTTGTAGCTGCTACTTGAAGCAGCAGAGATTGGAGGACTATAGACTGTTCTTTGGAAAGCTCTTCCTGCCAAATCTCATTTCTGCAATGGCAGATGTTTGCATTTTAAGACCTAGTTTGTTTCATGGGTTCTGCATTTAATGGAACTTTCTGTGCTCGCATGGAGCATGTGGAGTTTTTCAGAAGACCCTGAGGATGAAATTAATCTCTCCTAACTTCAGTCATGTGGAGTTTGGTGTATAATCTAAATTTGTTGTCCTTGGCTCCCTCTCTTGTCAACACAGAGAGAGCAGAACATCAATGGGGATTTGAAACGATTTCCAATTCCCACCTTGGGATGGGAAGAAGCACTCCCTGCTCTGTCTGGCCACCTCAGGCTCAGCCTGGACAACTGGCTGGCTTAAACTGGATGCCTTGGTTTTAAATAGCTAATGTTATGGAACATGCATTCTTGTACAAATTATCTTTACGTGGCAAATCAGACCCTTTGCTGCACAGGGCTTGGGAAGACCTCAGGGAAAATTGCATAAGTCTTTTTTATTTTTTCTTGAGGCAGTATCTCCTGACAGATACATGGGTGCAGAAACATCAGGTGCACACTGACAGGAGGATAGGTAGGTTGAAAAAAGGCATCCTGACACAAGGGGACAAAGGGTGACAGACAAAGAGTGGGAAGAAACACCATGGAGCACAGAAGATGTGATGTAAAACAGGCAAAAGCAGCAGTACACCTACCGCTTTCTGCCTTGATATTACTGACCCAATTCTGGCTGGTGGTTTTCAAGGTTATATCCTGCCTCAGAGCAATGGTGCAGCAGAGCAGGCAGGGAAAAAGGTAAGAGATAGGAAGCTACAAGCTACAATATCCTCCTCACTGCCTCCACTCACGGCCATGGGACAATGATGTGGGACCTCTAGCAGGTTACTGAGTTGCAGCTCCGGTACAGTAACAGGACCTTGGCAGCGGAGGAGGAAAGGTCTTACCTTCCCCAGGTCACAAGACTGTTTGATCCGTACCTTGGTTTAAAAGTTCTCAGTTCAACAGGAGAAAAACATGCGCTGATGTGATTTGCAGTCAGCCCAGCCAACTTCATTACCTTATTAAAAATGGATTGATGCAAAACCTCTCCCCAGTGCTCATCCCAGCATCTATGTGGATGCAAAATATCATGCAAATTAGGTAATTAACTAGGTTTTGCTTCATTAATAGATAAATCAGAGCAATAAGAGTCTTCCTAAACACTAGCTATGCAGTTCTCCAAAAATAGGACATCTAATGCAATTATTTTTATTAGATCTTTGGTATGTGATCACAGAGCATAAAAAGGAATAAGAGTTCCATGTTTATTGTTATTAAAGAATCCCCCTAGCCTCTTTATTTCATTTGGCTTAAAATAGAGAGCAATGCTACTATTGTAATTCATTAATTATCAGGCTCACATTTTAATTCATAAGTCAAAGATTCCTACTTTCAGCTCGTTCCTAGTTACACTGGAGTTAAGGGTATGTTGGAAGGACAGAAAGCTAAAGCTGAAATTATATTAAAATACTCAGATGAGCAAAGAGGCCTTATACTGCATACTAATCTGTATTTTTGAATATTCTATTTAAAACAAATAAGGATGAGTGAACCTCAGCTTTAGAGCAGAGACCCTTCCATGGGGCTGATATGTCAGCTGAAGGAAGACCCAGTAATATTTTGTAAGACATCTGACTTCAGTTTCCTACCAGTACAGTATTAGATCACTTCAAATTTGCCAGTCATACATTTGTGGTTGTACACTTCACTACATAAAACTGCTTGTAGAGGGTAATAGCATTTCAACTATGCTGTAATTTTGAAGTTCTTTCTGTATAATTATATTTTAGGCTAAAATGCTTTTGTTACTACTTCTATGACACAGACTGTGATTATTGAACATGAAAGAAAGAGAAAAAAATCCATAACTCCATCATGTAGGTGAACTGTCAGTAAGGTGAAAAATGGGCATGAAAAGTATCCCAAAGTTAACTGCAATGTAGCAATGTTAGATCTCATCCATGCAGTCTCATCATAACTACAATGTAATTGTAATAGCTGAGTATACATCACTTATACCTTTTCTTCTGTCAGAGTAGAAATTTATTTTTATGGAAAGATATTAAAAATATTTTAACTAACATAAAGAAGAAACTTAAGTCATTAAAACTTCACCAGAATGGATAACAGGTTCAGGATGTGTGGTTATTTCTTTTGGGATGGATTTATTTTTTCCTTTTTTTTTTTTTTTCTTCTTTCCTGAGCCTCATCTTGAATTTCTTCACTCACCCAAGGACACCCTTTCACGTGAATGATTTCTCCCCACATTTTCTCCATATTAGATAGACGTTCCATTTTCATACAGGTGATAGCGCAAGAGGAAAGGGCCTCAAGCTGCACCAGGGGAAGTTTAGGTTGGATCTTGGGAAAAATGTCTTTGCTGAAAGGGTGGTCAAGCATTGGAACAGGCTGCCCAGGGAGGTGGTGGAATCACCATCCCTGGAAGTGTTTAAAAAAAGTGTAGATGCAGTGCTTAGAGACACGGTTTAGTGGTGGACTCAGCAGTCCTGTCTTAATGGTTGGCTTGATGATCTTAAATGTTTTTTCCAACCTAAATAATTCTATGACTCTATGATTCTATGAAGTAGATGTTACCAGCAGAAGAGCATAAAGGTGCTTATGGTTGCTTGTTCTGTTCCAGGTTCAGTTCTCAGATCAAAAACCTAGTCAGTAATTTTCCAAGTGTTAACCTTCTTATCTACTCAATAAAATATGTTTACAGGAGAAAATCTGGCTTCCATCCATATTTATGTGGTAATTTTGGGGCTTTTGCTTACCTAAATACATTGCAGTGCTGGAGGATGAAACAGGATAAAGCCTTATTGACAGTCTTGCAATGATGGCTGCTGTTTGCCGTCCCAGATGGGCTGGCAGCCACTGAGACAAAAAATTAGAGTCTTTTCATAACATCACTACACAACACAGGAACAGCTGTGCAAAACTGCCTGCTGGTGTTTTCTGGGGAGGTAGTGTCTTTGCTGGTGTGAAAGCACATCACAGCTGAACTGCGTATTAAGGAAGAAAACATCAAATCAATGGTACTTTGATAACAATAGTTAGTTACATAGTATACTAGTACTTTGGTAACCGTGAAAGTATGTACCTAAGTCTCACCCTGCTTGTGACTCTGGATGCACTTCTGACATGCAATACTGTTCTTTTACAAAGGCTCAGGCCTTTTATCTCACCCTTGGCATATTTCATTCCTATAAATGCTCATATTTAGCTGCAAAATGTCATATGCAAAATTTCTGGTAAGATTTTTATGATTTTCCTACTCACATATGTGACAGTATATATTTTTTCAGTGCAAGCCTCTTCAGGACGTTGCTGATCATATAACCCAGCCAAGGTTAATTATGCTGTGACTTCAGCTAGCTGCTGGAACAGAAGGATGCTGGTATCAGCTGGGGTTTATTAAAATTATTTGCCATTGCTGTTGCTACTTCTCCAGTGAAGCTGGAGCCTGTAGCAACTCTGCTGGCACCATGGCTGATACTCTTGTTCATTTACTTTTTCACTGAGCAGGAGTTTTCCTCTTTTCTCCTTTATCAGCCAATGTCTGATATGTCTGAGGTATTTCCAGCAAGACTCTGACCTTCCCAATATCATTATGGCTCTCCTAAGTGGATATGGCTATCCTTGCCTGTAGCTTGTTGGGTGGGCATGTCTGGGTGCAAACCAGCAGATGAACAAGCTGCTTCCCTTCTTTATCCTCTTTCACCTTAAATGCTAAGCTGCACTTGAACCAAGATCCCAGAGTGCATAGCACAGACATATATAGCATTAGTGTAGCTGTGTCAGACCTCTTGACAGAGTTTTGGTGGTGGTTCATGGCAAAACATGAAGCAAACGGCTCCACCCCAGTGGTGCAGTGCACCTCCACCTCTGCAGCAATACCTCCTTAGCCAAGGAACTCGTGGCCTGACTCCAGCGGAGTTCAGTTGCATCTATCACAAATAAATGCTTTCCAGTGAGATAAAATATTTCAGTCACAAATACCAAGTTAGAAAGTAGTTTCAGTGGCTTGTTCTCCTCTCTTTTCATGTGCTGATGGCAAGCCCTGGATACCTTCCCAAGCAGACATCTGGCAGCTGGGTGGCATAGTCCGAAGTCAGATCATGCAAGGAGGACACAAGGGCTATGTTAAATTTCTAAAGTCAGGTCTCCTCTGTGACATTGGTCAAATCTTTTTGTTTTCCCTTCTCTCAGTCTCCAGAGTGTGTTTGTGTTGCAGGGTCCTAAGGGCCTGGAATAGATGTAACACAACAGGGCCGTGCTACGAGCACAGAAATAATGAAAACAGAAGCCAACAGCACATCTGTTGCAAGCTATCCCAGACAAATTAATTTCTGAGGCAATTCCATTGACTTTGATAGACTCATCCTGTGAATTCAGCCATGACAACGAGAAGCCAGGGAGAAAAGGGCATGATTTTTGCCATTTCCACACTGATTTATTGAGAAGAGTTTTGAAAAAGGGGAAGATTGATGAAGACTAAAGTAGAAAAGTCCCTTCTCTGACACACCGCATACATATTTTGTCTTGCTACAAAGCCAACAGTATTTTTTTTCCTAACAGAAAAATACAAAAACATCTTAGTCAAGTATTTGGAAGTGTCTGGCACAGGGATCTCTCCTGTTTCACGATGCTTTCATTTCTCTGCGCATACCAGGATCAAAACAGCAAGTCCTTCCTGGCAGAGGCATCACGGATCTCCTCAGAGCTCCCTCCAGTCAATGGAGGTCCTGACTGTAGGTACCCGACTGCCTGTGACTGGACAAGATCCTTAGGGCAGTGAGGAGGGCACACAGCAAGTTCACTGCCCTGCGCTTCAGGAGACCAGACGTTGGCCTCTCCAGGTATCAGCTTGGTACAGTACCATGGGATAAAGCTCTGGAGGGAAGAGGTGCCCAAGAAAGCTGGTTAATATTCAAGATCACCTCCTCCAAGCTCAGGAGCAATATGTTCTGACAAAAAGGAAGTGGGGCAAAAGCACCAGGAGGCCTGCACGGATGAACAAGGAACTCCTGGACAAGTTCAAACACAAAAAGGAAGCCTACAGAGGGTGGAAGCAAGGACAGGTAGCCTGGGAGGAATACAGAGAAATTTTCCAAGCAGCCAGGGATCAGGTTAGAAAACTAAAGCCCTGATAGAATTAGGTCTGGCCAGGGATGTCAAGGCCAACAAGAAAAGCTTCTATAGCTACATCAGTGATAAAAAGAAGACTAAGGAAAATGTAGGCCCTCTTCAGAAAGCAACAGGAGACCTGGTTACCTGGGACATGGAGAAGGCTGAGGTACTCAATGACTTTTTTGCCTTGGTCTTCACTGACAAGTGCTCCAGCCACACTACCCAAGTCACAGAAGGCAAAGGCAGGGACTGGGAGAATGAAGAACCACCCGCTGTAGAAGATCAGATTTGAGACCATCTGAGGAACCAGAAGGTGCACAAGTCCGCAGGTCCTGATGAGATGCATTGGCAGGTCTTGAGGGAACTGGCAGACGAAGTTGCTAAGCCACTGTCCATCATATTTGAGAAGTCATGGCGGTCCAGTGAAGTTCCCACTGACTGGAAAAGGGGAAACATAACCCCCATTTTCAAAAAGGGAAAAAAGGAAGACCCAGGGAACTACAGGCCAGTCAGTCATACCCCAGTGCCTGGCAAGATCATAGAGCAGATCCTCCTAGGAACTATGCTAAGGCACATGAAAAATAAGGAGGTGATTGGTGACAGCCAGCATGGCTTCACTAAGGGCAAATTGTGCCTGACAAATTCAGTGGCCTTCTATGATGGGGTTACAGTGTTGGTGGATAAGGGAAGAGCGACTGACGTCATCTATCTGGACTTGTGCAAAACATTTGACACTGCAACATCCTTGTCTCTAAACTGGAGAGACATGGATTTGACAGATGGACCACTCAGTGGATAAAGAATTGGCTCAATGGTCGCACTCCAAGAGTTGCAGTCAACGGCTCCATGTCCAAGTGGAGACCAGTGACAAGTGGAGTTCCTCAGGGTCTGGTATTGGGACCAGTGCTGTTTAACACCTGTGTTAGAAACATGGACACTGGGATTGAGTGCATCCTCAACAAGTTTGATGGTGACACCAAGTGGATGGTGTGGCTGGCACACTGGAGGGAAGGGATGCCATCCAGATGGACCTTGGTAGGCTTGAGAGGTGGGCTTGTGCGACCTTCATGAAGTTCAACAAGGCCAGCTTCAAGGGTTCTGCACGTGGGTTGGGGCAATCTCAAGCACAAATACAGGCTGGGTGGAGCATGGATATGGAGCAACCCTGAGGGGAAGGACTTGGAGGTGTTGGTGGATGAGAAGCTCAACACGGCCCAGCAATGTGCACTGGCAACCCAAAAGGCCCATCATATCCTGGGCTACACCAAAAGCAGGGTGGCCAGCAGGTCAAGGGAGGTGATTCTCCCCCTCTACTCAGCTTTTGTGAGACCCCACCTGCGTTCAGCTCTGGGGTCCCAACTTAAGAAGAGCATGGACCTATCAGAGTGAGACCAGAGGAAGGCCACGGGTACCTCTCCTCTGAAGACAGGCTGAGAGAGTTGGGGTTGTTCAGCCTGCAGAAGAGAAGGCTCTGGGGAGACCTTGTTGCAGCCTTTCAGTAAAGGGGGCTGACAAGAAAGCTGCAGAGGGACTTTTTACAAGGGTCTGTAGTGACAGGACAAGGGGCAATGGCTTTAGATTGAAAGAGGGTAGATTTAGATTAGATGTAAGGAAGAAATTCTTTACTGTGAGGGTGGTGAGACACTGGCACAAGTTGCCCAGAGAAGCTGTGGATGCCCCATCCCTGGAAGTGTTCAAAGCCAGGCTGGATGGGGCTTTGAGCAACCTGGTCTAGTGGAAGGTATCCTTGCCAATGGAAGAGGGGTTGGAGCTAGATGATCATTAAGGTCCCTTCCAACACAAACCATTCTACGATTATATGAAGATGGGGGTCTGAAAGACAAGTAAAACATAAGAGCTGGACTCTGCCTGAAGAAGCACGAACAAATCCCACTTAGGCAATCAGCAACACAGTTACTGCAGCCCATGGCAGATTTTCACCCATTAGAATCCAAAAACTAAAGTGCAGACAAACAGTGTAGACCAGCTCATTTCACCAATACATTTTCTGAAGAGCAATAAGTTAATTTCAAAAGATTTAGGAAAAGGTGCCAGGATGCTGAAAGCCAAGTACCTTCCAGTCAGTCAGGTCCTTCAGTGCTCTTCACTGCAGTCCCACTCCCAGCCCCCACAAGAAGCTGTGTTTTCCAAGATCCTGGGAGCTGGTGTGGGGAGACACTACAAACTAGCACCTGGGTGAGCGGGCAGCACATATGCAGGGTTGCTGGGATGGGGCTGGAAGCAAATTCCCCTTCTAGCCTCACTTGCTGTCTAGATCTCCTGCCACTCCATGCCAGTAAGCTGAGGCCTTAGTTGTCACTTGGAAGATTGTGTTTGACTATTAAAAGAACACAGTTAACAAACACAAAGAGGCAACAAGGAGACAATGGATTATGGTTCGACAAGGTCACCTCATCTGGGGATTATCGGTGCATGCGGCATGCAGGTGGCACAGAGGGATTTACAAGGTTGCTGCCTCCAAGAAGAGGTAGTGGGGAAACACTGCTATCCTGAATTACATAGGAACCAAGGCAGAGATATCCAAAGAGGTTACAGGAGCGTCGTGGTCACATGTCATATGCTTGATGCAAATAGGAATCAAATGCTGTAACTGGAAACAGAGAAACAAGAAAGACCACCATTTGATGCTGAAGAGCCAAGGGCAAGTGAGGTTGTGGGAAGAAAGGATGAAGGAAGAACATTTGAGGAACTACATGGACCACAAGAAGCCTGGGATATAGGAGGCGAAAAGAGAGTGGAAGAAAAGTGTATGATTAGATGAATCCGTAGAAGCAGGGAAACGATACGGCAATACCTCTAGGACATGGTCAGCAGCAAGTAAAAAAATGCCATAATAGGGATAAAAAGGAAAAAGCAATATAACTGCTTTATTTCTATTTCCCTTAAAAATTGCTTCCTTCTGCTAGTAATTCTAAACATAGACTGTGTAAAGCAGCAGTTTCTGATTTCCAGAAAGTGCTAGGTTCCCAAATGATTTGGATATTGCCTTGATCTGTTATACTGGAAATTCAGCATCCGGCAATGATCTGAGGAATGCAAGCTACCAAAAGAAAGCCATAAAGGGACAGCTGTGGTGGGAGAAAACTTTTAGTCTATTCCTGACCTGTGTTACGATCTGAGACACTGCATATAGGCTTTATGCTGCTGTGAAATCCAGATTGTGATTAGCACAGAACCAGTGACCGTGTTAAGAAGCTCATGCTACAACTGAGATCAAGAAGAGCTTGAATTTCAGCTCTTACTGAGACTTCTTCCTTCACTGGATTTCATGAAGCAAACCTCCTCAGCCTTCTCATGACTGTACCAATGTGACGGTTGTGACCAGCTACACTGAATTGCTGCCAGGTTGTATTGGAAAGACGTCAAAAGGGTTGCCAAAGGACTCAAGACGTGAAGAGCTAATCATGATGCTGATCTTAAGAGATAGAGTACAGCAATTGCTAACCACTGAAATGAGCTTTCATGTCTAGGCAAACGGAAAGATAAGTGTAAAGAGGAACACTGTTAACAAGGTACCAGATAAGGGAACCAGGTGAAATTAATCTCTGCGCTGAGAGGCAACACATGGTTTAATAGATATACGAGCATTTCACTGGCTCTCTGTTGGGACTCTACACTAGTCACAAGGTAGAAACACTGGGCGGGTTTGTGGAAAAGCAGTGTCATTAAGTAATATGAAAACAGAAACTATTAGAAGAGATGCAGTAAGTCTTGATTAGAGAAAATCCTTGTGATGCAACATTTCACGCAGTCCTGCTGTTATGTGAGTTCAAGCAAAATGTGATCAAAAGCCAGTGAACCATGAGAACGATATTTTTTACACTTGTTGGATTTGTATGAGTAAAAAGACATGTGGGCCTGGAAGAGTTTGCCAGATGAGTCATAGCTGCTCTGAAAAACCTAAAAGCTAGAAATGTTCTGGAACAAATGAAGAAAAGAGCAAAACAGCAAAACCTTTGCGTATATCGAATGGGTCAGTGGAACTTGGGCCCTAATCAAAATGTACTAATAAGATAGGTTTTGGAAGTGATTTTGGACTTTTGATATGCTGGTTGTAATATGACAGTCTTACAAAATACCGCTTTGTAATATATAAAAATAACAGAGTGGGTGTTATTATCAAGGTCTTGCAAAATAAAAGATACGTAACAGAGATATGAACATAAGATTATTCTGTAGGACTATTTGGTGAGTAAAGACAATTATATGAAGTTTCCTAAAGGTGGACATAGAATAGGAACAGTGGAATAAATTTGAGAAGATGAAAATTTAGGATCAGCAAAAGCAAAGCTGATTTGTCACGCAGACATAAGAAAAAATTTCTGCTCTTCCACAACAGAAACTGTATAGGTTTTAAGACTAGGGAAAACTATTATGGTCACACACCAAAACATTGTAACCTATCATTTCTGCATCAAAATCAGTTTTTAAGGTATAGCCCGTATGCAAAGAAATGCAGTCTTAGTCTGAAAGTTTTTAGTCATACAGAAGCCATCAAGCCGTGAAAAATTGTCCCAGTGGTTAATAGCTCTCGGTGTAAAAGAATTCCATCTTCATTCTGGAATGTATAAAGTGGTTTTAACTGCAGCTTCCAGACACTGGATCTTGTTATGTCATCTCCACCTGCCCTATACAACTGGCTGCTGTTGAAAACAACATGAATATCGTATTCCTCCCAGTGAAGGACTCCTGTTCTGTAGTCTAGGAAGCCCTCTAGGAAGGGCTCAACAGTGCCACAGAGATACTGCATACACGATAGACATCTACATTTTATCAGATTAATCCTACTCAAAATGCCAATGAGCATCTTTCTAAAGCTGTTCATCTAACTGATGTCACCTTCCTATTCTTTCTCTAACGCACATTTGCAATTTCATCCTCCGGTGTTAACAACAGCAATACACTCGGAATTCATATTCAATGCATTATCTGCCGTGATCTCATTGTTTTTGCTTTCAGGGGATGCAACTGCTCATCTTGCAAATGTGAATACATTCCTTGTTTCTAGATGCATAATCTAGCACTTAACTGTGATGAAGCACATGTTGACAAAATGAGCCTGCCTGACGATGTGCTTGGGTGGAATTTTCATTATTTTTATCTGCCAAATCTGTCATTATCAGAGAATTTTACTACTATTGATTTCTTTTTCACTCCAGAACATGGGGAAGGGTGTTGAATAGTATAGAATAAATATTTTTTTTGCCTGATTATTTATGTCTTTCCAGAAGGAGGAGTGTGTATTTCCAAATTAATATTTCATTATTACATTTAATATAAGCTACAGTGATTTAATGTAGTATGAATACAGGGATGTATCACAAAGTTGTGCAGGAGTAAATCAAAATACCACTATCTGAGTATTCTACACCAAAATGATTTCTTTTGTTGTGTAAACCTGGAATTAATTTTAAAAGAACAGGTTTATTGAATAAAACCTATTTTCCATGATATCATGGAAATAATTATTGCAACATTTAAAAAGTCACTTTATTGAATAATACTTACTGATTATTTTCCAGATAAATATTTGGTCTAGGTAGGGTGTTAAAATGCCTGTTACCATCATATTTAACGTTAAGGTTTTAGAAGATCAAGTTATTGAAACTTTTGCACTTAAATCTTTTATCTACTAAAATGTTACTTTCTTTCCTGCATGTTTCCAACTTAAAAAGTGAAAAGAACTCCTGGATGTTTTTCTTTTTTCATTTCCTCATACCTGATTTTTTTCTTCCCCTTTTTCTCTATTTCCCTTTTTCCCAGAGGAAAAATAAAATGAAGTTTTAGAGTGGAAAGTAAAGAACTTTAAAATTATGAAAACTGGAAACAGTTTTCACTTCTATTTCCCAGGAAAAAAAAGTTTCCTACATTTGGACCAATGACATAATTTTTGACAATTTCTTTTCAAATGAATATATGAGAAATAATTGTCTAATTTTGCTGACTTTTGGTGAAACTTGAATTGAAAACTTGAAAGCACTTGAATGTATTCAGAGGAAGCCAATGAAGCTGGTGAAAGGGCTGGAAGGAATGTCCCATGAGGAGCGGCTGCTGAGGACTTTGGGTTTATCTGGTTTGGAGAAAAGGAGGCTGAGGGGCAACCTCACTGCTCCCCACAGCTTCCTGAGGGGAGGAATGGAGAGGGAACTGCTGAGCTCTTCTCCCTGGGATCCATTGATAAGACTCAATGGAATGTTCAAAGCTGCACTAGAGTAGATTTAGACTGGACATTAGGAAGCATTTATTTCCTGAAAGATTCATCCAACACTGAAACAGGATTACTGGAGAGGTTGTCAATGCCCCAAACCTGTCAGTGTTTGAAAGGAATTTGGAAAATGTCCTGAATAATGTGATTTAATTTTTGGTCAGCCCTGACGTTGTCAGGCAGTAGGACTTAATGATCATTGTAAGTCCCTTCCCACTGCAAATATTATATTCTATTTTCTATTCTATTCTGTCTTATTCTATCCTATGCTATTCTATCCTATTCTATTCTGTTCTGTTCTGTTCGGTTCCGTCCTGTTCCATTCCATTTCATTCCAATTCTCTGAGGACTCTTTGAAATATAAATCCCAAATTCTTGAGAGAGTCACAAAATGGTAGAGGGATATTTTTTAATTGTTAATTTCCCCCCTCAGCAATCTAGCTGAGGGGATAAAGGTAAGTCTCAGTAACTTTGCACTAATCCAGATACCGACAAGGGTCAATTTGGATTTTCTGACCATGGAAGTTAATCAGGGGATATAAAATCTAAGGTCTTTGAGAGACTTGAGCAGTTTCCTTCTGAGTAAGCTCCTAGATGCCTTTGGCTACCTAGATATTGGCAATCAATTTTTAACTTGGCTGCAACAATTTAGTTCCAGCTACATTTCTAGATTACAGTGACAGTTTAGCTCTTGTTCTGTGAAATTCCTCTTCTTTTTAAGGAACTCCAAGAGAGAAATTGATATTTCTCTGTACATAGTTGGATACCAAAAGTTGCACATGAACTGGATGCCATGGCTTTGAGCAGATTTACTTTTCCCTAAACTCTAAAGTCTGCAGAATAGTAGGTTTTTTTCTCTATGAACTTGATATTCCTGTAAGTATTTGGGTTCAGCTTTTCAAAGAGTTTTCAGAGAATTTGGGTTCCAGGTGTCATTAAAAGGGAATCTGGCATGGCCAATACCATATAGCCTGGCTTCATATGACAGATGATTAAACAGATAGGACCTGATTGTCTTATGCTGGAGGCAATTATAAAATTATGAATGATAGGAGGAAGATCTCTGGGGAAGACACATCCACTCTCTCTTCCTACACAAGAACTAAGGTCATCAGCGAAACTAAATAACGATAATTATGAGAATCTTAAAAAGGTTACTTTTTGCACAACATGGAGTTAAGCTGAACTTTTGGATGCTATGACTTCACATGGCAAAAAAGCAACTCAGCAAAATCCTGGAGGAGTTGCTCAGTGCAGAGACATTATCTATGACTCCCTGAACCAGAGGGATAGTCTAGGAATGGGGCACTTGCCCTGTCCTGCTGTCCTTTCCAACGTATCTGTTACCAGGCATTAGCAGGGATAGGGTATTTGGTTAGATGGAACCTTGGCCTGATCTGGCAGAGACATTCTTAGATTCTTTGTCCTAATGATATGAGAAATTACTCTAAGGTTCAGAACAGGTGCCCAGATTTTGGATGGTTGAAGTTAGCGAGATGACACCTGGCTAATGAGCTTCAGATTTAAGATATCCTAAGACTAAGATGTTGCAGTCACAAGAAGTTGGATTCAATGACCTAAAAATTCCTTTTAATTCCACCCATTTCACAATACACCAGACTCAGTAGAGGGGTACTAGGCTAAAGTTTATCATCCTGAAAAATGTCATTTTGTTTTGTCATGTAAAGTTAAATCATCCTCTCCATGAGAAAACAAAAAGCATTCCTAACAACTTCATTGTAAATTTGTTGATAAGGGACCTCTAATATGACCTGTGCACTCCATTTGCCTGTTCAAATTACCAGTGTACTCAGTTACACACACTGTTCAGGGAAAAGTCATTGAAGAACCTGATTTGCAGGTTAAAAAAAATATCTGTTTTTCAACAATTTCTGCGATGATTTCATGTTTCCTTAGCAAGGTCAAGTCAAACCATCTCCTCTAAGCATTAAAAAACTTGCAGTGCATTCCAATAAAGACATTAAATGGGACAATTGTGTCACTGACTAATGAAACTAAAAGTATCCTAATATTTTCAAGTAAACATTGAATAAACTCCAAGGAAAATGTGTCAATAGCTAAAATAAAAAGTTTCGTAAGGAATGTATTGTTTGCTTTATGTTTTGCAATACGTTGTTAGGGCCCATGGAAGTGGCATGCAAACATGACAGGTCGGGTAGAAGAGGTCACAAAAGACAAGCAAAGGTCTCCTGGAGCACTGACAATATTCTTGCAATCTAAAAGCTGACAAAGCATCTTTTCCAATTTGTGAACAAAGCTCCGGAGTGGATGAGGTTTGATGATTTCATTGCTCTGAAAACTGAACCATGACTGTTTACCACATACACAGTTTTTTTACTTTTATACTATATGTAAGGAAAATGGATTGACGTTTTTTCCTTGTTTTGCCCAATGTTCTATGTTTATGTATGCGTTTGGGTTTGTCTGTCTGTCCTTGACCACCAATTGCTTTCATACATCCTGACTAGTTTCAAAAATTGCGGCAGAGCAGAAGATTTCAATCATAACAAATTTATTTCTTTTTTTTTTTAAATAATCCCTAAAGAGATTCTATTACTTTCCCCTCAGGGAAAGAATAAGTATATTAAAGGTCAAAATCCAAGTATGAGAGATCTTTTGAGACTTGTTTCATTAACTGTGTTGTTCAGAGCTTGAGTTCAAATAACCTAAGAAAGAGGTAGAACATCTGTATCTATGATTAGTAAAGCCTTCTCTCCCTCAATACCCTACCAAGGTTATTCATTTAAAAGCAGGCTAACCACATGATAAAGTTCTTACCGTTTCTTAGCTCTGATGGGAGAGATGTTGAAAGCCCACATAAGGGATTCAAAAGGCGCTGAGCTGTGCTTTTGGAGAGAGCTGAAGTCTAGGTGAGTCCAGCAGCTCTTGCTCCCTAAAGTAATGCCTTGAAGTTGACTGGAAGTGTGATGGGAGGGGTATTTACACTTTTTTTTTTTTTTTTTTTTTTTTTTTTTTTTAGCATCTCTCCTGTATGGTCGTCTGCTCTTTCAGCTGCTCCCATGAGAAGATGATGCATTACAAGGGGTTTGGTTTAGCTCTTTGCACAGTTTCTTTTTGCTGTGGTATCTACTGGCATACAAAAGCACAAACAGGCTTTTGTTGCCAGGGCTCTCAGTCTAGTTTCAGAAGGTTTAAATTGCCTTTACGAAAACTTTATGCTAAACCGTTTTGAGTTACGGTAGAAGGACAAAAGGGTTTGTTGCTCTTCACTCACCATGCAGAGCACCTCTCCACCTTCAGCTTCTGCAGCTCTGTGTCCTCTCTGGAGGATAATAGTTTCTCAACAGTAAGAGTAAAAATATCAACTAGAAACTTAAAGAAACACAGAAAAATTTACCCACTAGGGTCTCACAGGGTGTGCAGTAATCTGCCTTTCGGTCCTCTTTATAAAGCAATGCAAGTGCTCCCTCTAGGAGATCAGACCTGCAGTTTCTGAATTTAGGTGAAGTTTGTAAAATGATATAGTACTTATTGGTTTTGTGGCTATGCTAGCAAAATAGGTTTCTTTATATGCAGGATATCAACAGCAATGGATTTCGTAACACCGGGGAGAGCTACAGTTTAGAAGTTCTGTGGCAAATTTACATTTGAATGTGGGTTGGGATGTATGGGTTGGGCAGGTCTAAGTGCCACATCAGGCTGTAAAGAAACAGTTTTCTTCCTTAGGCTTTAAGAATGTAGAGTATGAGCAAAAAGTTTTCTGCTGCTGAAATACCACAAATGACTGCAGGAAAATGCAATGACAACATGCCAAGACACAGCTACGTATTCTTGGGGAACACAGAATGATTTTAGAGACTGCTGAGCCACATAACGTGGCCAGTGCATTCACCAGTGAAACACAGCCACGTCTGGGTAAAAACCAGCATCTGCTTAACAGAGCATCCCCTGCTCAGTGCTCTGAGCCACCAGTGCTCACCAGCGCTGTATCTAACCTGCACAGCAGCAGGAATTTGAAAAAGATAGAAATGCAATTCTCCACGCTGAAATTCAGCCAAGATAGTGAGGACAGTATAGCCACTCTTGCGCTAAAGGGTCATTCTCCTGCTCCTCATACAGGTAGGATATGATCATAGAACATGAGATTCATAAGGGTTTTGCTTTACGGCTCCATCAAAAGGACAAAACCAGAAAAAAAAAGCATCTTTAGTGATCTAAAGCCACAAAGGCCTGAGGTTTCCATCTCATTCAGTTGGTGGTAGCACTTGCCACCCTGTGCCTACAGTTATTGCTGCTGCGGCTCTCACTACCACTTTGAGCAACCAAAATAATATGTCCTGCTTCTTCTTGCGGTCAAACAGGTGTAGATAAAACACGACCCGCTCCGCTACACCCAGCAGGACTAACTCATGGCAAGTCACAGCTGTAATGCCCAAGTATACCTTTGTCTGAAGGCCAGTGACACAGGCGTATGCCAAGGACATGGAAGATACTTCGTGAATAACATAGGCTGCTGCTACCATTTGCTACCACGCATGGAGCAACGAGCCCTGAGCCCGTGTGGCTTCAGCATGCTGCACGTTACCGCAGGCAGTTATCCCACCGGAGAGAAGTCACTTCATGGGAAAGAAATGAAGTGAAAAAAGGGGATTAAAGATGGGAGGATAAAACTGAATCATTAAAACCTCAACTGGCTAGCGGTTGCACAAAGGACGTGTAAATGATACAATATCAAGCAGGATCTTTTTAGTTGGTTTTGTATTTGTAATAGGCTCTTTAGGACTTTAATTCTATGCAAAATTTTTTACATTGCAGATGAATATAGGAGATAAATACTGATCTAGAACATTTGGCAAATGGTCTATTGAGTTCTGTATTCTTTTCCTAACTCTTCAGGGGAAAATTATCAGACTGAAAGAGGGCTGCTACGGGAAAGTTTCTTCACAAGTGAAATTTCTCTGTACCCATTTTTGAACCGGGCTTTTGAACATGGTCATTAATTTTTATACTTTTCCCCTACTATTATGGTTTAGTGTTGCAATGTTATTCAAAATAATGAAGATGTTTTAGCTAGCTGTGTGAAAATCCAACCCTTTCTGAGTCAGGCTGAATTTTGAGCCACAACCGTATCTTGCAACAGTGAGTTCCAGGGGCTATTTGCACACGAAATGTATTACAGGAGAAAGTAAATGCATTTGCTGCCTTTCATTTTTGCCTAAAAAACAGAGGCACAAGTTTGAATTTCCCTAGCGAGGAACACAGTGCATAAGGTGAGCAGACAGAGTGCTTGGCAGAGCGTAGGATCATTCACTCTGTGCTTCCTCAGGTAGCAGAGCCTGCCCAGCAGAAAAGAAAGGACAATGCAAGGTTGCATTTTCCCACCACACACCAAAGACACATCTTCAGCCTATTCCACATCTGCTTTTTCCTGCAGATCCACAGTGCTCCAGCAGAGACCAGAAACCACCATCAATCTTCCCGTACAGATGGAGCTCACAGGAAAGTGTGAACTACTGTAAAATATCTGGGGAAAAAGATCTGGTAGGAAATTATATCCAAGCTGAAGTAAGCACAACCCTCCACATAAAATATCCTAAAAGTATTTGCAAATAAATAGATACTGTGAAAAATTACACTCCACAGGCAGGCCAGACAGACTCTGAAGTTATAGGCATAAGTTGCAGCAGCGAAAATATTAAGAAATAGCTTTATAAATGTATGGCAGTTAAAGCACTGGAACAAGCTGTCGAGGCAGGTTATAGAATTGCTAGCAATGGTGCTATTCAAGGCTGGATTTGTCACTGCCCTATTAGGGATGATGTACGTGGAGCTAAATCATTTCTGCCATGATGCAGCTCCTTTCCAGCCCAAATGAGCCAAATGTAAATGTGATGTGCATCGATACATACTAAGTACAAGGAATGAAACTCCTGTTAAATGAGATCAACACGCAGAAAAGGTGCATCCAATAAAGAACCTCCAATAACCCAGTCATAGGAATGAGCATTGCCATGAAAGGGCAGAAAAATGAAAGGAAGAGGTGTTCAGACAAATGTGTGAGGCATCAGAAAAGGAAACATCCTTTACTATCTGTAAAGAATTTGTATATTAAGAATACTAAACATACATTTTTAAGTGCAAAAGAAACCATTCCTTTTAGCCTTAGACTTCTTAGCTCAAAACATACTCTCTTCTCTTATCAAACCGCTTTTTCCAAAGGATTGTAGAAATGCTTGCAGCAAGTTAAAAGAAGCTCAAATGACAGCTACCAGTCTGTAAGCTGCAGCTGGAGAGCTGAGGAAGCTGTTTAAATAATAATAATAATAACAACAACAATAAAAGACAACTGTATTTCAAAACTTCACTTTGGATAAATGAGTTAATAGAGTTCCTGCTAGAGTCAGAAGGAGGTACAGGTTAGCTGACTGTTCCCAAGCAACAAACCTAGCCAATGTCTTTTGCATTTGCTTTGTCATTATGGAGGATCTGGTAGTGGTGGTCTGTGCTTGGGCAATGGTCCAAGGATGAATGCTTCAACCCAAGCTGAGCCACAGCATCACTGACTGACCGGTAGACCTGCAGACCCACCTCCTGAGGTGGAGCAACTACCCCAAGGGATGGCGACATTGGCATTGATAAGAGACCTTCTGGTAACTCTCTGCAGGGAAAAAAAGAACTAGAATTCAATCTGTAAGGGATTTGAGTCAGTTTATGCATATAGGCTGTGTATATGCATACATACATATATAAAACTTGGAGCGTATGTATATAACTGTAGGTGTTAAAAGTCTAAGCAGTCACCTTAGTTTTTTCAGAGATGGATAAGACCTTGCAGAGATTAATGCAGCTCATCCCAAATATGTACTAAATGATGGTCCAAATTACTTTGGAATGATGCATTTCTCTCTATTAGCTGCAAAGGAAATTCAGATTGTGTGACTTAAGGGAGGAACACTCAGGACATCTGAAATAAGGTGCTACAAACCCGGTTAAGACTGAGGCTGCTGTGCTGTTTCTTGCATCCTTTTCTGCTGGACATGAGATGGCCCAAAGGACCCGGGCGGAGATACCTACATCTCACCTGCGTTTGAGAAGGGCAGCCCTAGTCCTGTTGCCTCTCCCTAACCATGACAGCTCCAGGACATAGTTGCATGGTGCAAGTGTAGCAAACCATGCCAGAAAGGCTTTGGTCTTCTACTCAAAATTCAGGAAAGACTGTTTTGGGGATGTTAACCTTTCCTATAGAAATGAAAAAAACAACCCTCTGCAACTGGGCATATACTTGCTAGGGAGTATACCAGGTTATGGGGAAATCAGCCTTACAAATATGGAGAATGTCTAAGCCCATTCATATGAATTATTTATGTTGTGTGCCCATCCAAATAGGTCACTTTAAACATTTTTATATATTTCCATTTTTTTCTCCTGCTGCCTCATGTGATTTTTTTGTTTTTTTGGCATTTGTTTTTTGTTTGTTTTTTTTTTTATTCCTATTTCCCACTGTAAAAGTCAAGAATGGACATCATCTAACTAAGGAAAAGATATTTCCAAGTCCTTAATGATCTGCTGAGTTAGTGGGGACATGAACTGCCATAACATCTAAAATGACAGATTCAGTCTATGTCTAAGGTGTGGAGTGGTGGAAGTTTATGTCAGCAGGTCTCTGCCTTAAAGGGTCATTCTCCTGCTCCTCATACAGATAGGATATGATCATAGAACATGAGATTCATATGGGATTTGGTTTATGGCTGCATCAAAAAGACAACACCAAAGCCAGAGTCACTGCTGAAATATTTCTAAGTTGCAGTCGTAATCAGAAAGTCCAATGCTTGAAGCAAAGGTTAGAAATACTGTGATCCTTCATGTACGGGTGAACTAGTGATAGCATGCACTTTAGTACTCACATTTGTCTTCTGAGGTTTAAAAAAAACCAAACTTCCTCACCTGCACTAGGACTTTTTTCTGTAATTTCCCACAGCTCTACCACTAATAGTAATACTGTGACATCTCAAATTTACTGCAAGGTGATCACCAGCCATTAGTTTAACAACTGCCATCCGAAAGAGGTTAGATGGCTTCTGTCTGAAATGCTAATAACTGCCTGGAGTCCTGTCTGCTTTTGCCTTGCTTCCTCCTTCCATTTGAATAACTCAGGGGAAGGGATAATGGGAATTTTAACAGGAAAGTCTGCATTGTAAGTACAAACTCTGCCATCCATCCTGCCCTGTTACATCAGGCATGGGGTTACTGCTGGAAACAGGTAGTCTATTGCTTCCTAACGTTTTTGTATCTCTTTACCAGACCGCTACTAGCAGTATAGTTATTGGTCCTAGTAGTAATAATATTGCAATGTGTTGTAAGGCATCTGTTGAGCTGGGTGTTCCTTAAAGACTCAATGACAAATAGTTGTTCCCATGAAGATTTTGTGGTCTCCATGGTCTGGACTTACAAAGGGCAGGAAATATTTCTTACATCCACTGTGAATCCAGCCTTCTAAGAAACACATACACTTTATGATACAAAAAGCATGATTAGACTCTAATTACGCTGTAGTTACATTTTTAACATAAGATTTTCACTAATCTGTATAATGAGGTACTTCATGGACTGGCGAAAAATAATTACAGCGTAAAATGACATAACTAATATACCTGTATTTGAAAATATAGAGTCAGATCCTCAGTTGAGTTAAATCATAATCTCTCTGATGACATCAGTGTGGTTTCTGTGCATTAAAAAGCAAATCATGGGAGCAATAATATCTCAATTATGTAGTTAACCTTCTGGTTATATTAATTAGTGATGATTAGGCATGGGAAACCATAATTATCTCACGTACATAACATCCCTTCGAAATCACATCATGAATCCAAACACAAAAGGCAGGTGTGAACATCTACCCGGGTCCATTTCTGATGTCTAGAACAAATCTGAAACTCAATTTCTGGACCCTCTATCCCCTATCTGAAACACATCTGGTGGTGACAGCTCTGCTGATGTCAAACTTGAAAAAGAAACTGCAGTTTGCATTTGTCCCGGAAGAGAAATGCAAGGTAGAACTATCCCATAGTCTGATTTCACACAGTGGTTACTAAAAACTGACTTTTAAAAAAAAAAGTAGACAAACAAAACAGCTAGGCTCAGTTCAATCCCTAAAGGAGGAAGGCTTGAAACTGAAGCAGCAGCTTTTCTCTGACTCACTGCATTTAGCCATTTGTCTGGGGTATGAACAGCTAAAAACCAGCACCTCTTGCTCCTGTTTGCAGGAGCTCCTGGCAGCCAGAGCATTATTTGCACAGGACCTTTCTGAAGAGTTGCTCCTCACTGAGTCCAAAAACACAGTGGGAGACGCTGTACTGGGGAAACTGGGTTTCCTGAGGCAGAGGAAAACTGTGGCATCAGGAAGAGGGAGTCAGAGCAAGCAGAATTTTTCACCACTGCTTTCATCCCTAACTTAAGACTGGAGTTTTTCACCTTCAAGGATAAAGAAGAGAAAAGGCAATCTGAGCTAGCACTCTTCACCCAGTATATCAGAGAGATGTTTTATCCCAGCAGAGCGTTCCCTCACAGCAGGACTACAGTAAATAATTAATGTCTAGGTCATTCAGTCCAAATTTAGAAAAATATTAAACATTTCACTTTTAGATAGGCTTCTGTCACCTACTGAAACCCACAGAAGCTCTGTACTGCAAGAGGAATGATGGACCTAAACATTTGTACAAGTCCAGGGTTATTCCTGTCATTCAGATGGCAGCATCCTGCCATCTCTGTAGGAAAAAGGACAAGTGCAGGCGAACATCACAGAATTTCCATTAAAATTAATCCTTTGAAAAGTGAATGTCAGAAGACACTGTATATTTTGACCAGACAAATATACTTTCAATGGACAGTTCGCAAATGTCAGGTTGAAGTGTTCCAAAGTTAGAAGCTGCCAGAATGAAGGTTGCCTGTATATTCTGCATAGTATTGCACTTGCAGGCACCTTCTGGCTGTTATTGCCTGGTTTTCCTTTTATTTTTTTTAATCTAAGTAACTTGACTTTGGAAGGCTGACTTGCAAATCTGGCATTTGTAATTCTGGGAAATACCACTTTGCATACTTTTTCATCTATATTTGCTTAATTATTATTTGATATAGTGTTTGCTTTCTGCTGTGCTAGCAGCATGGGACACTGGCACAACACGGACCAGAGGTATGGACTGACCCACAGGACGGTCTTGGGGTCTTCAATGGATCTTCCCTCAGGTGCCAGATCTGTTCGTGGTAAATCAGGTTTAACAGAACACCCTGCGCTGTGCACAGCCCGGGTCTGTAGGGCCCTGGGTGTATCGCGGGCAGAGCAAGGCCTCGTTAGCTGGCCCGGTAATTGCAGGGACTAAAGGCACGTGGCACTTTGCAGGATGGCTTTGGCAAGACACGCTTCCTGCCTTTTAGCTCTCCCACTGTAAAACCGTTGCCTAATGTTGAGCAGCACCGCTTCCCAGGCATCGCAAGCTGTTCCCTAATGGTATTTCCAATTCGGTCTGAGATCCTTGAATGGAATTTCTGTGGAAGGGTTACTTAAATGTTTTCTTTTTCAACTTGAAGTTCGTTCAATATAGTGTTATAGAAGCAATCCTTGCAAACATCTCACTCCAAGAGAGGTTTTGTGGGGTTTTTTTTCCTTTTCTTTTGCTCTTGGCAGTGGCTGTGACAAGAATGACAGCACGAAACACTACAGAAAGTTATAAACATGACTTTTCCTCAGACAGCACACAAACTCCTGGATTACCACCATCCCAGACGGGAAACTGAGCCACTCTGCGCTCAGAGACTCCCACCCCTGTCTCACGCTGGGGCTGCAGGGCATGTATAAATTGAGCGCAATGTTGCTGCCATTTGGATTGATGCTCCTGCCCTGTACGGATGCTGATGCTTTTGAGGTCAGCCCGAAGATGAGCTTCACCTACAGGCACTGTTTAGGGCTCCTTGGGAGTGACAAATTTGAGACCTGTCAAGCAAAGAGTATGGGCTACCAATGTCTACAGCTGTCTAAAAAGAGACACTAGTGGAAGAATAAACAATTGAGGGAAGGTGCTTTCATCACTTCAGGTTTTTCTTTTCTTTTTTCTCAACTTGCTGCACAAGCAAGGCAGTGCTGTTTGCCCCCACTCTTTGATACACACCTCCTGACACCCAAGAGAAAGGTTGCCATCATCTGATAACACAGAGGAGCCTCCCCTTCCCCACTGTCATCCTTTCCTCCGTTCTGCCACGCAGATCTCTTTTTCCTAAGCCCACACGCCTCGCTCAGGTCAGGATCCATCCCTGTCACAACCTGGCACGTCCTCTGCTGGTGTTCTTCCCTTTTCCCTCTCAGCACTTTCTTTCCATCAAGTCCTCTTACACTGCAGAGGCTGCACAGCATCTGAAGAGTTGGCACGGGGCAGACCACGCCAGGGGCATTGCCACAATCTAACAGCGCAGGTGACTGAACAGGAGGCTTTGGCATGGCTTTACCAGCATGAAAGAGGCTGAACCAATCATGGAATTCCCTGGGGTCTTTTGCCTCACTCTTCCCTTTCCCTTCTGGAATCTTGACCATCTACCCCATCCCACTCCTTCCCACCTTAGCCAGCTGCTCCAGAGGTGCAGGACTGATGAGGCCATGACTTAACCCCCTTGGTTAGTGACACAAACGCATTATCAGGGGACAGACAACACAGGAGGCAGGGGGTTGGGGGGCTGCATACACCTACAGGAATTTTCTTAAGAGGAAGAGAAAGAAAATGTAGTTTCTTGGGAAGCTGAGGTTTTTAAGAAATATATAAGACCCTTCTCCAAACCTTGACTCTAGCCTGTGGCTTTGCATATTTAGGTATCTCTCACTGTAGCGCAGGACTTGGGTTTGAGCACTAGAAGCATGAATGGGATTTAAGAAATGAACTGTAAAAATGCAGAGTTCTGTCCACAGGTAAGATTTCCTGCCATCAAAAAACCAGCATGAAGGGTTTTGGGTCTGGCCCGCCACTGCTGAGATTTTGCATGGAGGCATTGCTGGGGTTCAGACTCATGATATGGTGAAACTCTGACAAACTTGGATGTGATTGCACCGAGCAGCGCTGCCTCAGCAAGCTGTTTTGGGCGTGCTTCCCTCTTCCTTTCCAACATACCTTCCCAGCAAACTCATCAACCACACAGAGGCACTAAAAGTGTTTGGAACAGAAATGGGAACAGAAGGAATGAAAGCAATTCTGCTAAAAGAGCTGGATTTTGTGTTTGTTCTTTGTCTGCACCTTCCCCTGCCCGGGTGCGACACAAAGGAAATCTCTGCAGCTGATCTGGGACTTCACAAACCGAGGGATTATGCGCTACAGATACTGACAGGTCCCTTTGCTTCCAGCCTGGCAAACACCACAACAGTAATCTCCTCTCTGAGATAAGGACCATCAATCTTACTTTTACACCAACCCGTTCCCCTCTGCCCCTCAGACAGAGCTGGAGGAGAAGCCCTCATCAGGAAGGATGCTAAAATCTTTCCTTCCCCAGTGCCCTCCTGTTTTAACTTACTCTTTCAGCTGGCCTCCCATCAAAGTCGGGTCAACACATATCCATTTTCTGTGCTGAGCTGACTAGTTTTCAATAACAATTTCTCCTTCATTTCGTAACAGAGATCAATAAAACTGCCCCTCTCTCATACTGGCTGAGATTCCACAACATCATTTGCTCTTTATTGTTGTTACTGCTTTGGGTTTTTTCCTTTTTTCTTTTTTTTTTCTTCTTTTCTTTTTATGGCAAGGCACAGATCAATTTAACAAGATGAAAATTACTTAGACTACTTTCACTCAAGGTAAAATCTGCACTTTTATAACCAGGATATAATTTACAATCCTGTCATTAAACTCTGTTAATCCTATTATTATGAAGATAAATAATTACCCATAGCGAAGAAAGGGATTCCCAACAGAGTAGAATTATATTTTCCATCAGTAATGAAAAATATCCCTGCCGCAGTGACACTGGAAATACAGATAGTGAGTACTCCCAAGAGTCCCAGGAAAGGTTTGCTACGAAGGCAGTCCTTCATGGAGCTCGAGAGGGTAGCAGTCAGGAGAATCAGCATCAGGCTCACCAAAATCTTGCCCCTGGCCAAGAGGCTGGTCTGGTGGAAGTCCTTCCAGAGGCTGAAGGACGCCAGTGAGTAGAGCTGCAGATCTTGGTGATCCAGCTGCATCTTGTGCATCAGTTTACAGAATTCGCTCTCCCACTTCTCCCCAATGAGGTCCTGGGTGACAGAGCCATACGTTTGGAGGTAGTAAGTGATTTGGATGGCTCTGGCTGATTTGACTCTCTGGTCCTTGCTGTTTGGCACTTCCATGACCCCTCCAAGCTGGTGGCCAATAAAACTGCTCCTTCCATCCTGGGAGAGAAAGTAAAAAAGATGAGCATGCGGTTATCCTGCGTAAGAGGCGATACAGTGCTACCGTTCCACTCTACCTTCCTCGCCCAGGCATGCCGAGAGCTCCACTCAAAGGCCACTGCAGTCAACAGGAGTAGTGCCGTTCACTTCAGTGGGCTTTGGGATGCTTCCCTGCTGCAACTCTGCTTCTTACTCGTTAGAGACTCATTTGCAGTGCTGTGCTGCAGCTCAGGGACTGCTCAGATACTCGTTGTGGTCCCAGATGTTCAGGGACCGAAGTGTGGCATGCAAGCTCCTCACCCCGCGGGGAGGACAGCTTCACTGCGTTTTAACTGTGACAGACAATGACAAATCTCCAGTTACTGACATATGAACTGTTTGAGATGAAGATCAATTTCTGGAAGATTTGTGATTTTCCTGACACTTTGGAAATGTTTTTAAAAAGTTGGAAAATGTACAGAAAATGAGGCCTGGTTCCTCAGTATACAGATGTCAATGTAGACCATCCACCAAGTTTAATAGCTGCTCTGGCTCTAGAAAAATATAATTAAAATCGGACTTTTTGAATTGTTTGTTTGAGATTTCATGAATTTATTTCAGTGGCACAGAGAAAAGAACCTACCTTACACCTCAGGATTTGTTTTTTATATTTCAAGAACATAGACCTTTCTCTGGTTTCACTTATTTTGGTATGTGCTAGGACATACAAAACTCCATGACAATTAGTAAAGGACACATTAGGTGCACTCAGGATCAGCCCCTGTCTATTTACAAGACCAGAGCATTTTTTGGGGGGTAGGGTTATCTGGTCCCATTTAGATGGTGGGGGTTTTAGTTTTTTGTTTTTGTTGTTTGGTTTTTTGTAAGAAAGGTCCTGTAAGGAAGGTCCTTGCTTTTAAGCCACTGGTTATTCTAGTTCTCTAGAATAACTTTGATGTGCCCCTTTCAAGACGGGGGAAGCTTGTGTGGATTTAGAAGATCAAACCCATTTGCAAACTGAGGAAGAAGACTCACTAGATTGGATAAAAGTGTCCTAGCACAAGTAGTCTCTTTGATCAAAATACTCTAAACCTGGGGATTAAATGTCTGTTGCACACCAAATAACATTTTTCTTCCCCCCGCCCCATCCGACCCGTAAATTAGATTGTAAGTTTTTAGATTTCTTTCCTCTTGGATTTAATAAAAACATAAAATTCTCAACCAGTTAATGTATAAAACATGTTGCAGCAGCAAGTTCACATGAGATAACGCTCTTTGTCTAGATGCGCTATGGGAATGAGCTGACTGACAGCTTGAATTTGGGAGATGCTCTGCCCTACACACCCGTGGAAGCAGTCATCTGTGAAAGGCCAGAAGAGAGGGGACACTTCTAACATCTATTACATCCAACATTAACCATTTCTAGAAACACCTGTGCTGCACACAGGTCGTTATCTGAAATTGCCAGACCTGTTCGTTGTAATGATTCCCATCCTAAGGAAAAAATCAATGAAGCAAGGTACCAGGCTTTACGAAACATAGATGTCTTCTGGCATGTCTGCTCATAGAGCAAATAAATATCAGAAATGGAGAGACAGCGCCGAAAATGTTTTATATACTCACCTTGCTTGTCGCTGGTATGTAAAGGGAGTAATCCCCCCATTGAGAAATTTCTGCCCATGGCCTGCTTTCAGGCCAGGAGCTCACACTGCTTTCAGCGTTTGCCTGCCACAGCCCAGGGAACGTGACAAAGTGCTTTTCAGAAGTTCATTTTTTCCCTATTCCCAGTTGTTATTTCCCACAGAAATAACGACTTCTGGCAAGGTATCCTGGCACGAGCTGACGTGAAAGGTGATTTGCAGTCTAATGCCAGCTTCTCAAATCACCTGAAACCTCATTGCAAATGTCATATAAGCAAAGACAGCGAGCACAGAGGGGCAGCTGGTGCTGTCTGGGCTCCAAAAAATCCTTGTCTCTGGCATTTCGTGTTAGAATCCTATTTTGATTCATGATTCCTATTTTTTTTTTTCTTTTTTTTTGAGGAGGGGGTCACAGGTAACGCTCACAAAAGGTATGTTACCAAGCTGGTAATTAAGGTTTGAGCAATGCAGTCCCTGCTCACTTCAGATGCAACTTTGCAGGTAAAAATCCCCTTTGGCACTGCTTTGAAATTTTCGGGAGAAATGTCGTATCTCCTCAGTATATATGCAGTGTTGACATTCAAACGTTTTCAGCCACTGCAGGATACTTTAGCAGCACAGCTCCAGACCCAGACAACGGACTGTAATTCAGGTTTCATTGATTCACTATGCAGCACACAAGGCAAGGTTACGGAAAACTTTGCGATGACCATCTGCCTTTCTCTTGGAAAGGTGCACCAAATGATGGCAGCATTTCAAAAGAGGCAACAGATCAGGCACAAATAAATCATGTTCTGCTGTATCTCCCATGAAACCGAAGATAACGGCTATTTGTTACACTGATGTACAATAGGGCACCCAGCTCATATGTCAGCAAAATAGAGAGCGAGCTTTCAGATGGCATCGAGGAAATCAAAGATGCTGAATTGCTTTGAGGTCGTTTTGTCTGTCCCTTTCCTTCCAAAGGCAGGTTGCTTCCTATCTACGCAAGGTTTTGCCTCGGCTGCTTTTATAGCATGCAAACACAAACCTGCCACCACGGCATTTGGGGAAATGGGGCCTTTTTCTAATACAGCTCATACGTTGTCTTTGTCAAACACTCTAAGAGAGATAAAGGTCCTGTTGTGCTAGGCAGGGCTGTCACAGCAATGGTTACAATCTCAGCAAGACAGACAGAAGAAAGATGGGGAAAAAGAGTGCCTTTCACCTCTTTTTGCAGGTGGAGGCTGACGTGTGGGAAAATGAAGATCGTGTGCTGCCAACATGACTTTCCGCATCACCCAGAGGCCCCCAAGCCAGGGACCTAACTACCTCTCTATGTCTCACGGGTGCTTCAGGGAGTTATTTGCCATCCCAAGTTCTCTGTTGTCCTCTAGGACCACCTTGGTGAACGAAGGAGATGTGAACAGCTAAGCTCCTGGGCTAAGCCTAAGCTTTGGGAAACAAAATGAAGCCACAGTGACTTGCATAAATAAGGCCTGAAGACCAGGCAGGTTTTGAACAAGATCCCTCATTCCACCTAGTCCCTCAATGAAATAAAAGCACTTTCTGCTGTTAATTAGTGCACCCTTCCTGGTATATGCCTACATGATGTCATTTTTAATTTCACAACAATGGTTTCATGCTTCAGACTACACATCCCTTTACAGATTTTACCTACATATGTTGCTACTCTTTGATCTTATACACAGAAAAACAAACCAGAAAAATAGAGTAATAACAATAGTTATTGGTTGTACGCCCATGTGTCTCCACAGGATCTACAACACAAGATGATAACTGTCTTTAGCAAGGTCACCAGCATGGCTGGAGCCTGAACTTCAGATTCCCAGGCTGTGTCTATGTGCCTTTCTCTTTCTTTTTCTTTCCTTTTTTTTTTTTTTTAATTTTCTTTTTTAATGTCTAATGAAAACTTCACAGTGTCTGTTCTCCCAGAGGACAAAAAGGGTCGTGGCCCATCCTGATGGCAGCTAATTCTCTCCAGATCTGAGCATCTTTAAAAGCGGCATGAAATACAGATCACTTGCTGGGGCCTGTGATATTTGATCTTAAATGGGGGCCAAGCAAAAATCTTTGCTTCAACAGATATTATTAAATTGTTTTTTGTGTACTCCCTTCTCTTTTCCTAGATGTCCCAAAGCCATGTGGTAGATTTAGAGTCTGAAAGGGAGAAGGATGAGAACTAAGGACTCTCAGAGGAGTGAGAGATGACAGATGTGGGCAGCATTATTCTCTTTTTCCTCCAGCACGATGGACTTTGCTGCCTGTGCTCATGCAGACCTGGCCTTGCATGTGATTGAAAATCCAAACTCCTTGTCCACTCAGCAGTAAAAATCACTAATGGTGAATGGATGGATGCAGAATAAACCCCTCCCATCTTTCAGGCTAGCCACTTGTCAGTAAAGGATGCTTGGACCCTTAGTATCCTAAGAAGACGTGTACATGTCATGGGGATGTTTGGCTTGCTCCAGAGCTGAGTGCAGGATCTCTCCGGTTAAACAAAACCAGCTGCTCCTACTGAGCTAAATATCTTTTGCTGGTGCTAATGTAGGCATAGATCCTCTCTGCATGCAGCCCAGAGGGATACTAGCAATACTCCCTTACTGCTAAATTACCTGGGACCTTTTTTGTTTCCTTAATAATTTCAGTGCGGCTGCTGCAGCCTCAGCTCCCATCCCGGGGGTTCCGTGTGTCGCTGCCCACTGCCACACCACCGTGGGCAAGATGCCTTCTCCTCCCTGCTTCGGGTGGCACCAGCCTCCACTGACTTCCCTCTCATGGGAAAAACAGCGGGTTTAAGATATTTTTGAGATGGCCTGGCTCCTGCCTTCCCAGCACCCTGCGCGGTGGAGGTTAGGGCTGGTGACAGGTTTAAAAGTCATTTCAGATCCCTGGCAAGGAGGAGAGGAGCCCTTGTACCTTATTGCCAGATCATTTTCATTCAGGTACATTCGCAGGACCTTTGCCAGCAAATTCATCTCTATTTTTATTTTTCTTTAACCGCTACCTCTTATCAACTGGAGTGATGGATAATTATCGAGCTACATTATAGAAATGTTAGGATAAAGCATGCAATCCTGGTTAAACTCTATTTTGTCTTAAAAGCCTAAAAATGTTCAACAGAGGGCAACCAGGAATGCCTATCAAAAGTATATTGTGTGATAAACATCTTAATGAGATCAATGCAGTTGTTTCTCCTCGTGGTAAGGACATTCCTACTCTACCAAATGTAGGTTATATAAAGTATTACACCAAAATCCACAGAGGTTAGGATGAAGTCAGTTGCTTTAATTCACCTAAGGTTTTCAAGGTAAAATAAAATAAAACTAAATCCCCTTTCATTTAAGGTTTAACATATTGGGTTGCTCCTGCCTGCCTTCAACCTCACTGTAAAACTCTAGAAGGATTTTTTTTCTCCCCAACAAAACTGATTTCTCTGTCCCTGTCCCTAGTATAGTTATCCATGGAGACCTTATATGAGTCAATCCCTACTACATAGCTATCAATTACCAAATATTCCTGAAGCATGCCTTTCAAATGGTCACACGTAATGCTGATTTATGTCAGCGTAGCAGTTTTCCTGCCCTCAGAGCTGTGTAGGTGCTCTTGCACACCCACCAGACTGTTTGCTGTGCTTGACCCTGTGCAGCTATTTCATATGGCTCAGTGATGGAGAGGGAGCTCAGGGCAAGCGAGCCCCCAGGGCAATGCATTTGAGGTAAAACTGCACGTGGGTTGGCTGGGAACAAGGACACAGCAATGACCACGTGGTCCGTTCACTCAGCAAAAATAAAAAGTATGAAAGTGGCCAGGAGAAGCTATCCAGGAAATAATCCTCTAGATCTCTGCTGCAATAAAGATCAATTCAGTTATTTCCAGCTATCCGGCAATGATGAGGTTCAGCTCACCGGTCAGTCAAGCAAATTTGTTTTATAGTCACTGGGAAGAGTGAGGCACATCCCAAGGATGACCTTCCCCATCCTAAGGTACAGGTCAAACCCAGACTTGACCTCTGCAGTTACCTGTCTCCCCTTCTACTGCAGAGGCACAAGATTACTTAAGACTTGATCCTAGCTTTTACCAGGCTAAAAACCTAAGAGATATTAACCCACCTTCAGCGACAGATGCAAACAAAACTAGCTGAGCTGTCTTGTCCTTCCTGGCTCACATTAGCCCCTTCACAGCCATGTCCTGCAAGTTAACAAACATACAGACCTTGAGCCACCTCCCAGGGAAATCAAGGATCACTAGTGTGATTTTTAAGTAAGGGAGATCTATACCCAAAACACCTGAAAGGCAGCCAGAACCACCTTGTTCTGATGAGTCTGGGCCCATGCTCCTTGCTCTTACTGGTTTGGGTATCTAGTTTTTGATCTGGTAATTTGAAAAGAGACAAGAGCAGAAGAAAAGTATTTCAAGAGACTTCTGTACTCTAGGATGAATAACAGAGAATGAGAGAAATGTTCCTAATACAGATTTATTCCTTCCAAGTAAATCAAATTTTGGAGGAATTCTTAAGGGTGCAATAGCAAAATGTGATTGTTATTAGAGAGCTCTTTGAGGAGGAGCTTCTAGTGCTGGACATGCTGTATTTCTGAGTGGTCCTCCCCACTTTGTGTCTTCAGTATCACCCTGTCAGGTTTTCGCAGAATCACAGAATAGTTTGGGTTGGAAGGGACCTTTCAAGGTCATCTAGTCCACGCCCCTGCCATGGGCAGGGATATCTTCAACCAGATCAGGTTGCTCAGAGCCCTGCCCAACCTGACCTTGAATGTTCCCAGGGATGGGGCATCTACCACTTCTGCAGGCAAACCGTGCCCGTGTTTCACCACCCTGAGCTGGGCATCTCTGTCGAGAGAGAGCAAGGACAGAAGGAAAGTAGAAAAGGCCATACCTTTGCCTTCTGCTTCCCCTACACATCCCTCAGGAATGAAAATACTAGATAAGCCCTCTCCATCCCAGACCAGCTCACTCCACACCAAACCTTCTCTCCTAGATTACCTTTCACCTTTACATCTTTTTCAAGCCTCCTTTATTCTTTGTCCCATCTTCAAGCTCATCGCTCAACTGACCCCTTCACTCTCAAGGTCAGATTCCTAATGGGTCCATCTCTGATCCCACCCCAGTTCTTCTGGGAAAAGAGGGATAGATTTGCTGCCCAGTTCCCTGCCAGCACAGCTTTGTCCCCAGTTGTCCTAAACAGCACCTGTGTGCCCAAGGACACAGTGGTGTCCTTGAAGCTGCTGAGTAATACCCATGTTGGCTGTGGTGACACACCTGCCCTAGGTGGGGACGGGTATTGCGGGAAGATGTTATCGCTGGGGTTACAGACAGCACAAAGAGGACTGCAAGCACTGGAGAGGTCATTTTGCAGCACGGCTAGCCTATCTGCCGCCTTCTTCTCTCTCCTCCATCAGGAGCAGGATCACAGGCACAGCAGTGAAATAGCTTTGGCACAGGCAGTTCAGGCAGGTGAATTGGTGACTGCAGCCCAGCCCCACAAGATGGATCCAGGGGTGAAGGGTGCAGCTTGCCTTGGATGCCCAGCAGCCTGGGGACTGCTGGGATGGTTTACTCAGGAGGACAGGGAGGTGGGTGGCTCAGCATAACTTGCTGTTGGTGGCACTAGTTCACCTTCCACAGGAGAGTTGTGTCAGCAGGGTCTCTCAAGTCATAGGCAAGCCTGGGTGTGTAAATCTACCAGGTCAGGTCTTACAATATCGCTGTCCTTTTGTTTCCAGCAGGCACAGAACCACAGCTCCCTCCCCACCATATACTGTCCTCTGAGTTTGTGCTCTGCCCTACCCAGGACCAAAAGCCCTCGAGGCGGTCACCTTGGGCTCAGCCCTCTGCTTTCCACAGCCTGTCCCTGCCCTGGTATAATAGAGCAAAATGTCAGGCTGCATCTGGCTCCTAAATCCCCCAGGATGAAGGATGATGGTAAAAATAATCACCGCAGAAGAGAACAGTTTCCCCTGCCCATCCATAATGAGCTCCTGTCTGAGTGATGGCTGTGGACAATGCAAGCAGGTGGGAAGTGTGCTTTGCGGGGGGTTGTGTGGCAAGGAAGTGGTCAATGATGCAGAAGAAGTGGAGTTTGTTGGGACCGTACAACAAAAGTGGGGCAATGGAGTGGGGTGCCCTAAAGAGACTGGAGGTGTGAAAAGGAGGGATGCAGGAGGGAGAAAATACAGGGCAAGGGGTAAAGAAGCAGCAGTTCTTGTTGCACCCTGGCCACCCAGAAAGGGGGCAGGAGAAAGCAGGTGGGAGCAAAGTTCCTTTGATGTCCTCCTGCGAACAGCAGAGCTGTGTCTCCTGTGCCCTGTGCTGCCGTGCCAGTGGCAGCAGATGAGCACAGTCCTGCTCGGGAGCCGCTGCACTGCAGTCCTTGCTTCAGCGCTTGCAGCCTTCCCATCCCCCTCCAGCATCCCTCCTTCCCGCCTCCCTGCAGGACCCCAGGCCCCACTGTAACATCGAGCAGCGTTGCATTAACTCAGGGCTGGGTTTAGCCACTCCAAACTGACCTCCCCCCCACAACAGACCAACAGAAGAACAAGAAATTTCAAGCATTTCCACCCCAAAAGTCACACTTCAGGCTGGGTAACACGTGTTATTTCTTCCTGCTGGCATCTCTTTGCTCCTGGGCAGTTGGCTTGCCAGCCCTGCACAGCAATACTGTGTTTCCCTAGATCTGTGTGTAGGGACCTGTACAGCTCAGGAGGATTAAAGCCCCATCCCCAGCACTGGGGGTGTCCCCAGTGCCCTGATTACTGAAGGTTTTTGAATGGGGCCATATTCCCCCACCTGCAGTGTTTGCAGGCCAGCCCCAGATCATGGCAGGTTGATCCAGGTAACCAAGAGCTTCACACTGAGCTCGTGGGGATTTCCTTAAAAATTGTTTTTCTACCCCAGGACCTCCATGATTCACATCACCAAGGAGGACAGAGTTCGTATTTTTCATCTATTCCAATCCTGCTTCATGAAAGACTTTTGTAAGGAGGTGCCACACGGCTTTAGGAGGGGAAATCCACACTCCTGCATTGCATGGTACAGTTGTGGCCCTCCACCTGTGCAAACTAGGACAACATCTAGACCTCTGCCAGGTGCTAAGCCATGAAGAATACCCAGGTCCAACTAAAAAAAGCTGTGCTTGTCTCCATGGTCTTGTGCACAGCTACTGTACATCCTAAAGGATTTTATTTGTGCCAACGGGAAAAGTAGGAATGAATCACTAAGGAGACAGCAGTGCCTCAAGGGAGATGCACCGAGCCCCAATGTTTGGATATATACAGTTAAACACTCACACTCACGTATGCAGGCATGTGTATGGAGAACACATGTACCATGTCTCTAGCACGAATACTTTATATTAATGAATACTCCATATTAATTCTGAATCCATCCACAGCTCAAGCTCCATGTTAAAACTGTTCAAAGAAAAGGAAGAAAATGAAAAAGAGGATAAAAAGAGAAGAAATGTTTTTTCACTGCAGGCCAGTGCTCCATCTAGCCCAATTTCCAGTCTATCTGCATTTCTAAAGCATCACACATCAAGACAGTCTTCCATAACATGCCTGGAAGACACCTTTGGGAGTCTCATTGTGGATTTTCCAGCTCTTCAACAAACAAAAGTGAAATAAGCTGCTGTGAAGGGGAGGAAGAATGCAACTGTTCATTTTTTTAACAGAGAAATCCTTCTCCGAAATGCAGGGATTTGAATGAAATTGGCAAAAAGAAGGAAGCAAGATTAATGAATTAAAGCTCTCCAGTATCCTAGTGAAATCTAAGAGAGTTTATTATCTCAAGAGGGTCATGGCTTTCTCCAGATGGGAGTAAACAAGACAATATTGCACCAGAATGCTTTCTGTCTCTTGTGAATGTCTAATCTTAAAGCTTTCTTGAAGTCCATGGACTTATAGGCTAAACAAGGACCTAATTCCTAAAGTAAAATAAAAAGCAGAAAATGCTAAAAATCAAGAAAACCTCCTTTCTTGTCTTCTTTCCGTATCAGTAGAAGCAAAAAGGCACAAAACCATTTGCAAAACCTCCCCAGGCACTTCATATGCGCAAGCTGAAGGGTTTTGGGGGGATGAGGATGGGACCCAAGGATTTTCCCTGAAAGGACATCCCAAAAGAGGGAGCACAGGTTTTCACTGACAGGTTTGCAGTCCCTCTTGTTTTGTGTGGATCCCACTGTGTACCTCTTCTAATTGTTTTCCCTACACTGCTTGAAGTCCAATACACACACACAAAAAAGGAAGAAAACCTGCCAGGAAGAAAAAGGAATTGGATTTGCCTGGTTTTATTACTCCATCTAAAGGAAATGTTAAAAAATAAACAGCAGAGAATAAAAAGCAAGGAGTAAAGCAGATCCACAGGAATCATTTAAGCTCTTACAATCTGAAGTTTCAATGATGACACAGAAAAGGGTGCTTTTTTCTTTTTAAATTATGTTTTATGTTGGCAAACATCTCTTTAATTTTCTCTTGTCTCCGCTCTTCCTGGTCCCTCTGGGGACCAGCAGCCAAAGTACTGAAACGCTGCAATAATGTTTTATCAAAGGCAAGAAGAAAAGAAATAACGGAGAATCAGACAGAGCCAAGCATGATGTGGCAAGATATTTGGGGCTAGCGTGGTTTGGAGGCTAAGTTCCAGCTAAGCAGTTTGCAGGCTTAACTAAACCCAGCCTTCAAATGCAAGGCACTGCTGTGCTCTTACCCGAGCCCTGTCAGGAGCTCCCACTCTCGCGGTGCTCAATAAGACATAACAAGGCACTGAGCAAAGAAGATACGCCTAAGAACACTTAACACTTCCAGCTGAAAATTTATCTTTTTTTAAGAGGTAATTAATCAGATTTCCCTCTTTTTTTTTTTTTTTTTTTTTTTTTTTAATCTCAAATTTGGCATTGTGAAGCAATTTCTCTACCCTGAAGCATCCCACCTTCCCTCCAGGACACGTTGGTTTTTAATGAGTTTGGCCATTTGTTAGCTGGAGAGAGCCAAATAAATGTTTGGTTTCAGATGTTTTTTCCTTTTTTTTTTTCAGAACAGTGGACCAGAATCTGGAAAGGGGGAGTGGGAATGAGGCATTTAAGTTGGCCTGTATTTATGCATTAAAATATAACTGAAACTGGGGTTCTGGATATGTGTATGCGATAGCTGACTCCCACTGATGGTACTTTTGAATTCAGTAGGTTCAAAGAGATTTTTCACCCCCATATATGAACCATCAGCAGGTAGGTTGTACATTTGTAAAATCTGTCTCGAGATCACCTTGTTACACATGCCCTTCATGACAAAATCTTATGTGCTTTGTAGCCCATAGAGATGAAGGTGCTGTCATGTGGGAATTCTGTAATAGATTTTTGTTAATTCTTGTGCCACTCAAAAAAGTAAAACTCTTGGCAGCATCTCTACTTTGGGCTTCTTATTATCTCCCATTGCTGGAGAGCCTTTCCACTGGAGGTTTGCTGGCATTACAAAGGCTGGCTTTTCTTTATTTTTTTAGCCATCCGCTGTGGGAGAGCGTGTCTCCTGCTGCCTCAGCTGGCACAGAGCACGTTTGCAATGATAAACTAGTGTTAAACAACAGCGTGTGACAACCTGAAAATTTTGCATCAGCCCAAACCCTTCATCTAGAGATGAACACGTGAGAGATCGCACGCTGGGATCAATTCATCTTGATGCAGCCTTTGTGCCGCAGGGAGCTGGGAGAACCCACACAAGGTACGGCAGATGCTGAGGTCTTGGTTCAAACCATAATCACTGGTCACCAGTGAGGTTCTGGCATGGCCCAGGACCCTGCTGCACAAGGTGCTGTGCAAACACACAGCTGGAGAAGCTGCCTACGTTCCAAAGATCTTCCCATCTGATGCTGGAGTTTCTTTAGTTACTTTATTTCACAGTATGAACTGGGGATGCTGCCAAAGTAGAGGTCCCTTCCCTCTCCTTCCTGAGCCTGTACCTCCTCCCTGCCAAGCTCGGGAACAGCAGTTCATGTGGCATGTGGTGAAATGGATTGGAGTTATAATCCAGGTTTATGCAAACTCAATGGGAAGGAAAAAAGAAAAAAGAAAAAAAGAAAGATGCAATCCCCTCCTTGCTGCCAGCTGGCAGAGGGTTTCTCTAATTCCTGTGCTCAAACCCCGTAGTAAGGTGGTGGTGTGAGCTATGCAACACCTGAACAGCTTCATCCTCAAGGTGGCTGTATTTCACGGCTGAGTATTTGTCCTTTCGTATGAGTACACAGCAGCTATTAACTTCAAGCAGAGTTTCTGATTTGGATGTGCCTCTTCAGCCAGAACAAGACTCAAAACACGAAAAGTCAGAATTTAAGCTCTGAGGTCCTGAGCCCAGGCTGCCTAACCAAACCTGGCAGGTTGGAACTGCCAGGAGTACCAGGCTGCCTGCTCCAGGAGGAGAGAAAAACGGAGCCCCTCTGGAGGGCAATTTGATCTTCAATGGACTGAATCTCATTCTTAGGGTTTTCAGTCCTCCCAGAGCCTACAGTGTCCCAAACCCTGATTTAAGTACCTTCATTAAATGCTTAAAGTTAGGTTATATATGCTCTTAGATTTATATGTTAATGTGCTATTGTTAAGAATGAGTTCAAGATACTAGATAAGGTGAATATTTAGTTGCTGTGTATAAACACTTCTGAAGAAATGTAGTATATCCATTGTAAATAATAATAATAACGACAACCACCACCTTTTCAACTGATCTGAGACATTTCCCTGCAAGACATCAGCATTTTTTTTCCCCCAAATAGACATCTTACAGTTACTTTGATGTAATACATGGTTTAAAAAAGAAGGCTTTTCAAAGTCCCCTGGAGTGCAAAGTGATCTTTCAATTTATGTAAGTATAACCTAACCTATTTGGAAAGGTTTTGGTTCTGGCAGACAGGAAGGATTGGACTTTTAATTTTAAAATAAAAGTGCTGCAGGTAATGGGACCTTGTGGTATCTAGCCACCTTTGGATATCAAACAAATAAATATTTAGGGAAAAATTCTGATAAAGTAAGCCAAAGAGTAATCTGATGGTAAACCACTTCCAGATGATAGAACCTCAGCATTTGTCTCCTGAGTACTCTGTAAAATCTCAGTCTCCCTGCTGCAATAAACTGCCAATATCTGGCAATCTGTTTTGCAGGAGGATGGCATTTAATTCTGGTTCCTTCAGTGGAAGATAATTCCTTATTCAGATTAATGTATTTTAGTTCTCTTGCAACTGTCTAATGATAATTTCCAAAAAGAGTGTTTCGAAACCCTGTCAGGGATTTGGTGTGAGACAAAACTGCAATGGACTCGAGAAGAAGCCTTGATTTTCCCTGTGAAATTGTTGTGGGAAGTTTCTTCTCATGTCAGTGCAAATGCAGGTTATTCCCTAGGTCATTTGGAAACACTTCACCCAACAGGTCTTTTCCATAAAGACCTCCAGATTTAGCATATTCCCACGCCTGTGGAAGTTTCATGGGACTTTGGGGGGGGGGGGGGGGTTGTGGTTTGAAATAAATGCGTGGTGGGATTCAGCTCACCCGATTTTAACCATTTGAAAGGTAAATGCATAATATGAACATTCTTTCTCTGGTCCGTGATGTCTCTGAAGGGTGAGTTCATCCCCTTCTAATGCAGTTGCTTAGAAAAGGTGAAATTGCTGGTGGAGGTTCACCCTTCTCTCCTTTGATTACACAGTGGGCCCAGTTCAGATTAGATGCTGAACAAAAAGGGGCTCAAATTAGAAGAAATAAAATCCATCTTTGGGATGAGTATTCCCATCGTGACTCTGTATGAGCATCCACAAACTGCTACCTCACGGACCCTCAGTGGCAGGGCAGGGTCACAGCCTGACTGCAGACCAGACCAGGTATCACCCGCTGCAGCACATGCCCTGACGCTGTGGACGTTTGTCAAGAAGAGGAGAAATGGCCCGACTCCACAATCCATTTCACAAACATCACCAGCCTGTGCCTAGAGACTCGGTCTGCAATCACACTTAAGTTGGACAAAAAAAAAGTAGAAATAATCCAGCTGAATATTTTGTAACTATCCAGCTCAATTGAGTTGTTAGGACTGTCGGCTACGAAAATTTTTCCCTGGCACAACCAGAATATAATTAATGAATGACAAAATTTGACAGGGACAAAGTGGAGCCAATTTTTGACATTAGGGTTATGAGGATACTTGAATTTGAAGTGCTGGGGAACAATCAGATGATGCACAACATGGCAAAACAACTTCAAGGCTGGCCCATCCAAAATCCACACAGTCAGCACAAGACTCTAGAAGGCAACAGATTTTATTCTAGAAATGTAACAAAAGGACCAAGGCAAAGGAACAATCTATCAAGGCTTCACTGATTATTTAACAGATCGCCTACAGCCTCCAAAGCACTGTTCAAACTCAACAGACAGAGCTGTCTTTGTCCTGCGGAACTTGATCTGCAGGAAGGTGAAGGATGAAGGACAACACTGAGTAGTGAGATGTCCATACTTGCAAAGCAGTGTCAGAGTCAGAACTAAAACTAAGTGCCATTTCTGTAGGGGTTGCAAAATCTCAACTTTAACATTAACTTTCTCTTTGACCTTGGTCATATCATTTAAGCACTGCATCTTCAATTAGACATCGGCAAAACTCAGCCAACAGAAATCTGTTCCAAGGGAGGCACCTAGGTCACCCTTTGGAGACCAGAATGCAACCAGAACTCCAGAAAATGCTTTTATTTTCTGTTTGGGTTTCTAACCGCTCCGGTTTTACCTCTGTAAATTCTCTGACTCAGCTACTGCCAACATGTCCTCCTTGTTTAATATTATCTGTGGATTTAATTCCTCTGCAATTCAATTCCACTTCCCAATAATTAATGGAGATGTTAGATGAGACCAGACCTAACACAAATTCTCCATATACCCTGCAAGATACCTTCCATAAACTTGTTACATTATCATTTGCCATGAATCTTCGTTTACAATCTTTCAGCCAGTTTCCAACCCGCATGACTGATTTCCCATCCAAGCCAATCTGAATTAAGTTTTCTGTTAGGATTTCCTCATAATCCTGCACAGGCCAGGGAACAGGCTAGACTGACCTTATAAACTTTTTACATCTTTGACCTCTTGATGTTACACGTAAGAAGCATGAGGTTGCCCATAAAGCTCCAACAGCTCCCTAACCAAATTTCTCCAGCAGCACTGCAGCACTTCTTTGTGATGAGAAAATCAATGTCAGGGAGAGAAGGATCCGAGTCGCAGCAGAATATGAATTCTTGAATACGTGGTCCTGCACCAAAACCACCATCCCACACCCCAAACTGCTCATTCACAAAATGGCATCTGAAATGTTGCTCTTTCTGTCCACTGTATCCTCATTGAAGATGCTACAGGAAAGACCCAGTTCAAATGGTTGAAGGGTGCACGTGAGTTCCTTTGAGTTTCATTCTGGGCTATTCTCTATCATGGTTCCCTTTTATTTAGCTGCTTTAATGGAAGTGAAAAAAATATCCTATTCTGCCTTATTTTACCTTGTCATTTTTGCTACTTCAAAGAGTAATTGGGTTTTCCACAAGAAAAGTATCAGAATCATTCCTAAAGGAGCTTTGTTCAGACCTGTTAAGTGGTGACAAATGATCTGTTTTAACTTTCCTTTTGAGTTGAATATTCTGATGAAAAAACACTGAACATATGCAATTACAGTATTTGGCATTTATATAACAGAAATTTCCCTTCAAGGATGTCCTCCTCTTTCTCCCACATCCAAAATCTTATACTAGGGGAAAGAAGATGGTAAAAGTTGTAAGGATACAAGCTTTATTCTTTTAGGAGAGAAAAAAACCACCCTTTCTTTAAATTCTTCTCAAAAAAGAAACAACAAATACTTTATGAGAGCAAGGGAGCTCTTACACTTATTGAGTTTGTGAAATTTATTTTAGCGTGTATATCTAAAGCCTAATACTTGTGCTAATCTTGAAGCTTGGGGAAAGAAAGGGTCAGAGAGATGTTTGTAAATATTCAGAAACGTTCATGTTTCTTTGCTGGCATCCCAAATTTCTGTGCAATTTACAATGATAAATCTGTTGTGCATCATCTGGGTGACCCGTGTTTTTTATGTGCAGGTAGAAAATTGGTTATGGACAGGAAAATAATGTTAGTTAACAAAGAAACACTGCTGGTAGAGCATTTATTACCACACCTTCCAGCCAATCCTGAAGAGAAGCGGGTTTGCCAGCTGGATCAAAAAGTCTACGTGGTGCAATGTCTTTTGGAGGATGTTTTGTACTTTTCTGCGAATAAAACCTCACTCGGTAGGACAGGAGTCAAGAACATGAGCAAACTGAGTTCTGGATTTTTAAGGAGAAAAATTCACATGAACATTTCCATGTTGCATCTGCTCAGCACTGGATTTGTTAATGTATTTTGTTAATGAATCAAAATCTACTCTAAGACACCATCCTGGAAAATGGTTAGGGAAAGGGTGATTTATGTTTCAGTCACAGGTCCCATCAAACAAGAGATTGCGTTGCATAATGAAGTACTGCTAACAGCATCTTTCTTCTTAATGAACTGCAAATTGTTTTACAAACTAACCCTGCTTGGAAGACTGGAAGCAAGGATTCCTTGCCTATCAATACCGGGCCTTGGTCTCCACTGCAAAATGGCATTAACAAGAGCCAGAGCGCCCTGTTTGGGGGATACATACATTCATGTTCATGGGGACTGGGTGATGTCCTCAGCCAGGCAGGATCCTGCCAGGCAGAGCTGGTGGGGTGGCTTCATTTCTTTGTGATTTTCAAACCTGAGTGACCTCTCCTCTGAAATTTGAACATGGGAAAACATTTCCTTTTAAAGTAACTTCTAAAATTCTCCTTCATTTTCCAATATAAAGTATACTGTGAGAGCAAAACATTTTGGAAAGAATTTTGAAAGAATACTTTGACAGAACCATTTCAACATCAAAAAATGGAAGCATTTTCTTAAGGTCCTGTCATAATGAAGCTGTGGGAGCCTACCCTTCTCTTTTCTGCCTCCAAGACAAAATTAAGGGCAGGATATACATTGTTTCACAGATGCTTTTGATTCCAACTTCTGATAGAAAAAGATTCAGTTGAAATTTTATGGGCTGGCCTTTCACAGAACACAGGTAACGTGTCATTTTGCACAGGTAGTATGTGATTAAGCACAGAAGCAGCAAAATGCTCCATGGCCACCTCTGAATCGTAGCACCCTTTACGAAGCTGTTGACACAAGCGCAGAAATACACCATGTATGTGGTAAGAACATCACCTCCCATCAGACTGACAACACTTGTGTAACACTGGTGGAAACAGCTATGCAAGGTGTAAGAAAAGCAAGACCCTGTCTTACCCAAGGGCAACATTTCTGTCATGCTTAGGCACCTACTTGGCACAAGTGTTACGAACCCACTAAACCAGTCCTATAGGTGATGCTTATGCTCCCTATCCAATGTGAGAGGATACATGTTAGGTGTTTGGGCATCCCTGTGGAGGTATTCAATGGCACCTCCCAGGTGTCCCATGGACTGCACTAGGAAATTAATTGTGGCAGACTGGCCCATGAGGAGCTTGATCTTTAATCCCAACTTGCGTACCCTAAGTAGGTGAGCTGCATTACACTTCAAGTCTCTACCATGTGCATTGCCTTCAAAGGCGTGGGACAGGTCGGCAGGACAGCCCTTTGCCTTCTCAGATGTCCTCAGAGCAAAGAAGCAGGCTTTAATACTTGTGCAATTGGTATTTTTAAAGAAGAATTATTCTGGGAGACGCCAAAACATTTGCCATCATATGTATTCAGGAAACATTATACACCTGTGGTGCTGATGGAGTTTTTCCATCTTAGTTATATGTCATTATCAGACCAAAACCTTTCTGCAATATTAGACAAGTAGTGACACGCCAGCCTCACAGCCCGTGACCCCCCCAGCAGCTCCCTGGCTGTGGTACCAGTTTGCTAGCAAGAGTGGTCTGGAGGAGGGCATTTTTGGTGCCAAAACACAAAACCAGGGAGAAAAGCTGATCTGGCTGACTCATGATGACTGTGGGAGGGCTGTCTGATGTCTTGTTGGGCCACTGCTGGGCATGCAGAACTGGCATTGTGGAGGAATTACCCACTGACGTGTGAGCAGGGTTAAGGGGAACAAAAAAGCTTCAGAAATAAAATTTCTGTGCCATACCAGAGCTGCCCACCAACAAATTATTCTCTTTGTCCTTGAGCTGGTTCCACAGTAATTCTTTTAAGCTGGAAATCCTCCCGCTGCCACCAGATTGCACTTGGTAGTGCCATCAAAGATCTCCAAGCACTTCATGCAAACTCCTGCTCCCACACGGCCTCACCAGCGTAAAAGTGAGGCGATTCACACCCCTTGAACCCCAGGCCTAGGGCAACGACACGTGCCACTGCACGTGACCATCTCTGCAGTGCTCAGGAGCTTTGTCACTGCTCTCTGCCTTTGTAGGATGCCTCACAGCCCCGCTACCGAGAACTTCCTTTACTGTCTGTTCTCCACGTGAGCATCTTATGCCTTGGTAGGTAGGAAAACAGAGAACAGGACTAACACAGTGAGCGACAGAGGTATAAAAGGCTTTATAGCTTGCCCTTTCTGCCTCCCATTGCCTTCCCCTCTCTTTTCCATCACACACAGCTCCTGCTTTCCTACGTTGTTGAAGACTTTGTTTCGTCTGTGTCTGAAGCTGCTTTTCAGCTCTGGTCCCAGCCACGCACGGCATGTCTCGCTGTTTGCACTAGGAGCGTGCAATGGATGTGGGGTCTGCATAAATTGAAAGTTTTCTGTAGAAATGCAAGACCATGATTTTACTAACTCAATTCACTCCTCTTGGAAAACGAGTCAGCAGGCTTTTCCACCGTGACTTCTCTAATAACAACTGTGCAGAGCTCCTCACAGGGGTCTTTTATCTCTTAATGGCTGAAAAGGTTTAATACAGGTTTTGTTCTTAGATTGCTATTTTCAAAATGTCTAGCACAATCTTACCTATATCACTGTTCACTGATAAAGAAAGATAGGTATGTAATATACATAATCACATATACATAAAGGACATTTAATAAATTAAGAACATTTTGGACGTATTAACCTAATTGTGTCCTAAAGTTCCTCTCACTTCTACCACAGAACATATATTTAATCAGTTAATGTCGGTTTGAACATCTCCTCTCTGCAAAAGCATCTTTCTCTGGCTGGGAAGATGACACATCTTCTTTACTAAGGCTTGTCAGTTGTATTCTCTCGCCTTGCTAGCATGGTGGTATCTGAATTTGTCTTAGTTCTTGCTACAGACAGCAGGAATACACATTCATTGTAAACCCAGAGGGAGAAGTTCAGAGCCCTCCAACAGCTCACACATCCAGTACAAGTGAGGGGCTCCAAAGACATTTTGGAAAGGCATAGGGATGGCTGAAATTAGAAGTTATGTCAACATAGAAACACTGAATATTTAGTAAAGGAAATAAAAAACATTTTCTGTCCAGAAATTAGCTATTATAGGAAGATGGCAAAGTGCTACTGGACTTTCTACCTTTAGCAAGTGGTTGACATCCACAGTTTGAGCAGTCACTACTAACTGAAGGGGCTTGCAATTACATCTTCCTTTTCTCTCTACCCAAACAACCTTCTAGTTACTTCTTTATTATTATTCACATCACGGCAAGGTCTCCAGAAGACCTAGCACTGCATAAAAGGTCATGTCCTCCAGCAAGTGCTGACGACCTAAAAAGCAGAATAGCTGGGAGGAAGAGGCATGAAGCAGCTGACCAAGGTCATCTGAGAGGTCAAAAGAGAATATTTTCTTTGCAGTCTTCAACATCACCACTGCTCTCCACTGCTAGATGGGAAGGAATGAGCCCCACACCCAAGGAACCTGCTGTCTACAGCCCTGGTAGGGTGAAAGTGGAATTTACCCCAGAGACTGATAAGGAGGGTTAAGTTCATGACTGAAGAACAGCAATGCAAAAAGAGCACCCTAAACCCCATCCTGGCTTTGATTGATTTCTGCTGTCTTTCTGCTTTCATAGGTTTCTGCAGTCTTCCTGCTCTTTGTTTATGTTGGGATACCTTGTCCTGGTGCAGGTTAAGCTGGTTTCTTGCCCCTGGTGCAGTCAGGGCTCATAGCCTGGCCTTCCTCCTCGGGGTGTCTTAACACTTGGTCTAGCACAGCTAAGAAAGAGATCTTCCCTAATGTACTAAGCAGAGGAAGGAGCAGAGAATTTTCCTAAAAATGCAAGGAAACACTTCATTTCTTGCCCACGTGGAGCAGACAGGCTGTCTAATCATGTCCTCAGGAGCTGACAGCTTCAGGGACATCTTGCAGCAAGGGCACAGCTAACCTGCCACAGGCACCAGCTCCACCAGACCCTCCAGGAGCCCTTTCTAGTCCTGCCAGACAGCACAGAAACACAGCTGGAACAGTAAGAGGGTCTTTTTATTATTTTTTTTTTACCCAAATAAGTTTTCTAACCTGTGAGCCAGAACAGGCTCCTTGCTTTCAAACATTTTATGCTTGCTTTCATGCTACGGAGCAGCTACTCCGAGCTCAGCCTGCCCAATCCTGTCTTGATCCGGAAGGCTGAGATGAAAACTATCTGCAGCTTCCAGCCTTCCTCTTCTGATCTTCTCCCTGCTCATCTTTTATTACTTTGCTATAACTTAGCGAAAACTTAACAGCTTTTGCCAGCCACAGAGCACTTCACGGGATCCTGAGCTACAGGCTTGGATTGGGATGAGTGATATCCCAAATGGCTGCAGAGCCACATTGCCTCCAAGGAAGCATCTGGTCCTTGGAGTCAGAGGACTCTTGTACTTGAACCAACTTTACTGAAGGAATAATTGTTTTGTGGATATTATTGATAAGCAGATGCCTACTCTGATGTAGCTGTGCTCTGGTTTTCTATCCTCTCTGTCCCATGGAGTTGGCCCATGCCTCAGGGTCATATAGGGAGGGATTAATCTCAGAGCAGTGGGAAAGACTTCTTGAATGCAAATGGGTTAAGACTCATTTAAAAGTACAGCTGTTAGTGTGAGAAAAATTGAGAATCTGGCCACTAGCAAATCTGCAGTTACAGGTTTCAAGATACTAAGTGAATACAAGCGACTTTTCTACTTAAGCAAGAAAGGATTCAATATCCAGCTGATGTGTTTATCACAAATGTGGTAATAGAGATGTCTGTTTTATTGGCCACTGTTTAGCCTACACTTCATAAATGACTGATACTTAATTAATCGAAAGCAGTATTACAAAACCCAGTCTGCTTACAAAGGCTCCTTTTAACCAGCATTGTTGTATTCATTCTGTTCTCAGAGAGATCAGTTCTAAGTTATTATCTTTTCTCAAACAAACCGGTAAATAGACATGAAAACAAACAGTAAAGGTAAAATACCTGAAAAAATGCTTTCATGCTTTTTTTTCCCCCCTCCAGGTAAGGACTGTGTCCAGAAAAAATTTTTCTTCTTTGTAGTGATTTTTTTTTTTCCTGATAAGGATGGCAAATTTGCTGGGATTATTGGTAAATCAGGGTCAAAACCCAATCTCCTTCCTCATATCTGATTGTACACAAGAAGTAAACCCCATGTAATCAATAATTCTGTCTATACCAATTAAAAAAATGTGCCTCAGACCATATTCTGGCTCTGGGGGCAGGGGTACCACATATCCAAGCAGACACACACTACTATTCCCAGAACGGAGCAGATATACCAACCAGGAACGAACCCGTGCCCATGCTATGTGCGGAGTCATACACAGGCACTGTCCTGGAAGTTTGGACAAAAATGGTGCCAGGATTTGTCAAAACTTGCGGTTTAACAGTATGATGACTAATGGTCAGTGCTCAGTGTAGACTTGCCCAGTCTATGTGGTTAGGGTGCAGTCCAGACCCCAAGCACAGGAATATTTTTTTTTGTCCTGGGCTAGGGAAAGCATGAGCAATCTTGCTCTAGGACGTATCCCAAAAGACTTCATCAAGACTTCATACATCCAGCATTGTTTTCCTGCTCCACCACGGTCTATCTGCATGACCTTGGGCAAGTCACTCTTCTGGCTGGGCTGCAGACTGCAGCGTAGCACAGCAATAACGGTGAACAGGCTAGACAGTGTCCCCAAAGCAACCGGAGCAGGCATTTTCCTACGGCCTGGTTCACCTGGCCTTTCAGAAGAGTAAACTAGCCTACAATGACCCCTGTGTTGCCAGAGTGGATTTCAAACCAGTCTCAGGCATTTGAAACCCCGCTGCAGTCTGCACTCTGGATGTAAGTGCCATCTCTCTGCTCCTCCTCCGGTGAGCGGAGAGACCAAGACTTTCCGACTCAAGAGGGGCAGTGAAGATAGACGTATTCAAGGCCATAAGCTTTCCCAATACAACAGCAAGTCACAATTAAACAGTCATTACCCTTCACAGCCAGATTTTCTAAGGAAAAGCCAAGCAGTTTCAGTACATTTTGCAGCCCAGTAACAGCTGTCTCAAATCTGGAGCTGTTTGCTAAAGCCTGCTCACACGGTTCCCACAAAGTTCCTGTGAAAGACCTGGCAGGAGCTCACCCACAGCCAGTCTTCAGCCAGCCTCACCTGAGAGAACTGAAGCAATTTGGTGTCTAGCAGGAGATGAGAAGAGGGACAAAGTGAGAGCTGCTCACCAGGACAGAAGGAAAGAAAAAATGACAAGATATTTTTGAAGACGATGGAGCAGGAGAGAGGTTGGGACAGCTCAACGTTGTCATTGTGGTTCCCAAATCGGTACAGGTTGACACCTGACCCATGTCAACTGCAGACTAAACACATCTGGGACACCTTCACAGTTTGGAAACTCATGGCTTGTCAACCCACCGTATTGTTCATAGGAGAACTTAATTCAATCTGAGGCCATTATTAAAAGACCAAGACAGAGCAAAATCTACCAGTATTAGCCAATCAATGGGTCCTTTGAGAAAGTGAGAAACCTAGAAGATACTGGAGGATCTTTATGGTGCACTTTAGCTGAGGAAGCTCCCAAGGACAAGGACTGGTGAGTGTGATGAACACGGAATAAGGGCATGCAGATTTGGCCCTTTTGTTTGCATTCCCATGAGTTCTAACTCCTTTCTGCCACGACTCAAGTAAAAAGAAATTTTAAAACCTCACGCCTACAGCCACAGGAGTTGGTTTCCCTTTGTTGAACATACACAGACTGATCTATCCTCGTGGGTGCAGTGTCTGGGATATTTTTGGTTAAACACATCTAGACACCCAAAAAACCCACAGGCCTGGGTTTCTACAGCCTTTGCTCAGACGTGCAGAGAGGGGGAGGTCAGGAAATAGCCTGGGAGCCTCCATTAAACCAAGATTTTGGCCATAGCTTGAGGAAGAGCAAGAGATTTTTGCCCACAGCTTCCTAACCCTCGGTAGATGGGACAACTGAGATGGCAGAGATGACCTAATGAATTAATCTAAACAAAGCAGTAATTTACTCCCAGCAGCTGAAGCCAAAGAGACCAGAGGAGGTGAGTCTCTAAGAACACACCATAGCTGAAGGCTGGCCAGGTTGAGGGCTGACCGTGGTCGTACAACAGATTCCTCACTGTACCCAAAAAAGAAAAATTGTGGCAAAGCATGTTGCTCTTTCTCAGCAACACCAGGGCCTCTCCCTATCCACAGAAATGCGTTGTAATTGTTAGCTTTTCTCTAAGTGCAGTCACAGATTTTGACAGCTTTGCCTCCCTTCACTGAGAAGTGGGTAGAAAGCTGCCTGCTCTGTCCAACTTTAAACCTAGATACTTAAGAGCATTTATTCCTTCATCCAGAGGACGATACACAACAACTACTTGGGGGATTGGAGGTGCCGGTCTGGTATTCGGCAGTGCTGAGAGTTGGACATCAATGCTTTGGGAAAACCTTTCTCTGTGTGAATTATCCACCCATCACTTTATTCCAATAGATCACTAATCTAGACCACATTATTTTTTCCTTTGCTTTTATCTTTAAAAAAGGAGGAGCTATAGGCACTCTCCCAGTAAAAAAAACCACATTGCAAGTGACCCCATCCTAGTTTTGCCAAGATCAGTTAGGGTTTCTCTACACAAGAAAATCAATCTGGATTGAAAGAGTAGAATGACTATTTCTGTATAAAGCTGGTTTATAATGATGTTAGTCTAGTTTATCAGTGTTTTCCACTGCACTAGCTTAATCTTGACTTAAGAAATAAGCAAAATAGGAAGAAAGCAGTTTAATTCTGCAACAGCAGGACGGTCTTCACAGTGAACTAAAAGATAAAAATTGTTCAGGGATATTTAATCTGGACTAACTCGTGTTTCTGAGCACTCCTTGCACTCGGGACCCAGGTGCAGCAAGGACACCTTCTCCTTTCCACACACTCAAACAGCCACAACTCTGCACAAAGCAATTACTGTAACACCTAGAGCAACAGGACCAAACCCCAGCCGTCCCACCTGGCCCTTTTACTGCAGCGAAAACACCAATAAAAATCAATCTGTGTCTTCGCTTCAGTTTCTGGGGCAGGCACTGGCTTTGCTTTTTTTTTTCCTGGCAAATGAACAGCAAGAAACAAATGGTAACTTCAGGATCTGGCTGGTACTTGCAAGAGCACTACCTCCCTCATCCCCGAGGATCTCTGTGAAAAAAGGGGGAGGGGGAACCCCGAAGAGCCTCTCTGGTTTACAAGAAGTACCATACCTTCTTTCCTATGACCTGAGCTGTGAGTAACTAGTGCACTGGGGAGTTTATTACACTCTGTTAAATAAATCCTGCCTCTGGTGCAATGCCCCGGGGGAGCAAGCAGATACACTAATTTGCAGAAACTTCGTTCAGCAGCCACCTGCAAACTTTGCACCTTATTTGCCCATAGTAGGTTAGTCCTGGTGAACCGGATTGCTCCAGATGAGAGGGAAAGCAGATGAATGCTTTTGTGCCAGGGAAATACTCCTGGGATCGTTTGTGCCAGATTGTTTATTCTTCTAATTGGAAAGACTGAAACTTCTTTCACCTTTTACCTTGTTTCCCCTTTGCTGGAAGCCTCTAGCTGATGGGATCTGTCCCAAAACTCCAGCCCATCCATCAGCGGCAGAGTTAATTATGTTCACACAGAGAAAAAAAAAATTCCACCTCCCTTCCCCTTCTTGCATGCAGGTAAAGGAAAAGAAGGCAGGACACCTGAAATCGCTCCTGGCCCAAACCTCCTGCTGCTCCTACGGCACTCGCAGAGGCAGGGAGATACAGGAGCTCACTGTGCGTTTGAGGAAAGCCTTTTCTGGCCACATTAGAGATCAATTGTCCCACCACGGCAGCTGGGCTGGAAAAGGTGATCATGAAAGCCCAGCTCCCAGCCCCTCACCGACCTCCTGTCCCTTTTCGCCCATGTATGAACCTTCCAAGGCATTGCAAGGTCTCCCGGTCCGGAGGCTGTTCTCCACTCCCTGCTTCTCCTGGTCCCTTAGCGTACAGTCCCCCCACCCTCCCTCCTCGTACAGAACAATAGCAAGGCACCGGTTTCAGCTGCTTCCCGAGGAAAGCCCAGATCACACACATTTAGATATAGAGAGATAGATATGATTATATTTGTCTTTGCTGTTTAGGACAAGAAATGAAGTGCTGCCTCTTTAATTGGCAAAAGCATGCAGTAAGAGCATACCTTTAATTTAGTGTTGGGATAGCTCACTTGCACCCTGGCTGTTGTCTTATTGGAGAGTGCAGCCTGCCTCAGATCCTCTAGCACTGAAATAATATCATCCAGCACGCATTTCTTATCCTGATTTCTCAACACACACAGATGGGAAAAAGTATAATTATAGCCTTTGTAGTTCACCTTCATTTCCAGCACGGCTCGGTGGATCTGCAGGATCACATCAGCCTGATGCAAAATATTGCCTCCGGGTTTGGAGAGGAGAATCACCCTGCCATACCTCCCCGGGGTGTGCAAGTCCGAATACAGCTGGCTTTTGGATTGATCGAGGGAGAAAAGGCTGCTGGCTAAGCTCCTCTCGATCTTGGCCAGGCTGTGGCTGGGGGCTACCAGGCTCTCCAGGTCAGTGTCAGGCTGGAAGCGGTTGAGCAGGCTGAAGCCGAAGATGATGGTCAGGACTGCGGGCACAGTGAGGAAAAACACCGGATGCCTGCTCACGAATAAGCCCAGCTTGTAGAAAAACGACTGGAGCCCTCTGTGTATCACCTGCCGCAGCATCCTCCACCAGATCCAGCCTGCAGATGCTCCTGGCCGTCTTAGAAAGCACATGTGACATGTGTAGCTCCTTACCCCTTCCTGTCAGTTTCCCTTTCTCTCTCCCTCTCTCTCTACTACTCCTTTAAAAGACTGCAGCAAGTTGCAGCAAGACAGCCAAATATTGATCAATGGGGTGTGTGTGCGTGTGTGTGTGCGCGCGTGTGTCGGG
>JAVJGI010000062.1:78929323-78983180 GCA_035590275.1 Ibycter americanus
TTTCCTCATTCTGCAGCCCGCGGCCGCCCAGGCGGAGCTGCCCCGTGCTCCTACGAGGGGACAGTGACTCCGGGAAAGGCTGGGGGCAAGGGGAGGGAAGGGGGAGGGAGCTGCTCCCCTCTGCCGCCCGACAGCCCGGCACCTCTCCCCCCGCGGCTCCCTGAGCAGTGACCCCAGAGACGGGGGACTTTAGGGGCTCCTGACACCTCCAGCTGAAAAAGAGCTTTTCCAAGCAAAGACACCAGCAGACCATTACATAAGAGGAGAAAAATTCTGCAGCTCCCCGGACCAAAGGGGAGCAGCAGAGAAATGCATGCATTTGCAGCAGGAGAGCTGCCCACCAGCTCTCCAGGCAGCAAGCTCAGCTCCTCCAGGAGCTTCGGCCAGGACTGCTTGGGACAGCAGATCCAGCCCTAGCAGACCTGACAGCCCCTTGCCGGCAAGGCAGGAGAAAAGGCAGGCTTGCTTTGCAGGTGCTTTGGACTTAACTCTTCAGTCTAAATCGCAGAACTTAAAAAACAAACCCTGAAAAATGCAGATCTCTGCTCGGTGTCCCCCCCTTCACCAAACTCCTACTGTAATTTAGCTAGTTTTGTCAAGCAGAAATTGATTTATTTTGGGACGGGACCAAGGACGTTGTGCAAAGCCTGAGAGCAAGGTTCTTCCGTAATAAACTCTTACCGAAACAGGAGGAAGGAGAGTGGAAACTGGGGAGCTCAAGGCTGTCAGTTAGCACACTCTGTCCGATCCAGGACTAGGCAAAGAGCTGGCTACACTCAGCTTGAAGTAATTAGTAGTGTGTTGGAGAAAACCAGCGTATTCGGCAATCCCTTTCATGCCAACATCCCTACACACGCACTTCTGTGTGTTTGAAGAGGACATGCAGGGATGCAGCTCATTCTCTGAGGGCTTTGGAGGGCTTGGGTTGGGTCGCAGGGACAGCGATTCCGACTGGGAGCCTGAGGTCCTGCTGAAGTGGGGAAATGTGAAATTCTTCTAAGGGATGCAACAGGGAGGCTGGGAGCATTGGGTTGGAAATCTAACCTGACTGAAATCAGCGGCTAAGGTTCACAACCACCCTGGTAAAACTAGCTTAATTTTTAGATATTTGAATGGATGCTGCAAGCACAGCAGCACACCTTTCAAACTCAAGCTGCTTTTATTTAGTGGCTTAGATACTGCTGATCTGGAGGTGCTTGCAAATGAGCTGGGGTTCTTACAGGCAACAAGAAGAAGAGGTCGAAGGTGGGAAATTCAGTAGAAAAGGTCCCATCAGCCTCCTATTTGCTCATCTTTAAAGCATTGCCCATGATGGAAATCTGCCTCAACAACCCCCAGCAATGCTAAGCTCCATTGGTACAAATTACAGCTCTTTGTCTATTTTATGATGCACTTATGCCAATGGTTGAGTACTCCAAGTGAATAAAGTCTAAATGCAAAGGCTTTATTGAGCCTTTGTACTTACACACATGAGACCTTGAGTGGGAAGTCAGAACCTGATTCCTCATTTCTACACACGCAGGCTTGTAATCGCCTTTGACAGAGTATCTCACCGTGTCTAGGCTATGGGTGCTGCTGGCAGAGATACCTTAGCACTGTGGGCTTCAGCACAGGCTGCAGAAGCTCTGCCTGGAGCCTTTGTGTCCTTGGTACTTACTGCTTCTGTGGCTTATGTGGTGTTGGTACCTGGCCTGGCAGCTGCAATCACTTCTCTTGGTTGCCATGGCCTTGCCCAGTAAGCCTTCAACAGAGCTGATGGTTGCCCAGGAGACCGGCCAGATCTTCCTGTTGACCACAGGAATTGTTCAGGACACAGAACAAGAAGCCTGGACCTCCCTAGAAGGAGCAGGTGTCTCTAGCGCCTGAATAATATATGGCAAAGGATGTTTTTTTTCTGCAGCTTTTCCCAGGCTTGGACAACTTCTGTCTGCCCGGAATGCTGCAGTGGAGCATTCAGATGCGGCATTCCCGAAGAACAGACCATGCAAAGAGAGGGCAAATAAATATGTGCAATGACAGGTGTGACTGAGCACACGCTGCTTCCTTCCTGAGCAGGAAAATAAAGCGATATTGCCAAAGGGCACTGGTGGATGGTCTTGCCTGTCCCTTGGAGTACCCAGTAACAAAGTGCAATTCAGCTTTAGTGCCCCTGCAGGTAACGTGGATGATAAAGTGACTAATGCATTAGGTTGGTCATCTCAAATGGCAAAATCCATGGAGGATCTAAAAAGTCAGTTTGAAGTACATCTCAGAAACAAGCAGGGCATCAGCACCTTTTCTGAGAACAGTGTTGGGATATGCTGTTATATATACCCATCCTGGTGTCATCCAATGAATCCTCTTTAAAGGGGAATAACCGACGTGTCAGGGATGCTAGCTGGAGGAACTGAATGATGGTTCACAGAGCCTGGAGCCCAGAGAAATAACCAAACACAGAGAGATCTGAAACACTCAGAAATATTTGAAACAAGATTCAGCTTGGAAAAAATGCAACAGGATCTGGGGAAAATAACTGGACTTGTCTACTCATGGAAAGGAGAGGCAGCTTTGGGAATAAATGATGTGGCACCAAAAAAAAAAAAAAAAGGGATTACAGCACAGGAAAAGGTAGATGTGGTTTTGGAAAAAACATCACATAGCAGAAAGTCAAAGCAATACACATTGATTTGCAGAGATATCCTGAAGCAGGGAGGGAACAGGCCCTCTGTGTTACCCTGGTGTGGTTGGACTGGGGGACTGTGTTCAGCTCGGGTAAACCTGTCAATTGCTTGAATAAGAATTATTAACGGGCTCGAGGGGTTGGCATAGGTGCACTGATTGGGTACTGAAGAAGGTAGAGCTGGGTGCCCGAGGGACAGATGGCCATATGCTGATTCACAAGCAAGTGAAGCTACAAACAGTCCTATTGACACAGTGATTTTAAGTTGTTACGGTTTAATAGCTGGGTGGATATAGTAAAAATTAATGGTACAAAAAGACATTAAATAGTGGAAAAGCAGAGGAATAATTCAGAATAGCCACAGAGGCTGTGCATATAAGAGTAAAAACAGACTTCAGACTGACTAGCAGTTCATGTTCACACACTTAGAAGATTTTGTACTTCAAACTGGGAAAGAAAAACTCTGGTGTTATACAGACTTTGGTTTTTAGGAATGTGGATTTTAAGAGAAAATCCCTTAGCAATTCTCATTTAAGTTCTGAACTTCCTCGAACTGCAGGGCCGGCACTACACAGGAGCCAGGCACGGAGGGCAGGGGTGGAAAGGGGGAGACAGACGGGATCTGTGCATGGCGCTGGGGGATGAGAGCAGTGGAGGAAGGATGGAAGAGCTGGGGTGACCCTTCAGGGGAAAAACACTCCAAACTGTGGTTACTGTGGTTGTATTTGATGTTTTGTTCTTGTGCTATGTGGTGGTTTTGAAAACAGAGGAGAAAACCCAGCCAGCTGCAGAAATGGAGGCTGTGAAACACTGAGGTGCCTTGTGCCTTCTAGGGAGGTTGTACGCCCGGTGGGAGCAGAAACCTGCACCCATTGACTTGGAGATGTTAAACAGAAACACCTGAGACTGATGAAAAGCATGGGCAGTCAGGCTGCTAGAAAAGACAAAGGAGGCTGCAGTGGTAATAACAAAAGGAGTAGATACTAAAGAGTATTTTAGTATCTTATTAAAGTATATAAAGTATCTTATTAAAGGCTAAAGAGCCTTTGGAACTCTTGTATGGGGGGAAGCAAGTATCAGATCCTTTACGTATTGCTATATTTTCAAATGTTTAGCTTTATTACAAGAGGTTTATTCCCCCAACTAAGTGTTATTTCCTTAGGTAGCTGCAGGGCGGTTCGTGAAGTTGCTAAAATACTACTCACACAAGTAAAGATTGCCAAGCCAGGGTTTTCAAAGGGTTAATATTTGTTGAATAAAATTAGTCGATACTTTCACATAGGAAAAACAGATTTCGAAAAATATTGGGCATAAGCCCACTGTTTTATTCTACATTTAGCAGATTGTTTTGTCTCTCATACAACAAACAAGTTCTTTTAGTTTTGAAAAGCAAAAATCATCAGTTCAAAAATCAAGCTTTTGTGAACAGATTTTAAATAACTTTTTTTTTCTCATTAATTCTGCAAATCTTTTAAATTCCAGTTTCTCGCCAAAAATTGGAAACCTACTTGGAAATTTATTAGAAAGAAATAAGCAAGTTTTGCTCCTGTTTAGGTGGTTTTATTTTTGTTGCAAAAATATACTTGCCATTTTCTGAGCAAATATAGCTAATTCACACTGTTACCTGATAAAAGCCTCCAGTGTTAGCGAGGAGCTGCGAGATCTGTGACAAGTAAAAGCATCATAAAATGCGTAATGCTAATGTATGATATTTCTTGAGAGGACTGAAAAATTAAAATGCTGAAAGAAGACAACTTGCAAAGATAGCTGGGAGCAGCAGGCAGTTAAGTAATATGTTTTGTGTGGGTGGGGAGGTTAAGTTGTGGTTTTGTTTTCTTTTGTGAGAGAGAAAATATTGATTCAGCTGAAGAAAATGGAAATGACTGAGGAAGCTACCTCAGATGAGTGAAAAAAAATCAAACAAATACGCTCCCATATGTGTTTCTCCTTATCACTTCTGCAAAAATTAAACCCCATCTTTTCAGCTCTTGTTACTGTGCTTCCTGCTATTGTAAAAGGCTAACAATGAATATTCATTTCTTCCATCACCATATGTCTTTATTTTCATGTCCCTGCCTATCTGGAAAAGTACTTTGAAAACAAAGTTGTCTGCTACAATCCATCTCTAGGTGGAGATCTGTGGAACTGTAAATTATACCTGCTACCCGGGTCCTCCTTAAGGCCTTGATACCGAGACCTTATCTGTCCTGTGGGTTTTCAAGCCGCCTGGGGAAGCTACTGCAGTGTATTTTTAATGCTAGGGATCTAAAGGAAGCTGGAAAAGACCCTCCTAAGCACAGGAATCCCAATAAGCAAAGAGATGGTGTTAAATCCTTGGTCTGACAATGTGTTGGATACTTGCCTTGCGTTATTTCACCTCTTCATTGGGAACGGAGGGTAGTGGTGTTATTTAGCCCATGTCAGAGGGTGGTGCCATACAGCAGCGTTATTTTCTGTTGTGAAAGGCAGGTTCAGAACGGAAAGGCATTATTATAGGTCTTGTAGAAGAGACCACCTTCATAAATGTCCTCCTAAGAGGCTTCCTGCTTCTCCTTTATCGCCTTAGTCTGCCTTCTCAGAGATGGCCTGAGACGGCCTTTGCTGTGAGTCCTGTGAGGACAGGGCTGCATGCAGTAAGAGAAGCTGCTACAGAAACTGATAAGAAGGAGCAAAGTGCAGCCAGCTTCCAGATTTTATTTCGTTAGACTGACATGAAATCAAGAGGTATGCAATAAATCTCACCTAGTGGTTTAGTTGGCTGTTTAATGACGTGAAGGGCATGGTAGTTTCAAAAAGCGGTAAAAAGGGGCATGAAAACTTATTAATTTATTACCTAGAAAAAGAGTCTCAGGATAAAGTACTTCATTATTCCTAAAAGCTGCATCGCCTTAAGATATTTATAACAGGGACCCAGAAAACATGTTTCACGAAGGTAAAACCTACATGGTTATGTGACTCTGCAAATTGTCTCAGTCCAGATTCTTTCTTTCTATCTTTTAAAGAGTATTAAAAAAAATGAAAAAATGAATTTAAAAAGAAAAACACACACACACACACACACAAACCTGACCAAACAAACAAAAAAAACCCCAAACAACAAAACCAAAAAAACCTAAAAACAAACCAAAAACCAGTGGGACAGTGGCTGCAGGAGCGTGAAGCATTTGAATGTTGCCTGTAGGGGATCTGGTCCTGTTCCTGCCTCTGCCCCATTGTTCCTATGGGATGATACTCAAATGGCTCGGATCCAGCAGGGCTGTAAGTGTCCTGTCCACTCATGATCACCAGGTTTATTTTGGTAAATGACTGGATGGTCCCAGCCACAGTTGCGATGGGTGTTGAGCTGTGGATATGACTATCCTACTAAACTAAGCAGTGCCAGGGCCCATTTTCTAAGCCCTGGGGCCACCTGGCACAGGCTGGCTGTGTCTATAGCGTTAAAGTATCTCAGCCTGCCGAGCAGGGTAGCTGCATCCAGACCGACGGCTCAGCACGGTCCCTGGCTGGTGCTGGATCCTGACCCACACTCAGGAATGTGCTGGGAAAGTGCTGATTGTTTCGGGCCAAAATCATTCCAGGCACCATTCTAAAAATTGAAGAACATCGATGATTGCATTCCAGTGTTTGGGAATGTTCCCTGGCACCATTCAATCTACTGTCTGAGGGGATTATAGGATGGGATTTGCCTGATCAAATGTAGATGCCTACGTCTGAGGCAGCTGTCTGGGTCTATCCCAGACAACGTATAATCAACGAAAAGAAATGCCTGGGCATGATTTCTCTTATCATATGAGATTTACTTATCATTAAGTGGATGCCTAATAATGGTCACATGGATTGTACCATAAAAAGCTATGTTAGATTATACTAACAGTAAGAAGAACCCAGAAAGACTAGGTCACTACATTTATGAGCAACGTAGACCGGTATAGACAACATAGGTTAATTATTCTCCAAATGTAAGTATTGTAGACAGTGCTAGAGGCAAAACTGGGCAAAAATCTGTGGCAGAGCAAAGATCCAGTCTTAAACTCGTAAACAATCCCTGAACGATCTTTTCCTATATTTTATTAAGCTTCTATCTTCCTACGCTTCCTCAGCACCTCACCTTTATCTCCTGGCTGCTTTCACAAGATGTGACTAAGTCTGTGTATATCTGAATATATGGGGGCCTGATTCTGTTTGCAGGTCCCTTGGCAGCAATGTAAGAGCAATCGTAACAATTTGCATTTATACACTTCCTTCCACCTGATAGCCTCTGAGTGCTTTACAAATACTGATTGATTATGTCTCACATTACTCCTGTGGGATGGCTATAAAATAGAAAAATAGAAGAGTGGATTATGAATGACTGCAACTGAGAGACAGGCAAAGAGAAAAGAAAAGCATACTGTTAGAAAAAAGAAGGACCATTATTTCTTCATAAAACCAGGAACTCGGTGATTTTGTCCCCATTTACACCAGCTGGAAATTCAGTTTCCATGCTGTAAATTCCTGGCAAAGCATGATTTTGATTCAGGACATGTCTTGGCCTTAACGAAGATTCTGAATGCTCTTAAGTTTTGACACAGTATTGCGCACTATATAGGATAAAGATGGTTCTCATGTGTAGTATCAGATTTTTGTTACACTAATTTAATGAACCTAATAGCAAGAAAGGCTGCTTAGCCAACACCTGTGAGTAAAAACTAGACGTTTCGCTATCAGTAGAGACTACAGATTTATATAGGCCAAGTGGCTTCACAGGGAATGTGATCCAGTTTATCTGACTCAGTGTCAAGTTCCTCCAAAAGGAAAAGCTGAATTTCCCAGAGTGGTCAGTGGAGACAGGCAGGGTGCTCTGGACGTCACCAAGGAGAGATCTTGCCTGCCTACATTTAATCACCTAGATTAGATAAAGTAGATCTTCCTTTCAAGGCCTTCGGGGCATCTGTCATCACTGCTTGCCTGGGAACTTAGGTACTTGCTGTAGGACTGCTCTGATAGGAGCCAAAAATCCTCGTGTTGCTTAGAGGTCAACTCAGGCAGGCAGGATCCCTCCTAAGGAAAAGATACATTAGAAAAACCACGTGCAAGCATTGGGGTGGCAGCAAAAGGAAAAAAATCGTGTCCTTCAATGAAGACTCATCTCCCTGCCCTATTTGCTAGCTTGCTCTCTGCAGAGGTTGCAGTTCCCTTCCTGACACACCTCTGCTCCTGTCGAGCCATTCACACGCTAAGCCCCGAGAATCCTCCTCCCCACTCCTCCTCGTCATCAGCTACATAACCTTGTCTGGGATCCACTCGCTGAGCGATGTGTACCGCTGTGCACTGCTGCTCCATTCTCTGCATTATTTAGCATGCTGACAGCCTCTGTGTTATCTGCAAATATTACCAATGGTGACTGCAAACTGCCTTCCAGAAATATGGGATAGCAACAGACCTAGCAACAGTCTATGCAGAACCCTACTAAGAGCATCCTCTCTCCATCACGGTTTCCCATTGACAAACCCTTTTGCAGGCTTGTGAATGACCCTGTTCTTAATCTCCTTAACGTGTGCCTTATTGGTACTGGGTGGAGCTAATCTTTTAGCCAAAATGTTATGCAGGAGAAAGTCAAACGCCACGCACAAGTCTAAATAGATCATACTTTTGTTGTTACCTTAATTAGCCAGCCTTGGAAAATCATCAAATATTTAAATTGCTTTTGTTTTATAAGACACGTTTTCTGTAAAATTTTGGTGACTGCTATTAATTAATTATACTCCCTATCATTTACTCTTTATTAATTCTGTATTGATTTTGGGTTTTTTCCCTGTATTGGTTGTGTTATTGATGTTATACTGGCTTTCCCAGGAGATCTCATTCATCATTTGCTATTATTGGCACACATCAGCAGGCTTCCCACCCTTTGGAACATCCCCTGGATTCTATTCTTTTGGAAAACACTTTCTAGATACTCTTGGACATGCAAGTTGCCTCAGCCTGCAAACCTCCCTGTGTTTTGAGACTTAGCCTCCCTGGTTATTTTGTGATTGTGTTGAGCAGCTCTGTCAAACCCAGGGGTGTAGTTTCAGACAGCTTCTATAGGAGAGGAGGAATACAGAGGAAAGGAGAGAGGTAGCACCTGCAGAAAAAATGCTTCAGTCGCAAACGAGCCTGTTCCTTTTGAAATGTGAGAATTATTACAGAGAGTTAGAATAGTGGGAAGTTCGACAGGCAATTGTGACCTGACCTGAACCGCACCTACCCACAGCAATTTTAACACTGTCGCTTCAGTCTTAGATCACCTCGCTACACACATGCTTCCCACCTCTCCTTCTTTCCTTCCCTTCTGCCTGTGCATCTAGTGGTTCTCTGAAACCGTCTGCTTTAACCAGCTTCTTCTGCCTGTGATGAATCCTAGCCCTCGCCAAAGACCTCAGGTTTCTAAGAGCTGCTGTGCACGAGGACAGAGTCCTCCCTCCCAGCCCACATCACTGTCACAAGAAGCTGGTACTATTCTTGGCCAGGAGAAGGGAAATCTCTGATGGTTTAGATCATCCACTGAGGGAATGGACACTTCTGTACATCAAACTCATTAACATTTTCTTAGACTGGATTCTTTTCATGCTTTACCAAGATGGGTATTTTAATACACTGCTTCTCTGCCTTACTTGTTAGAAGCCTTAAGAAGGCTTAAATATTTGATGGCATTTTTGCTTCCATTTTCAGCAAGAGGGTCAGGTGTAATTAAATCAGATGGCTAAAAAAATAAATGTCAGAAACAAAGGAATAAAAATCAAAGTAGAACAAAAAATAGAAGAGGTTGTAAAGAACACAGATTAAGTTGGATTCTCAGACAATTTGTGGAAAAATTTCTCGGTGTTATCGTCAGGTGTCTGTGAACTCCTAGAAGTCAGATGAGGTCCTGGAAGACAGGAAACAGCAAATACAGTGGACATTTAAAAAAAAAAAGGAATAGGAGGAATAGGAGGCCAAAGGATACTGACCAGTCAGCCAACCAGGCATAATGGAATGACGACTATCTGAAAGCTCACAGAAAGAAATGAGCAGGAGTGTTGTTTTGTTAAGAAAATAAGTGTCAATTCCTTCTTCAGCAGGCTTCAAGACAGGTAAGAAGCAGTAGTTAAATAAATACTTGACTTTAGGATGTCTGCCGACACTGTTTCACACAGTTTTCTCACAAACAAACTGGAGAAAGATGGTCCTGATAAAATTGAAGTAAGGTGGGTGAAAAACTGGTTAGAAAATGACTGCTTGAAAACAACTATGATCAGTTCATTTTCCAAATGGATGTACTGTGACAGATTTTTCAAGACTTTTTCTCTGGTCAGGTATTACTGAATATTTGGAATTATGCTGGTGATGAAACGGAGTATGAGTGTTATGCTTGCAAATGGGATCAAATGGGGTGAGGGCTGGAGAATGTGATAGAAATAGGTGGAAGAAATGCATGCGGTTCAACTAAATGCACATTTGTACACTCAGATAATAATCACGTTAAGACAGGATGTCTTAAGGCATGGAATGTCTGGATTAATAGGCATTTTTTAATAAAAGAGGGTTTATACTGCATCACAATCTGGACAAGTTTCAACAAAATCAAGCAGTTTCCAAAATAGCCAAATGTCATAAGGGATGTGCCTCTAAGAGATGTCACATAATCCTTCTGCTTACGCTTTAAGGTCTGATACAGTTTAGCCTCAGTGTTGCTGCAAGTTATAAAGAGATGAACCAGAAATATTTTGATTTGGTCAGTGTAAAATGTGGTCCATACTTGAAGTTTTAATTCAGAGGACATGATTCAAGGACCAGATGCTGTTTGAAAGGTCCTATCTCAGTGCTGGTTCATGATAGCCAGTCTACCCTCAGCTTTAATTTCTACCTATTGGCCAAGAAAGGTCACCTCTGTTTCAGTTGTTGAAGGACCGTTTCTGTTGCTTATACATGAGAAACCATAAGGAGACAAGGTAAGTCATGTGTTTACATAGTGTGACTGTCCCTCTTCTCCCTCCCCAAAGTGGACATAAATCATCACTGCCTCTGTACTTCCCTCAAGTTGCAGAAATCTCTGTCATTGCAATAGGGCCCTCTTCCTCTCTGCCTTGCAAATTCACGTCTGTACAATAACAAGTTTCAGGAATCAGTGCCCACTTCTGTCATACCATTTACTCAAGAAACAGCTGCAAAATGCATCAGGCTGACCTCACAACAAGCACGTTCCACTGCAAGGCATGAGATATCGTACCTCAACAAACCATGAACGGATGCTTCAGTCAATATTTTTCCTCCTGTGTTCCTTGCTGAATGTAATTGTTGAGTTTGACTTCAACATTCTGTCATCATCAACATGAAAATGACTGTGAGCCAGTTACTGCATCAGAAACCTCATCATGTATCAATGGCTTTTAATTAAGTTGCAACAAAAAATAAACATAACTCTTCAAAAGAAAATATATCTCTGTTTAAATATTTCTGGCTCTACCTCCTGTGAAGTCAAGTTGCCCAGCTGAAATGTCAGTGGTTGTGAAACCCATTAGATGCCTCTTTCACCTTTGCTGAGCTGTTCCAGTTACACACTGTCCCATGGTGAGAGACCATGAAATAGAATTTCAGTAAACTAATTGCACAGGGCTCAGCTATAACTGACCTGATTGCTCTCTCTTTGCTATGAATGGCTTTCTCTTGCCAAAAGGAGAAAATTAGGTTGTCTTTTAGGAATCCCATGCCAGGATCATGAAGTACTTTGCATATTAGGACCAACTTAAGGAATGTGATGTGATACTCTGAGAATATGACACTCCTTCCCCTTCCCATGTATTTATGAACATTCCTCCACAATCCTAAACCTTCTTCCCTCTTCACACTTCTCAGTCCTTCATGTTTTACTTATTTACTTTCCTCTTGAGACAGTACTGCTCCCTTTAAGAAAAATATTCCTTGCAGTATACATGTGCAAAGGCAAAAAACAAAGGGGACATAACAGTCTTCTGCAAATATATGGAAAGCAGATATAAAAAAGGAAGAATGAATGTGTTTTGCATGTCCTTGGTAACTAAGGTAACATGTAATAAACTTCAGCAAGCAGGTTGTTGGATGTTGCAGTAGAACTTTCTAACACAAAGAACAGACAAGCACTAGCACTTACGGACTAGAGAAGTGGTCCAGTCTCCAACACTGGAAGGTTTTATGAGTCTGCTGTGAGTTCCCTAGTAGTCCCTGTCTTGAAGTTCCTCTTAATGGAGGGGTATGGGTGCAAAACTCATCAGCTGTGAAGCAGATCCTATTTCTCCAATCTCACTCTCCTCAGGGACAAACATAAAATAAAAAAAAAAATCCCTGATGGTACTTTTTTTCCTAAAAAAAAAAAAAAAGAGAGAGAAAGAGAAAACATTTATAATATATACATATGCTCTTATAGTCTTATAGTGGTTGGCAGAATCTGGGACACCCTTTTGCAAATATTGGATATTCTCTATTTATGTGCATTTACATAAGAAAATACACAGAATAACCCAGAACAGAATCATAGAATCATTTAAGTTGGAAAAGACCTTTAAGATCATCAAGTCCAACCGTTAACACTGCCAAGTCCACCACTAAATCATGTCCATACGTGCCACATTACACATCTTTTAAATACCTCCAGGGATGGTGACTCAACCACCTCCCTGGGCAGCCTGTTCCAGTGCTTGACAACCCTTTCAGTGAGGAAATTTTTCCTATTATCCAATCTAAACCTCTCCTGGCACAACTTCAGGCTATTTCCTCTTGTCCTACCTTATTTAGGTTCTGTATTTTTTAATTTCTGTTTTGCTGAAAAAGCGTGAATGACAAATGTCTTATTTTCTAAAGATGTAATTAACTTCCGCTCCCCCTACATATTAAGTGACAAAAGGCTTTCACATGGATCCAGGAATTTAATTAAAGTACAGAAATCAAGGTCTTCAAAAAATCTTTTTTATTAGTTAAATAAAATTATCTTAAATGTCCAAGATGCATAAGTGGAGTTGGAGAGCTTTTAAAAACATGTTTTGCATCTAGGATGAAGTTAAACTATATCTGTACAAATAAATTCAAAAGATGGTTTCAGAACTCCACAAGATTTTACCACAGCAGATCTCTTCCTTCCAGACAGGAATAAAGAATTTTCCCACTTGTCTGATTCCCAGTCCATTTCTTCACTTTGAACATGCCAGCACCTAAACAAGCTGACTATATCAGTGGTATAAACAGAAAATACTCGGTACTGACACAGGGCTTAGTGACAAATCGCATGAATTTAGCTCTTTAACAAATTCCAATTCCTGCTGCTTGGTCAGTGCTTTTCACAGGTTAAATGGTTTCACATTTTATAACTTTGGTAAGAACCATGAACTGCTTGAAATTGTTTTAATTTAAATGATTTATATAAATGGCAGTAGCTATATATCCCAGTTCTAGCTTATCCTAAGTAGATTAACAGAGGTGCCAGAATTTAAAATTAAATATTAAGGACACTTAGTATTGAAAGAAAAACATAATTTTAAATCCCATCATTTCATCTGATATAATTGATTCTTAGCATTTTATTATCTATCCATTTTTCCTGTGATTTCAGTGTACACAGTGTATTTTGTATTGCAATATTGAAATAATATGCAATAAGAAGTCATGGAATTCATTTATGGGACAGGTTACAACTCACCTAACATTAGCTATTTAAAGATTATGTGCCTAGTCTCATCTAGTTAGGTCTGTCCCTTAAAAATCATCAAAAAGACATCTTCACCAGGAGATTCATCTTAGACTTATCTTAGAACTTTTTGTTAGATGGGGATGAAATAACCTTTGGACATGACTGTCTGTCTCGAGATACTATTGATGGCTCCTTGATGGTCAGTTCAGACCAGATACTTAACCTTCAGATGGCTGAAGTCAGGTAAGATGAATGTTCTCTTAGAGACTATGAGGGCCATTTGCGTTGTCAGCTACCATCATTCCTCCAGGTCGTCTACCATAGATATCATTCCTAGTAATGGAGCTGAAAAACCCTGTTGGGAAGGGCATGGGAGCTTCCCTCTTGGCAGGAACTGTGGAATGTTTCAGTAAGTCTGTCCCCCTTCTGCATAGATGTTAATTAACAAGACTGGACAGATGCAATTGCAATTCACAGCAGGCACAAAGGGCTGCATCTACCTACCATGAGATAATCCTGAAACAGCCTCATCAGGACAGGCTGGCACTTTCCCTTGGTGCCCAGATCAATCTTCCCCCTGGAAGTGGAATTTTTCACACACCAACCATTGGATGTTCCAGCATTCCCAGGCAATACATGAGTTAAAGCCCAGGCTGCTGTCCAGGGACTATTAGGGCTCATCTTCAGATGAGCTCTCCACTATGGAGCGTTTTTATCTTGGGTGTTTTTGTTTCAGTCCTGAAGAAAGAAGGAGGGTAAAAACGGTTAATGCAATGCCATTCCTTCCCCCAGGAGAAGGTGGAGCAGCCCCAGGAAAACCAGCGAAGGAGGAGAAAGAAAGGGACCAGCAGGAACTGTGAAGGTTAATACTGTGCCCTTGGTATTCTCTGCATAGGAAAGCTGCCAAGAGTTTCCTTTGTCATGCTGCTTTTTCTGGAGGCCTTTTGACTTCACTTAGTTGGTGAATGGAAAGCTGCACATAAAATAAATAATGTTTGTGAGACCAAATGTCGCCACAGCATTCTTCTTGCATGACGGTCTTTACTTCTTGGTGTATTTTCCTTTGGAAATCACCTTTTCACCCCATTTCAGATACTCTGGCTTGCTTCCTTTCAGATACATTCTCCATACCCATGCCAGCATGGCCTGTTCATGATATCTTACCCACTACAGCAGTTCTGAATTTTGTTATACGCAGCAGCAAATAAAAGCACAAACAGCTTCTTTTCCACGTCCCTTTTCTGTTCAGCAACATGAAATATTTCTTTTAGTTCCAGACTGTGTCATCTTTTGGGGCAGAGGTTGTTTTTACTGGCCCATTCCATAAAACACATACTTATCGTTGAATAACAACAACAACCACCACCAAAAGATGAGTGAACGATGCATAATGCTCACCTGAGGAAACAGAAGTCAAGATAAGAGGTGACACTGGATTTACTCAGCCCACACCTATGAGCAATGTGGACATAAATGAAGATACCCGTTATCCCCTTCTAGAAGCTTGTGGCCATTGTACCTGCGCAAATACATACCTGCCTGACTGCCCACAACCCTCATGTGCCCCTTCTAAAGACCCATTTAATGCTTGTCTCTGCCAAGCTGATACAGATGTCAGCAGGGATCAGCTTTTTCCCCTCGGTTCCTCCATGTGTGCACCCCTTCATGGAAGTGAAGACGATTCAACAGCAATGAGAACTTTATGGCTGAGAGGCAAACACGTACTGGAAGAGATGGGTGGATTTCCGTTCATCTGAAGCTCACGTATCAGTGATGCAGAGCAATGCAGGTCCACAATAAGGACATACGTTGATGTGAGCTAATGCGTTGCTGGAGCCATCAGGCTGAACAGGCTTGTGATTGGCCTCGTGGACAGCTCATTCCTTACTGTTCTTTATTCATTTAGTATAATGGAAATAAAGAAATTGAAACAGGATGGTCTGACAGGATAATAGGCTTGTGATGCTCTGAAAATAAACATCTACCTCCGTCTTGACATTTATTATCTATAAACTGCTTGGCTTCTTTTTGGCAGTTTTATTGTGTCAGGAGACCATTATCCTGTCACAGCACTGTACTGCACTGACATTATCTCTTAGGCAAATTTTGGTATTGAATTTACAGTTCTGTGGGTATTTCCAGCCTTACACTGCTGAAGGCTCGAAGCGAGGTAGGGCAGGTCTTTGAACACACAGCTGAGGGTTCGTAGGATGCACCAGCTCACGTACCTGGTAAAGAAGAATCGGTGCTGGAGGGAAAAGTCTTGGCAACGGGATAGACAGCAGGCCTGTTCCCCTACTTGTACTGGAGCAGGGCTTGCTGCATGCACAAAGAGCACAGGACAAGCTGTCACTGCAGAATTACAGCCTCCCAGTGGATGCTGATAATTCTTTTACTATGCCTGGAAACAAAGTAAGAGAATAACCTGGTAATACCATGCACCTTGTGGGGCATTATCACCCTAAGCATGTGCCCATAATGAAATTTTTAAATAGAATGTAAACAAAACCCAACATTAACTTGTATCAATTTACTTCTGCATGAAGATAAAAGACTGAGAGTGGCCAGATACGGTTACTGACAAAATCAGCCCCATGCAACATGAAAATTATGTTCATTGTGCCATAGTGTTTTGTAGTGTTTCCAGTGACAAACAAACAAACAAACTTTCAAATGCACTTATCGAATTGTGGATTGAGTGAAAGGCCACTGTTTATAGTTTGCTAACACCTCAAGAAATATGTGCTTCCTGGAAGAAATTACAGAGACAGTTTCTTAATATCTCAAACATATTGTTTTAGGGGAAGTAATAACTCCTTTACCCAGAGACCCTTAAGAACCACTCCTCTTGTTAGCGTAACTAATGATTTCTCAATATTGTAATAAAAAAAAATCCATGAAAAGCAGATACTTTTGCAGCCAATTAATAAAATCCACAGACTTACTTCCCAGGATAGAGAGCTGATCAAAATGTTCCAATGCCAAGAGCCTGTAGCAGCATTTTGACCAACTAGTTCAATTTAATTTATAAAATGCATCATAGCTCCTATACAGCAACTCCCACCTCCTTCATAATCTGACTTCTAGCTTTGCAAGACTGTTCGCTCTCTAGTCTGACCATTTTTATTTAGGCTTTACCTGCAGCCTAAGTTTCCTGCTTCTGTTACCCTTCGTAATCCAAGCATAGAGGCTTCCTGTGAGCCTTCACCCGGAGAGCAGAAGCCCTACCTTTGGGATTTTGATGTTCGTTAGAAGCAGAGGCAGTATTTTTAGTTTTATTTAGAAAGCTACACTTCCTACTGAGGGACTGAATTTCTAGTGTAATGTGCAACCATGGTAAGGAGGCTATAGGTATTAATCTGGCAGCTTTACAGTCTCTGGTTTCATGTTTCTTCCTGCCTGCAAAGGTGGCAATCTTGCCATGCTTGCCTCCATCATTTCTAGTTTTTAATACCTCAGGTTCTGTTTGACCACCTCCAAATTGCTTATCTGTAGCTCCAGAAGGGGAAAGTTTGGCACTACGGGCTTTGTGGTACCTCCTAGCTCTGAAACATGCACAGTTCTTGAGGGATATCAGATAACACTTAGGTATAGCCACCGTAACAGACATAAAAATCCTGTTTTTCAATGACAAGGTAATTTATTTTTTTCCCCTTATCTCCAATTCTAAGTCCATAAGCTTTCTAAACAACATCTCTGTCGTTTCCTAAGTTTGGGACTGGCAGAGCTTGTGAACGTTAGACTCATGGAATTGCCTTTTTAAAAATAGCCATTACTTATAAAAACATCCTTTTTCTCAAGCTGTAGTGTCCTATTTTTCACAGCTTTCCTATTTTTAAGACAGTATTCCTTCTGTTTTCCTTCTATTTCAGCCGTCTTCCCTTCTGAAACGCACTAAGGAGTCATGCTTAGGTAGGAGTCTGATGTCAAAAAAACGTCCCATGCCAAGGGAGGAAAAGGCTCCAAAACAAATTTCCATTGAGAAATTTGTTAAAATGCTACATGACCATGGTGCTCAAGGCTGGCATATGCATTCTATATTTCATCCACAAAAATCTCAAGTATCTTATTGATCTCAAATTCCAGTGGTTTTCTGATAATTTTTCTTTTTTTTTCCCCCAGCCAGAAATTTTGCCCCAGGCAATTATCCCATCACCATCCTTTATCTGCCAAGAAGCTAATGGAGTCAAGCAGCACATCTGTAATGATTAGGAATCAATTTGATTGACATGTTAGCCTGCCACAAGCATTTGCAAAAGCCCTCCTGTTACAAGATACTTTCATTTTGCATGACAATTCAGAATCTCAGTTGGTTTTTCTGGGCTCCCTCTGTGGTCACTGGAGAGGCAAATGGCCCATGGGGGACCACGGTCCATCTTGTCTCAAAATCAGTGGGATAAATTATCCTCCAGAGGTACCATTTTCCTCCCTGTGACTGCAAACAGCATCATGACATTGAGTGTAGCATGAGTCAAATCACTCTGCAAGTTGCTTGACAGTATTGACTAGGTTCCTACTGAGCATAATGGCAATTTAAAGGCTTTCATGAATCCACCTAGGTGTGGGGGCCAACACGTAGATGTCTGAAGCTGGAGCTGAGTAGCAGCCTCTGTGACAAGCTCTGAGAAGAGGCCTGACTTTTAAAGAGCAAAGGTTGGGTGAGGATAATCCTGCTCTGCACAGCAAGCCCTGCCTGACTTGGTATTTGGTCTTTTTCAGGCTAAGACTTTTTTTCCTTCAGTGGGCTGCTGAACTGTATGCAATCCTTCATTATGTAATTGATTATCCTTTGTCCAAATTAACAGATCACCTGCAATTACTTCCATCAGTCAAAATCCTCCAAGACCAGAGAGTTTACAACAAATACCTTTGCCTCATTGAAACGACTTGGAGTTTTGCCAGGGATTTCAATGGAGTCAGGATTTTACTTCAAAAATGTTGGGTGTTTTTGAATATGCTGAGGCAATCTGATTTTTTTTTAATTTATTTATTTTTTCTTTTGGTAAATGTCTATCTTCAAAAGAGGATTCAGAAAACTTCACTCTTGCTTTCTTAACTCAGACCTGCCAAAAAAGCCTTGGCTGCCATCCAACACTGAAACATATTCCCTTTTCTTCCTCCTTAACTTTCCAGTGACATTAAAGATTATGTGCACTTTAAAAAAAAAAAAGCAGCCTAATACATAATGCAAAACACAGCTGGTGGAGGAGGGTGTGCAAGAAAGCAATTTAGCTTTAGACCACCATCTCTGCTTTCTTCTAAACTTTTTGGCATGACAGTCATATTAACACCAAATCTCACAGATCCATACATGTCAAAAAACATCAGATGCAAAATTATGTGGGTATTTTAGCCAAAAACATAAACCGTGATATGTTTTCATACCTGGGTGATGAGCATAGCTGTAACAAATCACATGAGTTTGTCTTGTAATGGCAAGTGAAGAGCAGGAAGATGTAAGACAGAAAGAAAAGTAAGGGAACAGCACATCACTGCTAGAAATAAGCGTTGGAGAAAGGCACAAAGAATGTGAAATATATTTCTTCTTTCCAACTGCTAAAAAATGAGCTTAATAAGCTACTATTAAAATGAAAGGGAATTAAAGTGAAAGGTAAATAGGTGTGAGGTTTTGGTTGTTTTTTTTTTTTCCAATAACCAAGAAGGTATATGTTTTGATACTCTTGGAGGCCACAGCTACTGTTCCTAGATTCAGTATGTTTGAAAGGTAGGAAGAATGAGCAATTTAACCTGAAAGCCATTCAGAAATTAAAAGAAAGATAGTTTTCTGCAGCCAATACCAAAGCTGGTCAACATTTTTGACTGAAAACTATTTTTCCTGTGGCATATGTGGCTTTGCTAAAATTAACATATAATAATATTGAATCAGTGTTAATACAGACTGCCACAGGAATCTCTATGTGAAGAAACTAATTCCTTTTTGAAAATCGCATTCTCTTGAAGAACTTACATGGCTTCAAAATTGCTGAGGAAAATATAAGTTTCCTTAGAGGAGGAAACTTTATCCAAAGATAGTTATCTCTATAGGCATGAAGGAATGAACCTATAGAGCCTATAAACTCTGCAGCAGCAACTGCAGAAGTTAATAGCTCTGATGACAAAGATGGTTGAGCATATAAACTCTGCACACCACTCAGATTAAAGCTGAGATGAGTTTCCCAAGTGCAGTAATTTATAGTTTCAATCTCATTGAAAGGCCTCTCTGAAACACTACGGAAAGCATAGTTTACACATATTTAATCTTCATGATTAGGTTGCTACCAGAAAACTGCCAGGGTTTGATTTTAACGATCAGAATTAATACCATTACTGGTTCACAGAACAAAGTAAGTTCATGGGAGACACCTTCATCAGGGATGTAGGCTGAGTCCATGGGCCATGGACACAGGTCATTGCAGGAGAAAGAAGCAAGAAATGTTGGGAAATGAGATCTGTTGCAAGTATTCATTGAGCGTGGAGCAAGAAGTTTAGCCAAGTGAGATCATCTTCCCTTTTCTCTGGTGGAGGACACAGTCTTTGCAAGCATTTGTAATAGCTTTTGTGGACTCTGTGACCAAATAGCAATCATGAGGTTCTGTCCTGAGGGAAACATGGAGATTTACACATTTGGAAACTATTTTCCCAAATGTTTTCATCCAAAAGGAGGATAAAAATTTGAAAAAAATTGTCATGTAACTCATAAAATTTTCAATTTGGAATTGTCACTTCATTGAGAAAAGTTAAACCTAAATGACTTTCTCCTTTTTCTTTTTTTTTTTTCCTTTTTTTTTTAAATTAAACTTTCCCGAACTGTAAATTTAATTTCTGTTTTCATGGAAAGGAAACATGTGCTACTACACCTCTGTCTTCACTCAGTTTTTTTAAAGATTTATTTTAATCTTATTAACAATATCTTATGCTAGCAAGAATCAGGGAAATCTTGAAACCTGTGTGAGTGTGTTATACAGGCAAATTTCATCCAGCAGAGACTGAGTCCCCATATATAGCCATATTAGTCTGTTCTCATGATGAAGTATTAAGGAATAAGGGTAATATATGTATGCTAATGCATTCAAATAAAGTTCATGTTAAATCTTATTTTAATGAGGGATAAGCAAGGGCAGACTTTCTGAGCATCTTGAGTCCGTCTAATGTGCTGATCCTGATGTGCTATGCCTGCATAAGGAACTTCAGCAGCAAAGGGTTTGTGCCTCCAATAGGGCCAAGTATCCAGTCTGTTGTGCTCTGCAAATGGCATGAGGCTGTCCTTCCAGAGCCTTTCCAAGGATGAGACTGAGGTGGAAATATTTGCTCTCCCTCTGTTGCTCAGGGACGATACTGATGGAGGACAACATGCTGCAGCACCTTCTGCAGGGAGACCTGAGCTCATTCAGTGTCCACATCTCAAGCTGACAAGAGGCTGCATAGTCACGGTCAGTGAGAAACCAGCTCTAATGCTATACGGATTAAAAAAGATACTGTGATTCAAAGTCAGTGTCATGCTGCCAGTATTAATAATTTCTAGCCATTGCAGATTGTTGGCTGAATGAACCCATACCAGCCTGTAAAAGGCCATGAAATCAGCTACAAAACAAGCTGATTAAAAGCAGATTAATCGGGTGTATCTCCAATCCAATGTATTTAAAGTAAAGCTCCTAGCAACTCCAGTGATACTTGGATTAATCCCCAAATAGTGTATTATTTTTCTAACGATGGTTACTAAGAATATTTCAGATGAGCAACTTAGAACCTAATATCTGGAATATCATGGACTATTTAAGGTAGATGAGCCCTGACATATTAAGATGGGAGCTCGACTCTGATACAAAAAGTCTCCATAAGCTTGACAAATCCAGACATCATCTTTTAATTGTGCTATGACTGCTTTCCCCTGAAGCACAGATCTCTTTGAGGCTGGTTACTTAAACAGTGTCTTGTGCTTCAGAAATGTGCCTGAAAACCAAACTTTGCAGGCAGAACTTAATCCAAAGGCAAATGAAGTCATCAGGAAAGTTTGGACTGTGCCCTTTGGGCTGAGCAGAAGAGTCAACTAACAACATTGCTCTAACTTTTTGAGTTTTCTTTTATTCGTCTTCTTTAGACAATATTTGGAGTAACGAAGCTTTGTGGCAGATCTTTTTCTTGGAATACAAAGAGCTTTAGGGAAATAAAACATATTTGCAAAAGCAAATTCACAAACCTATAAACATGTAAAGGTACTTAAGAAATTCTTCTAAGAGACCATGCAGAGGATCCACCTCACATAACTGTGTCCACTTGAGTACAAAAAGTTCCCTCTATATAACACTGGCATAACTCCTGTCCAAGACAAAAAGTTTAGGTTCACATTCCATTTTGGAAAGACAAAGCTGTATCAAAACCTGTTTACTTATTAACACTAACCAGTATAATGTATCACACGGAAAAAAATGATAATTAAAAAAGTTGCCCTACCATTGATTTGTTTGATCGTGCACTACAAACAGGGGGAAACCAACTAACAAGCGATATAAGAATGCAGATAATTTCTTTCTGCAAATTTAAGAAGCAGATATTGGGATTCAGTCTGTCTTTGAGAAACAACCAACCTGTGAAGCAAATGCAAGCTTTGTGAGTATCAAAATTCAAAGCAAAGGCAAAATAAGGCATAAGACTTGAGTGTTACAATTCAGGGAAGAAAAAGAGTATTTGCTGAAAGTCCCAGGAGAAGTGAGCTTGCCAAACTTGCTGTATTTATTATGAAGCCCTTCACAGTAAGGAGACAGAAAGGACCTCCTTCTACCACCAGCCCTCTGAAACCGTACTAAATGGTCTCATCCTCTCGTGTCGACCAACCTATCCAACACATGAAAGTACCTACTGCCTTAAAGAGATGTGAACTTAATTCTGCTCTGCAGCATCTAGGCAGTCCCTAATGACATCAGTGGAGAGGAAGCAGGGGTAATTGGAAACAGAATGTATCCAATTATTTTTGCGATTTCAATCCACAACGTGAATAATGGAAAAAAAACACTTCTGAGTTTGTCTTTGCTGCAGGGTACTTTTTCAAATTTTATTTGGGATTTATTTTACTGACTTAAGGGAAGAAAAAATACCTAGTGGAAGAATGCATCTTGTACGTGGACACTGGCCGAGAAATTGCAACTGCTTCCCTGAAAAAGATCACTAGCCAGTGGAGAAAATCATCAATATTTTAATATCTTGCCTTCCATCCGATACCTAGCTCTAATTGGAAAGTAACATTCAATCTTTTGAATGTGACCTTGTGTGTTGATTAGGTTACTCCCCAAGCAGTTGAGTCTCATCATTTATCCCAGCCATTTACAGAGAACACTCTGCATAATGTGGAACATCCAGGTGTTTAAGGGACTGAAGCTGCCTGAGGGGTCACTGGGAAAAATATAGACATTGCAGTACTGTTCCATGTACAAGCAGTAGTCAGAGAATCTGAAAGAGGGTGTTTTCTGTGTTATCTGGAGGGAAAATCATAACCAAAATGCAATCCCTGTGGGAGAGAACTGCTGCACACAGCAGTGCGTGCCATATACCCCGTGCAAATTACACCCGAACACAAAACAGCTGCCCCTCCAGGAACAGAGCATAGGGGAAGTACGTAGGTAAGTCAATAGAAGAGCTGGTGCAGGCACTCTTTGCATTCAACTAGATACGTAGCAAGACCTGACTTAGTCCTTATCTATGCAAGAAAGAGTATAGCTATGAGTTTTATGTATATGTTCATAGCTTATACTCTTTCTTGCACAGATAAATATAAGATCATATATATAATATAAATATATTATAGCTATAAGTACATATTATATTATATTACACTTATTTTGTGTATAATGTTATATATAATTATAACTATATTATAGCTATAATTACATGTATAAGCTAGGCGCTGTGGCACAGCTGGGCCTGCCACCTTGTTTGCTGATGTTTATGTGAATTTTCTTCATGGAAGAGCTTTGGTAGGTTTTATATGCAGCACAGTGGCCATGATAAGCACTGGGGAGTGTTAGTCATGATTTAAACTCAGGGGTGTGATAAACTGTGTAATCAAACATTGGCTCTGCATGTTGAATGTGATCTCTCAGCTAAAATAACTTAGAACAGATAACTCTGCAAGCAAGGAAAATTACAGAGCGCCTGTTGATGGCTCAGTCCTTTCTAGCATCTCCTCTTCTCTCTAAAAATTGTGACAAACTTAGATCTTGCCCCAGGCACTTTTCTTGTGTGAACTGAAGGTGGAAACCTAGCTACTCAAAAACAAATACTTGTGACAGTTTTGTTCATCGATAAGAAGCAACACTGTGCAATCTATTGAAACAAGGGAAGCATCTGCTAAAACCTTATCAAGTCTGAGTCATATTAGTTCTTCTAGAGAAGAGGCGGCTGTGGTTGTGTTTGATGGGACAAGCCCTGAATGGGTGCAAACATCCTGCCAGAGGCCAGCTGGGAACAGCCCAGCATCCAATGTGTCACTGACTTACAGCCAGGATGGCTCCAGTTCAGGCAGGTACAAGAAATTGCTCACATGCATCACAACAGGTTGCTCAGATAAAACTGTTTGAAAATACCACTCCTGTTTTATTGACGACCTAAGCTAATATTAAAAGTAGCTTGGGGTAGGGTAGAACCTGGGCCAAGCCTCAATATAATATTCACTCCATTTTGCTTGAGAATCCACGACTACCCTCCCACTGTTTGGCAACTCAGAATTTAATTAGCAAAAAGTCTTGAAAAATGATGATGTATGTTCCCCCCGCCCCCACAATTCTCACTTCAAATCAATGTCACTAAGTAAAGCCAATTTGAGCCAGAGCAATAAGGCTGAATGCAGATGCAGTGGTATTGTACAGGGTCTTGAGAACGGGAAAAGTAACTCAACAGGGGAGCTTCTTCCCATCGTAAGGCTGGGATCCTACACCATGCCGGGCTGTGCAGTTTAGAAATACTCCAGAAGAAATCTTATTACTATGAATCTACCCTTACCTGTCACTTTCTAACTCAAGCTATACACATTAAAGTGGAGCTGCAGCCTGCTGTTTAGCTCTACTTCAATTGCTGCTACGATTTTCTACATGGAGGGTATGGTCCATCCAGTCTGACTTCGGCCATCACACAATGGATGTCTGGTCTGAAACGCTCATGGTCACCTGGTGGAGATGGGCACCTCCTGAAATGAGTTCATCCCATGCAAAGGCAGGTGCCAGAACAACTTTGATAAATCCATCCCCACAGGTGAGCTGACTGCAGCAGGAATTGAGACAACCACCTTAGACTATCTGTCTAACTTGGACAGCAGAAATTTAGCAAAATGATTTGTGTCCTGAAAACATGTACTCTGGGAGCTGGGTGACGTGCCACCTCTCTTATTCTAGTTGCGAAACACTAAATGAGAAAACTGAAAATGTACGAACCATGGATGGTTGGTTATACTTTGTAAGAACTTTGTCCTTTGAAGTGAGTTTTACTGTCTTCCCTGAGGTTGGTTCAGGTATCAGTTCTTGTCACCTCTTGGCAGGTTCACCCCGATGGGTCAGTATCACACTCATCCTCCAAAGCTGCACACGTAGATTCAGAAATAAGCTCCTTAAGGTGGATTTTTCACCTTTTCAATCTGTCAGGAATGACTTGTGAAGTGATGTAAGGGCTCCTTTTCAAGCTCAGTCCCAGTTCATGAATATCAGAAATGCAACAATATGAAGAAAATATTATGTTGGGTTCCAGTATACACAGGCATGTTCCTAAAACACAGCCTCCAGGCTATTCAGACTGGCCTGTACTGACCCTTAGGAGATATTTCTGCAGCTCATCTGATAGGGTCATATGCTTTCAGCACTGATGACCCCCCCTTCTATCCATTTTCTGTGTCAGCAGTCATATATTATTAGATAAAAATCATGTGCTCCATTTCCTTGTTATTCCTTGTTATTTCCTTTTTTTTTTGGGGGGGGGGGGGGCGGTGGGGGGATGGGGTCAGGAATAATTTCCCCAGATTTTATGTCTGTTATGTCTTTAGTCTGGTCAACTAGATGCAAACACCTTCAAGGCATGCCCAGAGGTCATTTCATTGCCTGTGTTTTAACAGGAACTTGTTCACTTTCAGGAAACACCCTTCTTTCCGTTGCCTGTCATCAGTGTACGTTAACATAGCCCAGACATTTCGGATGGTATTCCAGTCTAGATTCACATCTAATTACAGTTGTCTGCAAGAACATTCACGTATGACCCAGGGACTCAGCACAACTGTTCAAACATGAGGATTTAGTACCTTTGGAGATGCACCAGTGCATCTGAAACACCCACCTGGCCCTGGCAGATGTCCTATGGGACACCAGTGCCTTCCTGCACCTCCCTGCAGAAGGGGTCCACAGGTCCTCACTCAGTTGTCCCTGCCTGAGCGGTTCTGGCACAGGATCACAAAAACGCAACCCTGAAGAGCAGTGAGGCTGCGGATGTTTTCTACCAACAAAACTCTCTTTTACTGACAACTGAATTATAGATACTACAGCTGGCCACTAGGTTGCAGCTGAAGCTAAAATCACAGAAAAATGATATTTGCTAGAGCAACCTGTGTAGATTCTCATTGCTAGTAAGTTATGTCCTTTAAACTATGCAGTTGTAATTCAGCAAGTAATGATAAATATTGCACTAATAGCCATCATTACTTTACTTATTCATTTATGTAAAATTCATGTAAACATGTCCAAGTAGCACAGTATTCGGTGCCAACCATTATTAGAAAACATTAGTTTAATTTTGTAGAGCAACCAAGCTGGAATAAATTATCAGTTCAGTAAAGATGAGAGGTAAACACTGATCCCATTTAAAATGTGTGTCATGGAGTCTTATAGAGAAGGATGACTGCAAATGTTTTCAGATTTACCTTTATTTAAAGGTCATTATCTTCAATAAAGATGGGGATAGCTCTCAAAAGATTACTCCGATATTTGACTAGAATTGAGCCAGCTGTTTCAAAACATTTTTTTAAAAGCTGTTCACTTTTATAAATGGTTTGAGTGACTGCATTTAAGTAGCTATCTTTTTTTAAAAAAAATCTTACTTTAGTCCCTAGAGTTACTGTACAAATATAACAGAAAAAGTGATTCCTTCTTCAAAACTTCTTAAACAGGTAATTTCTAAGAGGTGAGAAAAAAAGGCAGTCATAAAGAAATGGGTGATGTTACAGGCAGTAGTTTGCAGCACCCACCTAATCTGAATGTTATCAAGTTTTTAGACATGACAGAAAGGAAGACGATCAAGAAAAAATATGAAGAAGAAAGAAGACGTGACCTTGCAAATCATTGGCAGATGATGCTATTTAGCTCTTTTAAATGTAGGATAAGAGGAAACGGCCTCAAGTTGCACCAGGGGAGGTTTAGATTGGGTATTAGGAAACATTTCTTCATCAGAAGGGTGGTCAAGCACTGGACCAGGCTGCCCAGAGAAGTGATGGAGTCACCTTCCCTGGAGGTATTCAAAAGATGTGTAGGTATGGCACACAGGGACATGGTTTAGTGGCAGACTTGGCAGTGTTGGGTTTACAGTTGGATTCAATGATCTTAAGGGTCTTTTCCAATCTAAATGATTCTATGAGTCTATGTTTCTGTCATTAGCAGGTGGCCTGTATAGTGTTGTGTTTTAAACACAGTTATATTAAGGGATCAGCTAAACTTTTTCCATAGCCTTTTACTATGATGGACCAGCTAAGAATTACTGAATAATGCTTTTTGTTGAGTATCAGACCTACAGCTTGCATGCCTGTTACCCTAAAACTTTTTACTTTGCTCTTGACATAATCAGATGGAGGCTGGATCATTCTATTAAACTCAATGCCATAAACATGGTGAAAAAATAGTTCCGTCCAAGATCATCTCTGAAACAGGTCTTCATTTACAGTCACTGTGGTGCATACCAGACCAGAGGTCAGTAATATCATCTATGTTACTGGCTGGTCTCAGTTCTTCCAGTACTAATCAGTAAACTTCTTGACTTTTATCAAATGATTATTCTGGACTTTTATTCATATTCAGACTAATATTAAACCAAAGATCTTTTTTTGCTGGAACTTACCCTAAGCATCTGCAGCAGAACAAAGATAAAACATCAAGCTGTAAATTGACATTATGTCTGAAGCAGAGGCTTGAAAACAGATCTCTCGTTGTTAAGTGAGAGAGGATGAGTTTAGATACAGAGAGCTAAGTAAAACCATGAAAAAGAGAATTCTCTTATATTTGGTGCAACAGAAAAGACACAGCATGATTAAAGAAATATATAGAAATAAATTATATGATCAAAACAATGCAGTAGGAAAGTTACTTTTGCACCCAGATTCTGGATAGGCATCAATAAGACAAAACTATGTTTATCGAGGCTGGAGACATAAGGTGTTCAGAGCCCGGATGCAATTTAGCTGGATGGATGGATTAGGAAATCTGCATCTGTCTTCAGGAAGTGACTGTGAGATTTAGAAACAGCTTGATGTGACAGACAGAAATCCGTCTGGCTGAATATCATGCCCAAATGATAAGCTTGATTGACAAGAATAGTGGTGTTATTTTTCAGAATGACCAAAAAGGAGAGAAGAATGCAAGCACAGGGAAGGGGTGGAGATTAGAAATATTGTTTTAGCAATGTTGACACAAGTCAGACTAGAGATATATCAACGTCTTGATTGGGCATGGGAGATGGATTATGGCTCATTTATAGAAGAGTGTTTCCTTTTTCTTTGCTTTGCATGAATGGAATCTTTTCTCTCCCCAATGCACCTAAGTTCCTACATTTCCAAAGCCGTCTCTGTTTTTCAGGCTTGCAAAAAAACAGTATCATGACCAAAGGAAGACACATGACTTGACTGTGAGGCATCAAGAATGGTTCTAAGGGAATTCACTTGCATTTTTGGATACTCAACTACTTTGAAAATTAGGTCCCCCTAAAACTGCTCGCCTCGTCTGGAAGTGTGTGCCATGGTATTCTTTCATTGGGCTGGTTTTCAGTAGAGCTAGTAATACATACCAGAAATGCTTCCCTCATTTTGTTCTGTGGTGGTTTTCCTATAGCAGCTTTCATGAGAAAGATCTCCAAAGCCTTCCGAGAAGCAGGAACCCAATGCATGCATTAAAGGCTGAATCTCTGGGGAGAAAAATCTTCCCTTCTGGTTTTTGGCTTTAGATTTTCTCCACTGCCACACACACAAACAGAACAGCAGAGGAAACAGTTTTCAGACAGTGATAATTTTGTAGGATTTTAAGGCTCAACACCAGTCATCGGTTGTAGGCCTTTTATTTAAATGGCCCATTTCAGGCAGTGCAAGGAAAATCCTCCCCCCAGCCTGCTCAAAAACAGCGTTCCACTGCAAGGCTTAGGTTCACTGCCATAAGTTCCAGCGTTCACTAAGTATGATGATCAGAAAAAAATGTGCTTTTGGCTAGGTTTGTTATATAAAAGAAAAGAGCATGCAGTGATCTCGATAGTTAGCAAAGGAAGAAACAAGGTAAACACCAACTTAGAATATTTTATTCATTTACCCCTATCAGCTGCTGTAAATTCTGACAAAATACAACACCCATCTTTCCTCTATCTAATCACAGAAGAGACAGACCTTATTTTTTATGTAATGTAATAGAACACACTGCAACTACCCGACAGTAAAAGAAGATTCCATAATGGCTACGCTTTTAAGAACACATACTTTTGCTGTTTTCAGCCACTAGCCATATGGGAGCAAAGTGAATAAAGCTGAAGGTAATACATAATTCTGAAGAATCACCTAGTAAGCAGCACAAAGGGACATCGGCTTTGGGAAATATCGAAGAATAATCACTGTATTAGCCTTTCAGCTCCAGCCCCCTCTTATTCAATGTAAAGCTTTAGTCAAGATCCTTCTTTAGATTAATCCCTAGACCTTTTCTTCTGGGCTTTCCTACAGGTGATATTTAACAGTGAAGTATGTTTATCGTTTCCCGATCATTTGATATCAGCATTACTGTTTCTATAAGCAATTGAACAGCTATCACATATGAAATACAGCCAACTCTTTCATGAAAATCATGGGTATAGGGATAAAAGCATAGGAAACGTGGCCTATATGGTCTACCCTAATATTTCATTTCATATGCAGGAAGTAGGAATCTCTCCATCAGACAATGTGTGCCTAGTTTTCAGAATAGCTGATCACTCAGAAATCTGACAGAAGGTGATGACATCTGCCAATGGTCATCACTTCGCAATCAACCACTTATTTGAACCTGGAAATTGCTCCTGATGGGTGGATGAATCTCTTTCTAAGACAAAACAGAAAGTAATTATACAAAATGAATTATGTTCTTATCAACCTGTTCTTGGAATAGTCAGGATTAAAGTAGCCAGCATCTTGTTCACAACCACAATTTACTGGCCTATATAGAAACAAAAGGTATGTTCCTTCCAGTTAGGACCAAGTAATCAAGAAATAATAAGTGACAAGGTTTTGGTCTCAAGGAGTATGTCTATGTCCTCCAACAAACCAGCTCAGCATGCTTCATGTGCTACCCTGCTTCCACACCTTCGGATCAGCTCACAGTCTCCCTTCACAAGCAGGTACAGCAGGACACAAACACAAGGTGGGATTCAGCTGAACAAGTACAACGATGGGATTCAACTTGAGATGAAGACAGTTAAATCTAAGATTACATTTAGGGGTCTGGTGCATTAGGAGATCAACTCATTTCTCAGCACATCAGTCCCTGGTGGCATATTTTTTTCCACTCAGAAGGTTTGCTTGGTTGCATCAGGTGGCTCTTTCTGCTGGTATGTGAAATACCAACTTGCAGAGCACAGCACAGCAGGTAAGGGAGGATGGATCCTGCACTTAATGGTTCATCCTTCCAGATAGCTATGTCAGCATTTCGTAGAAGTGAGGTTTCAATTTTTGTTTAAAATATGGATCCAGTAATGCTGCCAGCTTCCATTTATCTCTGTCATGGAGCTTGTCAGACACAGCAGGCGAGGACACAATTCAACAACTACTTTCTCTTCATTGGTGTTCGAGCCATGGATCCCTTTATTTTAACACAGGATTGCTGTTTATTCCAGCAAACGACAACAAAGCAATAGCAGCAGAATTTGAGAGACATTTCACTGAGTGGAGCAGTCCTATATGTTTCTTCCTCAGTGATGTCCATTTTCCTACCTGACAGTTAAGTATTAGTATCCATTGAGAGGGATATGTTATTAACAGCCCTGCAGAAAGTCCCTGTAAGGCTTTATCTAGAATACTGCCCTGGCCGTGCATCACCAAGGAAGAGAAATTACAAAGGTCTGCAAGGAAGATTACAGGAAAAAGGTCTCCCTCTTAAGAGAAGACCTTGGTCTGTTCAGTGTAATAAACTGTGAAAAGAGAGGGATGAGAACCCATTGGGGCAAAAAATAAACCTGGGGAGTGAGAAGAACTTGTTAACATAAAGGCCCAAATAGTCACCAAAATTGATTTTAAAATCAAATGTGGAGAATGTAAGCATCAGAGACACGAGAAGCAGTGATGTTTTCCTTTCGGCAGTGATTCGTTGCAGTGTCATGTGTGCATTGCACCTCAGGCTGCATTCCCTTAGGGCTGGCAGAAGTCACTCCTTGGCCACATATTTTACAGAGTTGCAGTGTCATTGAATGCATGTGGCCTGTGTATGCCAAGGCCAACCTGTGCGTAAAAGTTTCAAGGTCATACACAAGTTGACTGCTGCTTCTGACAGCATAGAGGCCAGTATGGATGGTGTGTGTCGCGTGTTGTATGGTCTGATGTAAACCACGTAGCCTTACTTAGGGAGTATTAGAGGAACGTATTGGAGAAGGGAAAATAGGGGATGGAGACGAGACATGAGATTAATCTCACCTAACAAAGCGTATTGCTCTAAGAGCTAGCGGTCATCTTTATGCTCAGAGAAGAGAAGTAGGCATTTTAGGTTTGATTCACCTAACCAGTTTTAAACACTAATATTAGGATAAGAAACTCCAAGCTAGAAAACTACATAGCGTCAGAGAAATCTTCTTTGCAAAGTTTTGAAGGAAATTAGATACAACATGTTTCTTTATGGAATAGGGAGTGGGAGGCCGCAAGATTTTACTTTATTAATATTAGGCACATGTATACAGATAAGAAAGCCTGGCTGAGATTTAGTCAAGATGATATATATCTAATGAAGTTAGCAGTTTTGGAGAACATTTCTGGAAGATATGAGGTAGCTAGTAAATTTTGCTTTCACTGAGAAATAGTTAGGGTTTTTATATAAATATGGGCTCGTTTCAAGGTTGGTGGGTACAAGTAATTATATTTTATGGAGATAACAGATTAAACTTTCAACACCCATATCCAGTCAGCTGCAATGTAAGAGCTAATAATAACTGTCCTTGGGAAGATTCAAAGTAGCATCCAGAAAAATCAGAAAAGGCCAGCACTGACATTCCTGAAATAGCCAAGAAAAAATAATTGCTATGAATAAACAAACAAAAAGAAAGAATATCTTTGTACACCAGAAAGAGACAAAGTATAAGTCCAATTAAAAAAAATCCTTTGTAGGTCACCTTAGAAAAGAACAGCTCACAGACATCACTAAAATAAAAAATGCACTAAGGAAGAAAAAAGTTTGAAATGAAAACAGTAAGAACCACAAGTAAAAATTGCCAAGTTAGAAAAAGAGTAATAATTGCTTTGCACAAGCTTCCAGGCTTTAATATCCAGGAGGGGAGTGTAATGATGGCAGAAATTGATAAAAGAACACAGATCGCTTGAATATGTTTGAAGCTGAAAAGCCAAAGTGATAGAGAAGTTTCTGGTATAACATTTAGACAAAGAAATAAATGACATTGACAAATACATTGCTGAAGATGGCAGTTAAAGACAAAGATCTTGGCAAGAAAACACAGAATGTTTTGACTACTTTCTTTTTCTTGATAAAAAAAACCTTACACCTGATCAGAAACTAGTGCTAGCTGCTGTCTGTGACAGTTCAGGAACTTAACACTCACATATGCATGGATTTTCCTCTTGGAAATTTTATCCTTGGGATAAAAATATAAATTGCAAAACTTTATTCAGCAGTCACATATCAAGGAGACTCTCTTGCTTGACGAAAAACTATCCCCAAATCCAATCAGGTGTGCTGATAACTAAATGCCTCCAGGTCATCATACTTCAGTGACCTTAATGCACGGGATATAAAAACGAGTAAGGAACAGGTATTTAGGGACTAAATAAAAGTGTCTGTGCCTTGTATAGGCAAAGCTACAGAGGACTTAGGCCTCCCCTGCCAGCATCCCTTTAATGACAGAGAGAACATAGATCTCAGATAGAAATAGAATGTAAGCCTACATATGTAAGTAACTAAAAATGCTTGTCTTGCCTTCCCAAGAGTGCTTAATTGGAAGCCAGAGACATTTCTCTGCACTTTTTGGTCCACGCTGGGAACTCTGCTGCACATCACCTGTCTCCCTATTGAACCCATAAATACTTCACACAGTACTTGCTGCCAAAGGCAACAAGTCTTCAAGAAACCAGGAGGAGATTCTCCTCACTTGCCTTCAGACGTTTACTGTGCGGGCGCCTGCATCTGTGCTGCCAGCACTCGTATTTATCACTGGAGAGAAATAAGCCCTTTCAAGAAATTAGTCATGTAATGTCTGTCTTCGGATAAAATGCAGCTTAAAAGCATCTAAATCCTTTCTCCATTATTATAAAGGGAATCTAGGCAGCTGTGCCACATATAAAAATCATCATTACTGTCAACTATATTTCCCTTACTACCCCATCAGGTGCCTGATTGCAACATTGTACAGATTACCTTGTCTGGGTGCAAGAGGCCACACGTTCTACCCTGTCGTGCTCAAAGGCAAATTAAACCCCACCATTTCCTCAGCAGCCTGAGATCCGTAAGCTTCCAGCGTGGAAGGCAGAGAAAGACTTTGCTGTTGGTTGATATGCTACACCTGGGGTGGCACAGCAGACGAAGGAGAGGATGCTGGAGAGCTAAAGGTGCCTGCGAATCTAAGAAGCATTCCCATTTGTAGCCAGAACCACCCCAGGATGTGAAATTGGCACATCGCTCCATGCTAACACCTTGTTTGCTCTTTGTATTAATACTCCAACATGTTTCAGGGCTCTGACATGGTGGTGTACCAGTAATTAAGATTAAGGCACATTCTTTGTTGACAATTCACTGATGAATTAACTTGTCTCTGCATTCAGCCCCAGATTCAGAGTTTCCTTCCTTCCTTGCCTGGGACAGAATCCTTGCTATGATTTATTGCAATTCTTATTATGATTAATAGAGCTCTACATTGTTCACTGGCTGGGCAATGGATGCAGGATGCTTATTCAGCCCAAGGAGGACCACGTGGTCTCATTTTCAGATCAAGCAGCCAGGTTGCAGGCTTCCACATCAGGTATTTTTGAAACCCTGTTTCTCACCAAAGGAGATCAGCTGAGTGGTTTTGTCCTTTTGTTCTGTGTTCTTTAAATGATCTTAACCATCTGTTACGGGACTACTTCTGCCGATTTTCTGGTGCATCTGCAATGTATCAAGCCTATCGTTTAAATATTATTCATTTATATACTTCAATATTTCAGCAGCATAACATCAGAAATAACAATATGAAAACTGCTTGATAAAATGTCAATGTAAAGCTGCTACTTACTAGGAAATAAAGAGGATGAGAAAATGTGGAAAGTAAGAATATTAAAAAATAAGTAATGGGTTGAGGCTTTTCCCACGCTGATCAGAAAGCCAGCTTGTATGACATACATTTGTTTACTATTTTTAGAATACCAATGTCTGCAGTTATTTACTTTATACAGATTAAAATAATTTAATACAAAGAGCACCCTGATAATTGTACAGAGTCAGATGATTATATGCTACGCGATACAAAAATAAGAGAAGGTTTCTGTGCTAAGATGCCATTCCCTGGCATAGAACTTGTGATCAGGCTGAGGCTCCTACTTCCAGATCTCCTGAAACATTCGCAAAGTCTTCTCTGAAGTGGATTAGCTAGGATTTCTTCCCATACATTGACCACCTGCTTGTGGAAAGCTGAAGTTTTGAATGTAAACTACCAACTGATTATCCCTGTAAACACTGACTTTATCAGTGCTATATGACTGTTCTTCATGCCTACTAATATTGCAATATATCCTATTTAATCACAGGTAATGCACATTTATGTTCCTAACTAACAGCATTTCTTGACTTCATTTCTAGCTCATGTCTGGAAGTCATGATATACAGCTGAAAAAGCTGCACTAATCTGCTTGAAGCTACACTAAATATAAATTATGAATATTTGTTTATGCAATAGCTGGCTACCATGAAACCTGTAAGGGGCAGCTGACACCAGTAATTGTTAATTCCTGAGATATACCTCTCCGATGGATCTGTATGAACAGCAAATGAGGTGACTAGCACCACTCACCTCTTCAGCTTCAAAAACGGTTTCCTACCTTGAGCTGAAAAATGGATCTTAATTGACTTCAGTGGAATGTGGACTGAAATGACTGAGAGGCTGTTCTTTATAAAACCTGCTTCACTTTGCACTGGCATGGGTTTAGTACTTCTCTAATGATCAGTTATCATTTCTCAGCTAGCACAGGTAACAAAAAGCTTGAGGGTCAGTGACCTCAAACTATTCCCGGATCCACAAAAGAATGCCAGATTTCACACCAAAATCTCCCTTTCCGAGTGGGGGTCGGTGTAATGACGTGACCCTGGGACCCTGCAGCAGGGCAGCAGGATGGCTATGGTGCCGTGGTGGCATGGGCTCTGCACCCCTGCATTCCAATGCCATCAGTGTTTCTTTCAAGAGTTATTTAGTTAGTCTGCCAAGAGGAAGAAAACCTAATTACAGTGCAGTCCTTCGAGCGGGGTTGTGATTCACATTTCTTGATGTGATTCCTTTTTATCTGCACTGCTGGCATCTTTAGAATGCAATATCTAAGTTTAAAAGGGCTAGTTTAAGGAGTATTGTGTTCCTGTTTATTTTACTCCTCCATCACATCAGCTTTTCATGTTCTTTTTATAGTTTTAGTAAATACTGCTACTATCCTAGTATCGTACTCAAACCCAAATGCCAATGTGCAATGAAAAGGCATTTTATTTTAAGACTTCAGTGGAAGCAGAAGAGACCTGCAAAAGATGCAGCAAGAGCCATGGGATCAGGATATTTGTGTCTTTTGAGAAGACAGGATCAAATACTCAGAGCACCCCAGAGACCTCAAGAAATGGAATAAACAGAGGGAATGCCAAGGGAAAAAAATAAAGGTCAGTGTAGACTAATTGAAGAATGGAAAAAGCTTGCTCTCAAAGATATTTGGATGCCTAGGATCCTTTAAAACTAAGAATCCCTCCTGGATTTCACTGGACATTTAGATGCCTATCGATAATACTATATGTAGTATTATAGATACATTGAGATATATATATATATTATTAATACTTTAGACACATGTTGTGGATGGCCAGGCCTGACTACCCAGAGTAAATGGTGGGATGTACAACAACAGCCATCTCCGTCAGAGACGGAGTGGAAATATTCAAGGTCAAACCAGAAAATTCATAAACAGGACTGGCAACTGAACATTGCTCCTGGGGATCCTCTGTAGAAGTAGTTGGCAGATACAGCTGCAGTTACTGAAAACCATGTTTTTAGCTGTTTCATCCAAGAACATTCTAAGGGTGGCTCTGGAAGTTTTCAAGAGTAGTTCTGGTGAGTTTTAGGCTTCTGGTAAGATGGGCATATGCACTCCTGTGGGTGAGGCTGGTCATTTTGACTCTGTCTGTTTGCTGGTTAGTGCTAAAGAAATGGGTTTATTTTACTTACTGTTGAATGGGGATCAGAAGAAACCCAAGATTCAGCAGGTCACTTGCACAAGCCTGAAGTGAACACAAGGACCTGCTCACCCCACAAACACAAATCACCTGAAGGCTTGGGCACGCAATAAATTGTCTAGCCAAGGCATCAACGGCAATAAAAGAGTGTGCAGCTTCAAACTCAGAACAACCTGAACAACACGCTCTTTGAAACATTTCTTTGAAACACAGCCCAGGACATTCACCAAAGTTGTTGATTCACGTCTTCATGATCTTTGCAGAACTGGCTCTTTAAAAAGTCACTGGATCAGCAAAAGCCCTCAAATGAATTTGTGTTGAAGGAGAAAAACAGAAACCTGTTCCTTCCAAACATCCAATTTTGAGTGTTAGTTTGGTTTGGCTATGCTGTCCAAAGTGTAATAGATAATACATTTTAATGGGACAAATCCTCACCTCAGTGATATAAATAAATCTTTTTCTGGCTCTGCTGTGTTTGACATAGGCTCAATTCTAATCTCAATTACAGAAGCCTGACCACGACTGGTTGTATTGAAATCAACTGCATTTTCCTAGTGTGAAAATAGGACCAAGACCCATAGCGACAATTATGAATAAAAATGGTTGTATGAAATAAGGGTTTAGGTTGAAAAGAATCCCACTAACAGACTGAGACACAATGACCCTTTCCTGTGAGGGACAAAATGACACATTTTTAAATAAAGAAAGGAAATAAATGTTTGGCAAATTTCTTTGCTTGGTCTGTGGCTGTAACCAGACTGAAGCTTCATAACCTGGCTGGGAGGTGCAAATCAGATGCCTCTGCAAACTGCTTTACTTTGTTTAGTTGCTTTTATGCCACACTGAGAAATTATGACCAAAACATTACACTGAATTAAAATGTTTTCACTAATAGATCTGTGGATAGAGAAGGATATAGCCATCCTTATCCATGAATGGGATTTATTATTTTTTCTTGTTATTAATTTTTTCATTGTTTTCCTTTTATCTCTGATTAGGTGTCTTGGAGGCATGGGTTCATCTGGCTTCGGAAAGTGAAGAGGACAAAACAAAAAGCTTTTGCGCTTTGCACTGTGTTCAAGTTTTGATGATTTGCTCGCAGCTCTTTGCCCTGTATGCTCACTCTTCTGAACCCAGCTCCAACATATGGAATGCTGCTATGTTGTGCTTTTTTCTCTCTCCTTCTCCTCTGCCTCCACCTGCTTCTCCTCCTCCTTCCTTCTTTACCTGCTGCTACTAATGACATCATCTCTTATCTCATTGATCACCCATACAACCCGGCCATTAGTAGTGACTCTACCATCCTTCCATCTCATACGACCTATGTTTTGACATTTCTTACCCTACCAGGTTTCCTTTCCCAGAAATATTCAAGGAATTTACACTAAATGTTTTTCACCAACACAAGACTGGATTGCTGATTAAAGGTATTTTTCCCATAAAAGGTTTCTTTTAAAGATAAATTTTCAAAGTAGTGTTGGAAAACTGAACGGCATGAAACTCAGTGAGCTTATTCTTATGGGTGTCCCATGTGAATAATGGGTCAGTAGCCTCATGTCCCTGTTTCCTGAGCTCAGCTACATGGCTGGCTTACAATTCCTTTGAGGTATAGTTCCTGCAAGTGGGAACATCATGGTACCTCATGGAGATGAAGTCCAAAAGCTCTACCTACAAAGGAGGGAAGGATTTAAATCACTCAAACTATTACTCCTGTGAGGAAGCATAACACCGTTTCTCAAACAGATTTGATTTGGAGATAAACATCTGGTGGTATTAGAATTTGTGCTAAAACTTAAATTTGTATGGGAATTATTGTATGGGAAAATTGTACGGAAGATATATAACAAGGTAGTGTTCTTTCATCAAAACCATTGCAAGAATAAAACACCAAACCTTTCTAATCTTTTCTTTCCAGCCATCTCCAGTGAGTTCAGTGCTACCCCCAATTTTCTGTAGACTGTTGCAATCTTCTGTGAGACTGCTCCCACACCTCCTAGCCTCTTTGGAACATGATTGCTATGATTTCTCTGCCCATTTCTCCGAGTAGCTCTTTCACCAAGTGCCCATGCAGTCTTCTCTTACTGCATCAAACCACTGCTCAGGTTCTTACTCACCCTCCACATCTCAGCTCTTTCCAATTGTTTACTGTTTTATCCTGTCATGATGACTTGCACATGGCCTTCTTCCCCAGCTAGCTGCCAAATTCAGCTGCTCGTTTTCCCACTCTTTTGACATGCCTTTGTACCTTCTTCTATTCAGAGCAGTCACATACATTAAACAATCTCCATAATTCATGGTATTTCATTTTTTTCATTGCCAAAATGCTCTCAGTAGCAGAATTGACTCCTCATAAATATACAGTCTTCAGTAACTTTTTTTTCTCTCTGGTTGGGAGAATGATCCATTTTATCTTTGTTCCTTCCATAAGATCATAATTGCCACAATTCATCAACAATTCAAACAAGTCCCTTTGCTTGTTTCTTATGCTCTTTGAATCTTGCTGATGCTACAGGATACCACTGTTCTTCTTTCACCACCAACACAAAGCAAGCACAGTCCCTGCTGTTGCTCACTGAGCTGTATTTAAATGGAATAGTTTGGGTGCTGTATCGAATCTAGCTACAGCAACGTGGTGTACTGGTCTAGGTATCTATCAAGCCTCTTGAGTTTCTCATCTGGTTGAGGGCTCTATGAGACTGCATCAAGGAGTCATCAACTTCCATGGGAGTTTTGGAGCGCTTCATGAGCTGAGATCAGCTTTGCTCCTACTTAATTTGTGCCTAAGTTTTCAAAGCTGTGTGAGCACTCACTGAAATGAGTGGGTTCATGGAAATATGGACAAAGATATAGAAGTACTCAAGGTTATTTGCAGACTCATCCAAGTGAAAATTTTTTCCAAGTGCTCATTCATGTTTGAATTGAAATAACAGGGAGGTGGCAGGAAATCAGGTCATCAGAGCTGTCAAAAAAAGATGTGTTAAGTTCAAGCTTAAAATCTAAATCTTACAGCTTCCTCACTCCTCATAAATTTGTGCAGTAGTGAGCCACAAACATAGAAGATACCCAGTCAGTGAAGAGCCATTGTCCATAGAAATTCACATTATCAGATTTTTTCAATCTGTATTTACTAATAAAGATGAATGTGCATTTTTGTGTTTTCACTGACACTGGGTGTCAAGCGAAGGAACTGACGCTGCATCAAGCCCTTCAGCCCACTACCCAACCTCATTTCATCATGCCTCAAAAGTAAAATCAATACCTGAACCTCAGTAACATTTGACAGATGATTCTGCCTCAAAGAATACAAGCCTGTTCCATGTCATTCACTGCATTATGCAAGAAATAGAAAAAGAAAGAGCTTTATGCAAGCAAGAAAAAAAAGACTACAGTCCTATAAGGCACCATAACCATGTATCACTACACCTATATCTTATTCTGATCAAATGCCAAGTTTCCATGTTATGTCATAGCCAGTTGGGCTTTTTCTACTGAAATATTCGACAATGGCTTCATGCATTTTGAGATGACATACCCATGTTTATACTATCAAAGAAAATTAGCCAAGAATCTCTTTCTAGCACTGAGGTCAAACAGAGTGAATCACTGCGTATCTGCACGTCTGCTTCTGTGTATCTCTAACCTCTTTCTCCAGTCCAAATCGTTTATTGGGAAGAGTCCCTGCCTGATGCTATTCCCTGCCCCAGGCCTGTACAACATCTGGGAGGGTTTTGGTTGGCATGAGCCGGTCCTGGCCTGGGGATTGCACTAGCAGCATGGGCACTCATGGGCAATACTTGATCCCATGTCCCAGTCCCACTTTATTTACTAATATAGGCAAAGTCTGCCAGACCTCTTAGTTATAGCATAACAAAATGTAACAAAACCTTTAAAGATATAACAGTAACTTAAAAAAAACCTTTTTTAAAAAAAAGAATATATATACTTATTGTGAACAAAGTGTTTATGATATTTACAGCACAGACAATAGGTTCTAGCAATTGTATTCAAGTATCATTCATCTGGCCAGAACTGGTTGTGCCTCATACAGGTGCCTACATTTGACTGGACCACCCTTGTCTCTCCATGAGGAGAAATGTGGCCTTTCTGGATGGGTTCATTTAATCCTAAAATAGAAGTCTAGAAGAGGTCAGAGATGTTGCACCTGAAAGTGTTTGGTTTTAAATGTAGGTGCATAGACATTGAAGGGGTATTGCATGTCTAAAATGAGTAACTCCAAGTGCAAGGGCAAAATTAGCTGTGCCCTAAAATATATGTTCTCTTGACTGTTGGAACTGCAATTTCCTTAAAAATCCAGACATTACGTGTTTAGGAAACATTCACAAGGTGTTTAATGGCTGAGCCAATGCCTCATTGGCTTTTGGCTAATAGTCTTTTCTACAGTGATTTGGAAAGTGTCTATAAGCAGAATTTTATTGCATAAATCCCTCTGTTTTTGTATGAATATTAGCTGCATGCTTTGCGGATGAAAAACATTATGTGCTACAACAGCTAACCATTATCATTTGTCTTCTCTGACTTTCTGAGTCTAGGAAAATGGTGGCAGTCCCAGTGATTTAGCGAGTGTTTCAACAAGCTTCAAGATGTTATCTGTGAGGAATTGGGCTGAGAGGAGGGAAGGGGTGAAGCACAGGCAGATACCCAGTTGCTCTCCACCATCTTGGCTTTTTTAAAAATAAAACTTACAGCCAATCAAGGATTTTAGGATGGTGCACATGTAATTTAAGAGTATCTAGATGGATGTTCAAAATTCTTATTCAAAATCACCTTCTCTTCACTAAGGGAGACACTTGAATTTAGCGCGAATCAATCATCCTTTTTGCCATGCAGGTTCTTTAAGTACAGAGAGTTATGCTTCTTTGCAAAATGGGTCCAGTCTCTGCCCTTAGTTATCTGGCTTGGCTAAGCTCTGTGACCACCAAGAATTTGGCATTACTATTTGTTGGTCCACTAAAGACCAAAATGAGCCACTGTACTTTCAGGTCCATGGTTAGGCAGCTCACAAAAACTCAGGCTGTGGTTCTTTTTTTTTTTTTTTTTTAATTCCACCTCCTCTATCTTCCACCTGAAAACTAAACAAGGACTTCCTCCAGATGTGGAAAACTCAGGTTCAGGCTGACACTTTCTTCACTGCTCCCATCAAACATGTTGCAGAAAGCCCATGACAACAGAAAATAGGGTAGAAGAACTCCAAATATATGAGACAACATTTCCTACCAGGTGAGAAAGGGGGAGTCCTAGATCCTTTAAATGTTTCACAGGAAACAAAAGAAAAGCCATTAAATTAAACATACATAACAATAATTAATGAACTAAATAAAAATCAGGAACAGTTCTGGGAACCTGAATCTAGGACAGTTTTTCACCCTGTCTGTATGGTTAGAATATTGCCCTACAGTTATGAATCACCTACTTACAATTATTAGAATAAAAACAGGCTTTGCCACATATTTCTTTGTATATAAAACCTGAAGTTTTCTTTAAGTTAAAATTCATTCTTTCAAATTATGGATAGAATTTCCACCCCCAGCAGACAGCTCCAGGTGTGGGATCCTACGGACCTGTTGTCCTGTCTCAAGCTTCTAAAAACTGGAACAATCTGGAAGTTCAGACACACCTCTCTGCATGGTGTCGTGTAATGATCAGCTCCGGGCATCTCCCCATTCGTACAGGTGGTTGTTCTGGATCTCCCCGGGGAACCAATCTAAGACTTTGAGCGAAACATCTAAGTTCATACCTCTCTCCTTCCTTCATTCTCTGTGACATTTTTTGGTATTCTTTAGGTCAAAAACCGATCTCTAATTCCCTGCAGTTTTGCAATGACTCTAACCAGATATCCGTATTAATAATAGAGCTGAGTGAATAGTAAGAAATTACTCACATTTTATCCACAACCGAAGTGTCCATCAGAGGGAGGCAGCTCCCACAAAGCTGAGCCTTATTTAAATTCACATCCTACTCTGAAATGAGCTGGACAGCTTAATTGCATTTGGTCAGTCAGTGGAATTTCCATTCTCTAATTAAGTATTTGTAACCCTTATAACATAGACTGTTTTGGAGAAAAACACCTAAAACAAGAACAAAGCTCTCCTGCTCTCTTCTTTGGTTGAGGACATGGAAGAGTAATAATCTAGAGAGGTGAAAAAGAGAAACAGGATTAATGAATTTTAGAAAACATAAGCCTGTTTGGTTGCTTTGGTTTGGCTTTGATCGTGAAACTGCTTAGGCTAAATTGAGCTAACATAATTTTTCAGCTGGACAAAAAGTACCATAATCATTCATTTGCTCCTGTCACCCTCACAAAAGAAAAATTAAAAGCAAGTTTCCCAAAGCCTAGGTGGGTCTCTGGCTTGTTTGAGTTCCTCTGCTGAGGGCTCTGGAAGGACAGACCAGAGCCCTGGCCTGTTGTCTTATGTCCCATCATGTGGTGAGACCTTTCCACCATCTGCCCGTGGTAGAAGCACCACCTGGGAGGAAGGTACCGCAGTTTGGTACTGGGATATCGCATGAGGTAAGGAGTTACTGCTCTGTGGGACTTCAGTTATTTTATGTTTAAGTGGTTCTGAAAGTATTCTTCAGGAGTTCCCAGGGGAGGTAACGAGAGAGTAAAAGACCTTGTCCTGGCTTTACTCTATTGATATGAAGCAGGCAGCTTTGGCTGACTTTCATCAAGCCACGTGAGACGCTTACTTGGTAAGCCAAGCAAGTGACACATTTGAGGCAGCACAGATAAAGTGCAGCTGCAATCTCCTCTGCCGTTTTGCAGTTTATAAAATAGCTTTCTGCTTGTGGTAGTTGGTGAACTCCTAGGAGTCTAGGAGGACTCTCACTGCTGGTAGATACGTTTTAATGGCTGAGTACCCAGAGGGCCATCAGGGATCACTGATAACAATATCGTTAAATGTGGAAGCATCATGCTGTGCATACAGGTCATGGGTATCTATTAGCCACAGTGAGCTGCTGATTGTAATTGTTGAAGTTGGAAATTATAGCTATATGTGCATTAATAAATTAAATAGTGCCAAGGCCCAAGTACCACCTCAGTCAGCGATGCTGTCACATGCTCCAGGGCCCACCAATGTCAAGGGGTCTCGGAGGTAAGTTCTGCTTAGCTGGAGAGATGCACACAAATCCCCCATGGCAGTAAACACTCTGTAGGAAGGAAGAATAAAAGGCATCTCCAAGCACCCCCAGAAGAGGTCAGGATCCCAGGGTTTCAGAGAAGATATTCAGACTGAAATAAAAACCAATGGTGCATGTTTCCTGGAAGAAGGAATTCCTCTATTTATTCAGATTTATTTGGAGGCTGAACCATTCCCTGGCTAGGGAACAGCTGCACAGGCTTTGGCGTTACTTCTTCAAGAAGACAGGAGTTCTGTTACTGCTCTCCTGCTGCTCTTTACATGTAGCAGGAAAGCAAGAAGCAGAATAACTATCCATTTTCGTATTTCTGTCCTCTGTTCTTTTCCTACTCGTTCCTCCTCCTTCCTTTAGCCATCATCTGCATAGCAGCAATCAGCTGGTGTATATGTTCTTAAAAGCAGGAACAAGGTCAGTCCCATCCCAGACTGAAAGCTGCAAGCAGGGAGAGGTCTTGCAAAGAGAACTGCAGCTGCCACTGGATTTGACTTCCATTCATAAAGTCTCTTAGTCCATGGCATGGGATGCCCTGAAATGGTTGTGGGCGGAAATATTTACATTTTCTTTTTGGCTTCCTAGCTGATGGCTTTTTGTTATTGTGAAGGTGTAAGAAAAAATTAATCAAGCTCCTAAGAGCTGCTAAGATTAGCTATGCTGTTTAGATGAACAGATCAGATAATAAAATGACAGAAAAGAGAAAGCATACTTTATGAACACGCCCTCTGCTACACACAGCTCATCTACAGGATGTGGAGTCTCGTAGCAAAGCCTTTCATCCAACACTTCTGCTTAAGAATTCCTGTTAGTTTCTGTCATCTTTCATCAAATTCCATTCAGATTTAAATTCCTTGTACTGGATTTTGACTTGAAGGGCAAGGCATTCTTAAAGGAGAAAAACAGTTTGAAAGGAATCCTGAGAACTAAGGTTCTGACTACTATTTCCCTACAAGTCTGGCGAGACATTTTGAGCTTTGAACTGTAATTGTTGGAAATAGAAGTTCCAAACTTGTCTTGTTTTATAGATTTTATTTAGCTGTATATTGAATAAACTGTCCAGACACTAAAAGTTATGATCTTTTTACACTTCCCCCCCCCCATTTCACATGAAGGATTATCAGATGCAGAGGCTGAAGTGGCACAGCTCTTTTACTGATCTTAGTTTTTCTTAAAGTACCTCCAAGATACATCTCTTTAAAGCTATGCACTAATGGATTCAAGAATTCTAAGCAGTATTAACCATGTTTCTACTCATGTTCCATTCACTTGAATCTGGGGTTAGCATTTAGCAAGGGATGTGAGACAGAAGATGGGGAAACAAAGAATAAGTGAATTTTTCCAATGACCTAGAGCTAATGCCATGTATAGTGCATATGTGCTGCTTTCAGTCACGTGAGCCTATAGGTGGTTTAAATTAAACTTTTAAAGTCAGCTGAAGTATGTAAGAGCCTCTGAGAATTTAAACAAAACCTTTTCCAAGATTTTAAGTAGTTTGAGCATTATCTTTGCCTGGCTGATCTTTACCTTAATGGAAACTAAAAGAAAAAAGATCCTTTTTTAGAGGATCCTTTTTTAAAAGATGGAAAAGCCTTAGCTGAGAAATATATATTTGGGAGATAAGGAGGTTAGATAGGGATAGGGATAGCTTTTTATAAATGTCATGGGCCTGATGTCTTTGGATCAGTGAATGTAGCTGATGATGAAGCATCAGATTTAACTGTAGTGTTGAAGTAAAATTTTCAAATTCAGGAGCCAAATGCTGCTCCAACTTGGGAGTAACAAAGTCTCCTACCCATATTTTTTTCAGTGTCAGCAGCTCCAAGTAATTTTCTTCCCACCCCACCTCTATGGGTTTTCTTACCTCTGTGGATGGCAAAAGGTCTGCAGATGTTCCTAAAGCAATCACGAGGTCCAGCCTCTTCTGGGAGACAAGTCCTGAGACACCTCATAACGTATCTCTGGCCCTCAACCTGCATGGATGGATGGGGTGTTTATATTTACATCATTAACTAGCTTAAGTAACATTTTTGCCAGCATTACTGTCTAGTGACTATTGACGCTAGCCAACCTTTAAATCACTGTAAAATTGCTGAATCTGCCAGAAGGAGGAGAGGCACCACAGACACAGAAACTTGCTGAAGAGACAAGTCATATACATCAAAATCCCAGTTCAGACACAGCAAGGCAGAGGCACATGGGGAGAAGGGAGAGGCTGGCTCATTTCGCCCTATATAGATGTTAGATTGGGGCCCACAGACAGATCTACCTTGCTCCCCATGGTCCTGCCAACCATGTTAGATTACCTCTGTGTGGTGACCAAGTATTTTTTAAAAGGTATTGTGGGTACCAACACCTAATGATTAAAAAAATATAAGCCTAATGATTCAGGCAATAAATCCATCTTTCCATTTCTCGATTAAATTCAGCAAACATTGACACTGCTCACACATCCAAACAAATTTCAAATACAAACATTAGCTGAGAATAACTTTATGCATATTCTTGAAAGGTAACTGCACCGGGACAGTGAATGAAGAGGAATTGGATTGAAAGCTGGTGGCCCTCACAGATGAATGAGATGATACAAGCGATTTGGGTTGATACCAATTCATGGCATTGTGCAGTAAAGGAAACAAAGAACGAGTGCGAAACAAAGGATTAATTTAATTGCTTCAAGTGGGCATCTAGCCTTTCCCCAGACTACAGGGTGATAATGGAGAATAAGCTCTAAGTTACTAAGTATGAGCAATGTAGCCCTGACACAAAATCCTCAACTTGCTTTGCATTTTCCTTGCCTTTTTTTTTTTTTTCTCTCTCAAAGTATATAAAAATCCCTTTCCGAATTTTTGTCATTTTGCTTCCATTTCCACTCCATCTTTCTGCCTTTTCTGGTCTGAGAACATCTTGGTGTCTGATATTCCATTAAAGAATCACTTTAAACCATAATTTCTTGCTTTGACACATGATAATGAACTATAGACTGTGGTACTAATTGTCCTCATGTCCACAGGCTCTCTCCTGAGGCTGGTCCATATCAGGGATCTGACATCATGATAGGTGTGTACTTTATACTCTATGTGCTAGAGAACACAATTAAGTAGCAGTGTTTTCCTGAGATTTTGCTGAGTTTTATCACTGGCTACTCAGCTTTTTAATGAGCACTTGACTTTCCTGTTAGAACAAAAGCACCATTTGGGATCCACACTGTATTCTAAAAAACTAATGCAATTTATGTGTTATTTCATCTGCAAATAATTCAACCCTTTCTAGAACTTGATGTTTAAATTGAACAAATTAGGGTGCTGTTGCAGAAAATTGAGCCATATAAATGTTGTATGATCACTGAAAAAAACCAGAAAGCATAAGAATGGCCTTTCTGTGAGAAAAAAATTACTATCCGAGAGCATCAGACTGGTCAATGAGGCTTTCAGCACTTACAGCGATATCAAAACCCTGCTCACAGAATTGTTTACATTTTTCTATAGTCGCCCATCAGTCAGTGCCTCTGCAATTGGGGCTTCAGAGCTGGTGTGGCGGGGGGAGAGAGCAGAAACGCCGCTCAGCAGAAGTGGCTGTATTAGCAGTTTGATGTTGTATTCAGTCACAGTCACTGAGGTCTCTGTGGGAATGCTTGTGGCCGAGGCAGGCACACACGTATAGGCACCTACACACATACCGAGAAGTGGAATGGCCATGCCTGGGCGGTGTTTCAGAGCCCGCTGTTGTGCCAGCGGTGTTCGGTGTGTGTCATTGCGCTGGGCTCCGCCAAAAGGCTGTGAGTGAGCAGCAAGGAAGAAGGTTGCCTCTTGGCCTTTTCCTCCCGGATGAACATCGAATAAACAGCAAAACCAGAGGGAAAAGGAAAATGAGATTGCACTTTTCCATAGGAGCCACTGAATGCGCTCAGGGGGAAGTGCTGAGCAGGTCGGGAGAGCACGAGGAGGAGAGAGCCTGCAGCGGGGCAGGCGCTGCAGAGAGCGGAGTTCACTGCTCTTGCTGCAGCCCTGTGACTGTGGGGTGAGCAGTTTAAAGAGGCAAATCCATCCCTAACCTCTGGGTGACTCCCAGCCTTCTCCCAATGACTGAGTCATAACGAAACGGATTTTACTTCTGCTAGTATGCAGTTTGCCTTCGCTCTTGCATAAAGGGCAAATGCATTACGAATAACTACTCATTCTGCGAGGGAACACGGGAGTTTCTCCTTAACCCAACAAGCTCAGTCCACAGAAGAGACACTCGGACAGTAATACACTTAGGGTAAATGAACATATCCTCTTCACCCACTGGTCCAGCGTTTCTCACCACACATTTGGCTCAGCATGGAGTTCTTTGTTTATGCTTCTTTGCACTTTTGTGATACTTATACATCCTGATACTGGAGTGGCCACCATGTTTTTCAAAGCAAATATCCTGCTGCTCACCAATACCACAATTCTGTTCCCACCACATGTTAAGGAAGGGATCTGCTTTTGCAAAATTGCATTAAACATACAGCTTGGCTTACCTGTCCTTATTCCATTTGTTCAGCCAGTGGTGCCAGGATGGAGAGGTGGTTTTGTTGCCAGGTGACAGGACTGTGGTGCTCAGGGAGGTCCGTTTAGTGGTAGGAGTCTGGTCTGGAAGCTCTTTGCTGCAATTAGCAGTAATTTTTTGAAGGGTGACTGGCACAGGGTCCTGCTGGGCAAGCAGGAGGCAGCCAGCCTTTCCCTGTGCCAGGTGCCATAAAGTCTTTGCTGGACCTGGCGGGAAGATCTTGAAAGAAGCAGGGTGGAGGGATGTTAAATTTCTGTTCTAACTGGGAGGATTTGGAAGCAGCTGGAATTGTAGGGGATTTTCCTGGCAGGAGTGATGTGCATGATTTGCACAGCGCTCTTTGGCAAATCTACTGCTGTCGCTGGCTGGTTGCACGTTGGAGGTCTGCAGCTGAGGCAGGGCGGGGGGCGTTGGGGTGTTTCTGTTGCCGCCAATACTGGAGCCCCGCTGACCAGCTTAGCTGCAAGGAGAAACAGAAGGACATCAGAGGGACCTTGTGAGGGGGGCAAGGTGGAGGAAAGGACAAGGGTGTCCACGCCAGGGCTATCCAGGGTTTCCTGTTCCAGCATGAGTAAGCATCGCTTCACAGTAGCTGACTTGGGATCAATCTCTAAGTTTAAACAGTTCTTTTAATCACTGCAGCATCTTACCACTGTGTGTTTGCTGGATCCTGTTCATAAAATATTTATCATGCTGTTTCTGCATCAACAAGGGCTAAAACATACTGAAAGAGGAAACAAAGACTTGCCCTTAATAGGATAAATGATGCTTTTCTACCATTCATTAACCACCATTTTCCCTGCTGCATAAAAATATCTCTTACGTTTTGGAAGACAAACAGATATGGAAGACATCGGGCATCTGCAGAAAAAAGACGTTATTTGTCACAATTTAAGATTTACTATAGAAGGTGTGTGCAATGATGACCCAAGGGAATTTCCTAAATACTGCAAGATCTTGTGATAGATTAAACTAATAATAGATATTTATCTCCACTGGAGATGCAGGCTAATGGCCATGACAAAACTCTATTATGATATTAGATTATTGTTTTCCAATTACATAAGGTTTAGTTTTCATAGGAAGCAAATGTAGCAAGATAATTTCAATATCAAAGTTATGTAGACAAAGGAACGTGATGCTGTTCCAACTGTCACCGACTATTTCTATTACGGAACATTGCCAATTCCCAGAATTTATTCTGTTTTTCTTCTTACAGTCGCAGCTTCTGGAACATGGGAAACTCAGCTTCTCTTTTTTAATGCATGAGAAAGTCTCTTTCTAGCTTTTACTGATGCATGGAAAAGTTTAGAAATGTGAATGCCTGAGAAAATAGGACAGATGAAAACAACTTTTTTTTTCTTTTTTTTTTTTAATTACCCTCATAATTTTCAGCTAATCGTCCAATTCCAGTCACAACTCAAAATCAGCAATATTGCTTATGGTGATACCGGCATATCTTGACTGTAACCTGTGTTGTCTCAGTGTGGCAGACGGTGTAGCAATGTCAAAGCACCATCTTAAAAGAGGCTACAAAACAAAATTAATATCTTGCCTGAATTTTCATATAAGTAAAACCTAATTCTTTCCTTCTGCCTTGATCCACAGCGCGTCTAAATGTAAACACAGTGACAAATCAGATCCAAATGCTCAAAAATATTAAAGAACAATGAGTACTTCTGTTGCATGTCCTTCTTACATGAACTCTTTTTTTACTTAAAAAGCCTGCAAATAAACACTTTGTAATTGTAATTATTTAGCTGTATAAAGTGATCTTGGTACAATTTGCAAGAAAAAGATGATTACATGCCCAGTTGCTTCATCCTGTCAAATGCGAAATACAGACTGGCATCTTTGTAAGCTCTGAATTTTCTCATTCTAAGGAGGACTAGTTTCTTTTAATGCATTTTCTGCTGGGTGACTAATATATGGGGCAGAGATGCACCATCACCTGTTTTTCAATATTTTAGTAGAAAGCTATGTTTCTCCCCTTGGCTCTATCTAGTGAATGATATGCAGAGACCCAAGAAAAATTGTGATTGGGATTTTAATTGAAAGATTTGCCAAGTACGAAAGGAGGTTTTACATTATATGGTGAAGGACAGAACCATCAAATCCCACCACTGACTAGTACTATAGCTGTGCTTGCCATTTACAGTGTGCAGCCAGGCTTGGAGAGAAAAACATGGAAAATAATAAAACAAAAAACAGTTATCTATCACTTGTGTTTTGTTGATTGCTCAGAAATAGCAAGCCTATTGAACATGTGAGAAAGAAAACTTTTCCAAGTATATTTTTCTCCCCATCCATGTAAAGGACCAGCAGTGTGGATGGGTGATTTCTGATGTGACAGTTTCAAAGTCATAATAGTTACCCTGATAGCCAGCAGAATCAGATGCATTTTGTTTTTGGCTTTAGGTGCAGTAAGCAGAGGTGAGACTTTTTCTTTTAAGTGGTAAGCAAACAAAGCCCGCAGTAAGTTTTGTGACACCTGGAGTGAGGGCTTCTGGACGCAGTGAGCTCTGCACAGTCACAGAGCTTCTGTGCAGTGTGTAAGTATGGCTTGTGCCAGTCAGACATGAAACAAATAACCTGGCAAAACACATAGGAAAGATCACTGAAGACTACTGTTGCGGGACACAAACAAGCAAAAAAATTATTTTATTTTCTGACCAAGAATATAAGGAATTTCACATGGGGCAGGAGGACTCTTTTGTACATCCTTCCCATTTAAAATCCAAATGTGTTTGTATTCCAGTTTAGCAGAGTCTGAACTCAGAGGAACCACCAACTTTATCCTCCTTTTTTTCATGACTTGTAGTTAGCTTTTATTTTTCCTTATTTCCTACCACAGCATCAAATTATCATTTCAAATTTCTGAGCAGCTTTGCGCAGAAGACCTGCAACAAGGAGTAAAGCGCATGGAATCAAAGAGTGAAGCACATTTCTGATCCCAAGCATTTCATGAGAGCACACAAGAATCCCATATTTTAACCTCTGGGTCAAACATTTGTCATTATAATGCTCTGAGCTTAATTCATTTACAGCCAATACTACAGCTACCAAAATCAGCAGAAATATATTGAGTTTAATGATGTTTCAATTCAGGTCGTGCCAAAGGAATGGTGTTTTTTTCCTGAGAGCCATGCACTTATTTGGACTCCATACACTACTGTAAGCACATGCATACATCTTCATTAACTGTTGTTCTTTTTAACAGCAACCAAACAATCCCACGTGCCTTAGATTGACTGGGTCTCCTTGTTTAAAACAAGTTGAGATCTACAGAGAGTCAATATAATCTGAGTCTTTTAGACAAACTGCAGCAGAAGAAACTGCCGTGATTTCATTTCCCAGTACTTTTTCTTCACATTGCATTAAATGACCCATGACTTTGATTAAATTGAAAATTTAATGTATTGGCATTTTCAGTGCCTTAAGAATTTTATTTTTCATAGCTTCTATTTATGTTTGAGTTTTATTTTATTATATTTCTTGGAAAAACTCATTTCAGAAGACCCTACCAGCTGCCATACAAGAAAATCCAAATATCAGGGAAGCCAAGGTTTCTTTGCACCCCCAAGCCTGGTGGGACCTGTTATGGTACCTATCTACTCCAAAGGGGTTCAGAAGGTTTTGGCCCATCTTCTCCTTTGAGCTAGGTTTTTCTCTTTTTTTCCATACAGATATGGCAGGAATCAAATTCTTCCAGGGAAATCAGGGTTTCATTGTACCTTGTGGCAAAGCATGCAAGGAGTCATGGCCACCGTTAAGGTTGCTAAAAAGACTTGTTTTTCCAGTGTTTAAAATGATTACCAGAATTACTGGTTTCTGCTGATATTTCCCCATGCCTGCACAAGCCTACCCCTCAAGCTGATTTTTCTAAACAAGGTTTGGTAAAAATTATTCAAGTGTTTCCAAAGGAAAGCGAATAATACAATATTTTGCGTATCCAAAAATGAAACCAAACCAAATGTCACAACTGTTGGACTGAGAACTCTTGCAGGAATCAAAATTAGGGATGTGTGTGATATTTGGTGGGATCCTATGTAATACTGTGAACATACTTTTTACCTTTCCCATGAATTTTTTTTTATTACTTTTACTTTTCCCAAAATTATCCATGGCTTAAACTTCCAGAGGTCTAATTTAGATGATCTTCTTTATTAGGGTTGAGTTTAATGCTGAATTTGTTTGTTGGAAAGGGTGGTTGAACCTACTGTAGGGTTTGTCCCTATGTGCTAGTTGGACCTAGTCTGTACAGAGTATCTTACAGCAAAGCATGACTTTCACCTGTGGTTATTTCTCCTTCTGGAGCTTTTCATGTGACAAGCTCCAGGAGGGAGAAGATGAAACTGCCTCTCCTGTGCCTTTAGGATATCCTGCAGCTGGCTGCCTGACAGTGAGGGAAAGTGGAGAAGACAACTTAGCTCCAACACAGAATAGGGGGAATGACAAGTGGGAGAGAGATGCAAAATAAATGCAAAGTAAGGGGTGGGACAGAAGGGCAGGTGAGAGCATGGAAGAAGGAAGTATGAACAGAAACAGAAAAAGGGCTGGGGAATAAGCCAGAAGTTAGAAGTTGGTACAAAAGATGGTGGAGAGGGTGCAGGAAAGAAAGGAGGGGTAGGAGGAGGCTGAAGAGAAAAGGTTTCTCACCAGGGAAACACTCTGCCCACCATAATTCAAAAAAAAACGTGCCAAATTTTGTCATCCTTTTGCTTTCCAAGAAACCACTGTGAGAAGTTCAGTGAGGGCATCTGTATACACACATGCATGCAAGTTTTCCTTTTGCAGTGGAACAGTCGTGCACTGTGTGCATGTGGATCTACCTATTGCCCCTAAAATGAAACCAGATAAGTGGGATCCGTATGATCCTTAACCTTTGAGCACTTGACATTATAACCTGAAAGCTAAACCTCTCTTGTTTTTTCAGTATAAAAGAGAGTAGACCTTGGCTTCCTACTGGGAAACACAACAAGGTGTGCCTTTAATGCAAGCGCAAATGGGACACTAAACAGGTAGACAACAAAATAAAAATAGCTGTGCTGTACTGTGAAAGGAAACAAATGGAGTTTGAACCTTAATTAACTCCTTCTTTAAGTATCAGACAGCAATCAGCACAAATTATGGAGTAGGCGCTTTTTGCTCTTGAAAACACGGAGCCTTTGCTTCCCTGCCCCCTCCCCTCCCCACAGCTGCAAGAATCCAGCTGAGATTAAGAAAGATTTTTTTTATAGTGCTCGTAAAAATCAAGTCCACAATCAACTAGACAAAGCCAAGCCATCATGAAAGGAAGTAAACATCCGGCTGCAGGGTGCGTGCGGCGCGCTGGCTGAAACCTAGCCTCTCCGGCACAGCTGAAAGCCTGCTCAGCAGTCTGTGCGGAAGGAGCTGGCAGCCTTCAACTAGCCTCTAATGAGCCTCATCAAACAAACAAACACACACACACAGAAAAAAAGGACACTTCACAAATTAACACCAAAGACAAGAGCTGGATGATTCTTCTGTTTTCCTACAGTGCATACACGCTGTTGCCTCTGGGGGTGGGGGGAATCTGTCCTAACATTACCCCTCTAAATGTGGGGCATCTGTTTTCAAAAGGGCATTCACCCTTCTTCTGGAGCCAGTAGTGCAAAATGGATGCTGCTGGGGCATAAGTCCCTTCACCCCACCCCCCAACACCCCCCTGGCCTCGATGATAAAGACCTGTCCAAATTTTTTGTACTGTTATTGTCTACTGCTATGTGGTTCTGAGAAGGCCACCAGTGCGCAGGGCTCCTGTGAGGATGAGGGGCACAGCCCACCAAGTTAGGCTTCGTGGCCACTATCCCACATACCTTGTGTTTCATTGACTGAATTGATAAGCAACACTGTCTCCCCTGACACCCCCATGGGCAGGCTCAGGCAGTGTGAGTTCGATGGGTGGACAGTGAGGTGGGCTGGGAACTGGCTGGATGGCAGAGCTCAGCGGGCTGTGACCAGCAGCACAGTCTG
>JAVJGI010000062.1:78983651-79014856 GCA_035590275.1 Ibycter americanus
AGCCTGGAGAAGAGAAGACTGAGAGGGGACCTTCTCAATGCCTACAAATATCTTAAGGGTGGGTGTCAAGAGGATGGGGCCAGGCTCTTTTCAGTGGTGCCCAGTGACAGGACAAGGGGCCAACGGGCACAAACTGCAGCACAGGCAGTTCCACCCGAATATGAGGAAGAACTTCTTGCCTCTGAGGGTGACAGAGCACTGGAACAGGCTGCTCAAAGAGGCTGTGGAGTCTCCTTCTCTGGAGACATTCAAAACCCACCTGAACGCGACTCTGTGCAACCAGCTCTTGGTGACGCTGTTTTAGCAGGAGTTGGACTAGATGATCTCCAGAGATCCCTTCCAACCCCGACCATTTTGTGTTTCTGTGATTCTGCATACCTGCACAAGGTGTGCCTCTTTCTCTTGGTACAGCATCTCATGTCAGAAAAAAAACCCTATCTCACCAGCTTGCAACACAACAAGCGGTATCTATTTCTCACTCAGCACAGGACCATATTCCTTGGTAAAATTTGCATGTGATCTGAAAATATGGAAGGAACAGTATATTCTTTATTATGCCAAATTTCTGCAAATGTGGCAGGAATAGCACAAGCTGCTTATTAAATTCCCCCTTTTCCCCTAAAGAGCTCCTGATTTGTAGTACAAACAGAGACAAGAGAATGATTCTTACATAAAACCAAACTGCACTATTCTGCTTCATTATTCGCCCTTGAAAGATGATTTTCTCATCTATCTCCTGATGCACTTTTTTCCCCTCACTGTGATCTTTTCACAACTGTCCTTATGACAAATATCATTTGAACTGGGGACAGCCCTGTCTGGAGCGCGTGCATCAGGAGCCTTTTCCAATAAACTGCAGCTCCCGTCTTAATGAGACTAAGAGCCTTATGACAACTACAGGGCTTTCAATAGCAAATACAGCTTCAGTACAGTATACTCAGGTCTCTCCTTACTGAGGAATAAACTGTCAAATTTTGCTTCCCTCTAGTTAAAAAATAGCCCAAATACTGCAGTGTTGGCATAGAGGAACAAGGCTTTGTTTTAGTCTTGAGTCTTCTCTCAGGAAGAAGGAGTGCTGGAAAGGCTTTTGGGAGGCATCTACCCTAGCATTTTGGTTATCCTGCGCTGCAAAGAGGAATGAGAGCACCCAAATGGTGTTTTTTTTTTTCTGTCTGAAACTGAACAAGAAAATGCAATGCCATAATACTGCTAACATGCTCCGACCATGTGCAGTCCCTTGGACAAGGCTGGACCTAGATCAAAGTAAAACACTTTGAAATGTCAATGTGGAGGTTGTTGCATCCTCAGCACCAACTTTTCCACTCTATACATGCTTCTGCTGGTCTGCACTGTCTGTTAGTGTGGACGTGGCCCAGCCACATGTAAGGGCAGGGATGTGACAGGCGGAGGTGTGGGGTCTCAGGCAACTGCCAAAGGGGGGAGGGAGATTTCATCAGCAGGGTGACCTGGTGATGTGTCTGCAAGGGAGAGCAGTGAGGAAAAATAACAGGGAAAGGCTGCAAGGTTGGAGACATCTGAGCAAGCCAACACACTGGATCTAGAGCTGCAGCCATGCCAGATACTGAAATGAGTCTGGGAGGTGTGGGAGGAGAAGAAAGGCTGGAGCGGGATATGCAGAGCTCTGCAAGGGAATCAGCTGCTTCCAGTGATGGGGCTGCAGCACCTGGGCATTCAGAGAGAGCACTTTAGAAGAAACTACTGAATTCACAGAAATCATGTGAATTCCCAACTGATTTTAGCCTCTACAAATCCAAACCTGGACAGATGAGGCTGCAAAAGAACAGGGTGGTCCCAGTCTATCTCCATCCTGATTGCAGACTAAACTCAGAAGCACTTTCCTGGATACTCACCATGAGTTAGTTTCACACATCAAAAGCACAGCAAGAGTCATGGCTACACAGATTATGGCAAAACCTAATTCTCTTCGGTGAGTCCTTATCCAGCCAAAATCAGAATCATCTTTTTCAAAACAGATATCACTTTTCTAAAAGTAATCTGAGGAACAATAGATAGTGTCTAAAGGCAGTGACCAGTGAATCATAGTGAATTGCTGATGAAAATGTAACTTGGTATTGTTTGCTATAGCACATCCAGTGATGACAGCTGAGTGCAGTAAAATTGAAATGATTGATCTTATCCTGCTCCACTTGCTGAAGCAGAGGCTTGGAATCAAGTTGTGCAAAGCAAAACTTACTTTTTGTGGCTTGTTTTAATTCATGGAGTAGCCGCTTTAGGGTGTTTTCACTTTACCAAGGACTCAATTCTGAAAATGTTGAAATGAAACATTGTGATTTTTGGGAAATCTTTCTTTTCAGTACAATTTTATGTTGGTTTAAACATGATTCCATGAGCTGTTTTGGTCAGTCTCACTTCATGTGTTTTGGCAATAAGAAAAGTAAAAAAAGCTTCTAGTGACAAACTGTGTCCTCCAGCTCTATGCCTGATTGACATTAAATTTGGAAGAATGATTCATGAGAAATAATCTGTATGGTGGAGTGCAGCCACTCCGCTAGGCACTGAGGGCAGCAGCCAGAGCTGGGTTCAGTTTATAAGGGCTGATAATGAACACCAGCCTGAGCCTGCACTTAGAAACACAGAAAAATTCAAGTCTCTGCACATTCAGTGAGCAATATCTTCTTCCTACAGACTCTCAAATTACTTAAAAGAACAGCATCATCCTGAGGGAAGAGAGAAAATGAAGACAAGGAAATAAAAATGACAACATAAAATAGCCAGCTACCCTTTCCTTTCCATACAACAGTACCTTAACACATTCCTCCCATCTTCCTTCTTGCTGGAGAAACTGCAAAGGCAGCTGGAGATTTCCCATCACAGATACCCCCCAGACCCTGCTGACACCCGAATGCTCTCAGGTGTGGTCCATGTCACGCTGGCATACACAGCATCCGTGGTGCTGTGCGTGACAGTGCTGCATGACGCTGCAGCTCTTCATTCCTTCTTCACCAGCCTCCCTCCTTCACCTGTTACTTTTTCTACATCATCTTTTCTCTATCTTTCCTTGGTAGCTTCTATTCTGCAACCAGATGCCACACCGCACTGAAATGCAACTTGACTTTGTTACCCAGAAGAAACCTGTCAGATAATTTTGATGTATTTTATCTAAAACTTTCACATCACAAGACCTCAAGTGATTGCACTACATCATGCAGACAGTTCAGCCCAGCGTGTTTAGCTGTAGCTGGGGATCCCATACTTCCCCACTTTATTACAGCCATATATTTCAATCCACCTTATGGCACGAATTTTCATTTCCTTCACAAAAATGCCTCCTTTTTTGATAAAGTAAAAAATAAAAATTGAGCCCTGTCCTTTGGTTCCTTGCATGGAATCCCCTTCTCTATGTCAAGGCAAACAGAGTTTTGCTCTTCCCAGGTTCTTCATCCCTCTTCAGGAAACAGTTGTTTTTTTCAGTCCACACCAGCAGGCTTACAAGCATTTACCTTCACCTACATTTTCAGTTTCATCATGAACACATTGCAGCTTCCCTAAGACTTAGCCAATATTGCAAGTAGTCATCCAATATTTGTTTATCTCCAGACTTCTTCACTTGTGGCTAAAACTGGAGGAGTGCAATATGCCTGTGGGAAATGGGTATTTATTTTTAGCAGAGAATCCATGATTCTCTGTTGTTTTGTCATTTACAGCACCTTAATTCCAGAGCCAACCAGTGCCAGAGCAGAATTTAGCTCTTTTTAGCTGAATATACCAGTTCTACAGTACATATTGACTTCGGTGGTTAATGACAGTGGTTCATGATTTGTTAATTCATTGACCATTTCTTCTGTCTCTCTCATTCATTTGTTGTATAAGAAAATATTCAGGCCTTGAAAGCAGCATCTCTGCAGAAACACACCAGCATGGGAAACTGTGTTTAGAACCTGTTCTCTTACGCAGAAATGTTAAGAGTTCCCTATTTTCCACTGAAATATAGGAAAAAAATTTTGCCATGATGGTGATCAAACACTGGGACAGGCTACCCAGACAGCCTGTGGAGTCTCCATCCTTAGAGATACTCAAAACCTCACTGAACACAGCCCTAAGCAATGCTTCAAGCTGACCATGATCTGAGCAGGGGGCTGGGCTAGTTGACTTCCAGAGATGTCTTCCAACATCAACCATTCTGTGATTCTGTGAATTCTATAAGATATGCATGCAATGCACATAAAAATGCCTTAATTTGTTTTCTGGGAGCTGGAACCATCCTTTCTGGATTGAGCCTGCAACAGCAACAGGCAGTGACCTCTAATCTGACTGAGGATGTATCTACAGCACAGCATTATTTAGAGGTACTTCAGCTAGCATGGGTATTATTGCATTGTAAGTGTAAAAGCGCAGAGCTCAGGGTGGGCTTTTCTAGAAATGGAAAGTAATGCTAATTTGGGTGCTGAAACTAGAAAACACAATGCAGAACCACTTGTTACACCTGCAGACCATCTTCTCTGTGACTGTAGTATGAGAAGTGCTGGGGCAGTGGGGAAGCATTATCCTGCAGCTGTAAACCACAGTTATGGATTGACATGGCACCTTGGCTAACACCTGTGTGTATGGGTTACAAGGTACCAAGAGCTGGATTCTTCTCTAGGTGACCCTATATGTTTGCATAATACACTTCTCCTTGTAAGGGGAACTCTGTTGTCTGTCCCAGGATTTAGTAATTCAGCAATTTTGAAAAGGTCAGGTCTGGAATTTAGCCTATTAATCAAAATGTAGGCAATTCATTGCAGGCTAAGTGGTAATTTCAATTTAGCATCAACCTGAGGGCACATGCCTCATCCTTTTAGCTGGCTAAATTTATCATTAATAGAAACACTGAAGTAAACGATGTCATTGCTGGCAGTGTACAGATCTACCATCAGGATCAGATGATGCGTATAATACCCGAGCTGCACAGAGAAAGGGCAATCAGTTTAACATGGACTTGTAAATAAATGCAGTGGGTTAGCTTTTCAGACATTTGTTTAATGGAGAATGTTAGCTTTGCCTTAGGGGACAGAAAAAAGTTGTTCCAATTGAATATTTTTGAGACTTCTCTTAAGAGTTCTAATGCTATGACTTAAAGGTTAATGTTACGCACATACACATGCCTTTTTCTTGTTTTCAGGTATTTTCATAATGCCGTTTTCTCCCTAAGTTCAGAGACAGAAGTGTTGACTTAGAAAAACCTGGGGAAGCAGTCTATACTTGCAGAATCCATGAAAGAATGGAAGTTTTACTTCCACAAGTGGAAAATCAAGATATGAAAAGCTAGATTCGTTCTGCTCAACCAGAGAGCAGTGAGAGAGGTAAGCACATCCCAAAATCAGATCTTAGCTGGGTTCAACCATCTTCTGAATCCTCTCTGTCTCTCACTGTTGACCACAAGGGTGACACACAATAGCTAGTCTGACAGCATAGGCATCTCAGGTAGATGCTAAAGTTAGGTGGAGGTGAATCCCCTCCTAAATAATTTCCTCCAGTTGTCACAGCTTGGGATAGCTGAGCAATTAAACCAGGTTTTCCAGAATCCTGGTTAACATGTCAGCTGTGAAAGAGGCTTCCTGACCCTACAATAAATAAGACTTCTCTCTTCTCATGCCTGTTGTCAGGTCATCTCAGATGGTATGTCATTTTCCCCTCAAATCTGTAATGCAACAACCAACAGTAGTCTTTAGTACTAAGACATAGGCATTCACTGTGATCAAAAATACTATTTTGCTCCTGAAATCCACTCGGCAGCATATAATCAAGAACTGGACCTCTGTATTCTACTGATAGTGAGGTATTTCCCAGGGCGGGGAGGGGCGGAATAAAAGATATGCCCTGACTGGAGATGTTCCGTTGTTTTTGCTCATCCTGCAATATAAAAAAAAAAAAAAAATTCAAATATTCAGTAATTTTTGCAAAAATCAAGGTTCCTCAAGAATTTTTGTTTTTTTCTGGAGAACTGTAAAAACGCAGTTACAATGACAGGCCTTTTACAATGTGTTGTTTGGAGTTTCCCTGGATCCCCCTAAGGGCACTCTGCTTAGATTGACATCTTGTCCCCGGAAAAATTTAAAGGAAATGAAGCTTCAAAATTCCCAACAGAAGAATGTTTCAGCTGAACAACTGCATGCAGATTCACATTCTAAGTTTCAGTGGAAACTTTGGTGATAATTACACAGCAAGTCCCATCCCTTGAAATCAGTTTTGTGCCAGTTTTTCGGTATAAAAACCATGTTCACCGAAATTGCTAAGACTGTGTAAAAAGGCAGATGTCTATATTTGAAATTTCCAGGTTTTTTCTTTCTAGCCTTAAAGCTAGGCTGGGAACTCCTCATATGATGGAGAGGTTCTTATAATACTTAGAATTAATATTCAGTCCTTCCTATTATTTGTAAATACGGAAATGAAATGAAGGACAAATTAATCTCTAGTCTACATAGCAGCTGAATTTACTTTTATATTTTTAATCTGAATTGTGCCAAACCTCAGTTAACCACAGGCCTTCATCTTCACCTAATATTCATCTGCTAAGGAACATGAAGCCAGTACTCACACTGCCGAATGTGGCTGGAGCACACAAACAGAGCAGACAGTGGGATTGGAGGGGCAATAGTGTGACAATGGAAGACTTGACCAGGTTGCCAAGTCATTCATTAATGTAAGTACAGTGAACCCAAACCTTCTCTTGGATACCAAGAGAATATTTCTTTTACTGAATAGAAGAGAGGGAAGGGAAAAAGGGAAAAAGGGGGAAAAAAAAAACCCAACAAAAAAGTGCAAGCAACAATGCTGTAATGAGCGGTACTGAAATTTGAGAGGATATAGGGACTAAGATTATTTCTAGCCCTTAATCATTGACCTCATATAGTAGGAAGACACACAAATGGGAGCAGTCCTGACGTGAGATACGTCTGGACAGAACCAGGCAGTTCTATGCCATACTGAGGCTGGTTCTGGAGTCTGTTCAAAATTCATTTCGGCTAAGAATAGTTACTTTAATTGTGTTAAGAGATTTCTACCCAAATGAGTCAACATTCATGGTAACAAAAGGCTTCTATTTCTATGTGCATCAGGGCTATGTGCCAGAATTGAGGCTATGGAGAAGCTTTAATTTTTTTTCCCAAATACAAGATTTAGCAGAAACCAGAAAATGAGAAAGCCCAGTTGGTAAGACACTAGCCCTATATACTTGAACATATGGGCTGAACAATAAGCCAGACTATTTCCATACCAGAATATCCTATTGTATTTATCTGCTGGAAGATATACGCCAAGTATCAGTTAAGAGTTGTCAGTTTTCTGATACTTACTGGTTTCCCCCCTACCTTTACTATCCTTTACACTTGTACAGGACACAATCAGCATTCTGGACATACTTTCCTCCACCATAGTAGTTGTGGCCCCACAAAAACCTCAGAAATAATATTGTGCTCCAAGCATGATGTAATGAACCTATTGCTTCATTAGATTTTTTTCCCCGTTTTTAATTTTTTAATGGCAACATGCATGGATGTGCGTTCAGTGCAGGACTATGAAAAAACTTCATTTCCTAAAGAATACATAGCAAAATCCCCCATGAAATTGTTTGCAGCCAGGATGTTACTTACCAGAGCCCACTGTCCACTTCCCAGAAAGATTTTGATTAAGACATTTATTCCTGGATCCTGATAATGCCTGCAACAGTAGGAACTGAATGTTAATGACTGTCAGTCAGTTGGAATTAACTTGTCTTGCAGGGACATGAGTCAGTTAGGACCTTAATTTATACTTTGACTAGATGGCAGTGGATTTGATTTTAAAATCATCATCCAATATGCTAGTATTTGGATATTGCAGGACTGGAACTCTAAAAAAAGCTGATTTCATCTCAGTAATATTAGTACATGAGGAAACTATGTGTAAGAAACTGCGCTGACACTACAGATGTAAGAAGAATTTAAAGACATTTGAGCTGCCCTAGGGTATTCCGGTCTTCCACATCTGGTCCAGAGGGGCACTTGTCTCCCATGCACTCTGCTAGCTCTATGTAAATGGCTAAAGACTTCATTTGTGGTACCTACCTACATGAAAGCAAATGGATCAAGCCTCACTTATATACCACAGTCATGTGGGCAAACGCCATAACATTTATTCCCTTGTGAAATAAACATTAACTGGACATCAGAAGTAAATTGAAAAGAGCTATATTCCTGTGGTCTCCACAAGCATCTCATTTTCGTGTGTCTCTGCTTTTCCTTTTCTGTTGTCTGTTTCATCCACGGATATGTAACATTCTGTATCTCATCAGGAGTCTGATATAAAACCAAAACAAAATCTGTGAAATGCTCTAACAGAACGGATCATTCAAGTGAATGATAATCATCAGGTGTTTAATGTAATGACAGCAGATCAGCGATGATTCAGTATATAAGCTTTCCTGAGAAGCATTGCTAGGCAAAACTCAGTTTGTCCCCATATTCACCTAAAACAAGGACACAAAACTCTGCCATCTCTTATTTTCCACGGCATCACAACATCCAGCAGAAATTTCACTTAGTCTCAGCCAACTCCAAAATCACTGCTAAGTTACTCACTGTACCCTACAGTGACAACGCACATCTTGCCTCATTCTAGTGACCAGATCAAATGCAGAAAATATACTGAAGCTGAAGAAGTAAAGTAGGACTTTGTCTAACACAAAATTGAGTTTGATGAAGTTTTTCTGTTCCAACCCCTTGATCTATGTTTATCAGTTTTAATCACAGCAGAAGGTTTGTTATAGAAAGGGGACTTGTAATTTCAACACCATCCACTCTGCTGCTTTACTGAAGGCCAGCTTTGGGACAGCACTGTTAGGCATTATGTGCTGGTGAAGCATGTCAGGATGTCAGTCTGTCCCCAAATCAGTACTAAGCTGACCATATACACACATATTCCAAGGGTGTCAATCTATGTGAAATGGTCAAATGCTGTCTACAACATGAAATTCACTTTGCCTATCACTGATGATTATCTGATACATTAGTTAGCACAGCTAGTGAAGATGAAGGAATGTCTCCTTAACCAGAGTGATGGCCATTATAGAACAAGGTCCATAGTTTTAATGGGAAAAGGGTTTAGAAAACACACTTCAATATCACAAAATAAGTGATCCAACTTGGCATACCATCTGCTAAGTGCCTTGTTACCAAATATCAGCTGGGGAAAAAAAATTGCAATGACTTTATGTATAAATAGAAGATGTCAGTTTGGAAGCTTGTCAAACCAGCAGTTTTTAGAGGAACTATTTGTAAAAGAAAGATGTCAGCTTACAATTTTATTTTTGTTCTTCTGTTGAAGATACATCTTAGAATTGACGTTAGTGATTTTTTTATTCTTTGTAATTAGAGTGCAATCCGATTCTTTTTATAATAGTGTGCTTTTTCCTCCTTAGTAGAAGTTTTGTTGTTATTGACCTGGTGTTTTTATGTAATTTTCACAGCTGAAAAGAGATAATCCTGTATGAAATAGATTTTAATTGACTTATTTTGGTATGGTTTACACAGATGAACAGAGATAGTCCTATATAAAATAAACCCCTACTATTAGCATTCTTCCTCTTTCTAGTGTTCACTTACTCATATAAATCCCACTGGCAATAAGGCAATTATACCACAGATGGTAGAGTTCAAACAAATTAGATTCTACTGTCTCTTCATAAATAGCTTCACTGCACAAACTTCTCCAAAGCACGTATGTGTCAAGCCCTCGTCTTGCCACTCAGTTGCTTGCATAACATCACCAAAATGCTCTTTTGTCTGCATTTCATCTTATCATCAGTGCTTCTTCACTGGCTCCTTCCCTTGCCTTAGTTGACCCCTCTCAGCCGTATACCCTTCCCCAGTTACAGCCCTCAAAACCCAAGTGAAGGGCAAATAACATGTACTTAGAGTGCTTTTCCTGTATTTTGCATCTTTTCTTTCCAACTGCTCTTTCAGTCTCCTACGTCTCCTCCACATGCATACGTGCATGTGCCTTCTATATCCCTCAGAACACAGACCTTGCGCGTCCATGTAATGCATTGTACAAGGAGACTTCAACCCTGGTTACACCAAGGGTTCTACTGCTCTGTATTACAAATAATTAATATCTTCATTAATATGGTAGAATCTGTTCCCCTGCCGGTTTTGCACAGATAGATTTATTCTCATCTCAGCAAGTCAGATCAGCTTGACTGCTGCTGTAAATAACAGGACTCTTGCCTCGGCATGAAGGAGTGCAAAGGCAGCCTCTCTAAATATGGAATAGATGATGATAAAGTTTGAGGAGCTGGATAGACACCACGCCATCAAATCAAATTTTGAAGCACTGCAAAGCCAAAAAGGTCCCGATGTGATGTTCCCCTGATGAAATTGCCTCAACACACATTGACGCAACAGAAGTAGCTGAATCGCCGTTGCTAATTGTCTGTATCCCTGGTTTAGGTAACCTGAAGTTCTGGATCACTTCCATCCAATTTCAGCCACAGCAGATGCGTAGTCCTCTGTGGGATGGGAGTGGTCGAAGGTGAATGTGTCTTTGGACAATCTGCCTGTAGCGTTTGTTATTTAAATTCATAGGACAGGCATCCTTGGAGTAAAAGGGGCACCTCTAACTAGTATTTATGAAACTCAAAGGAAGCAAGACTGACACCAGACCTGCATAGTTCAGCTGAAAAAGGACAGAAAACATATTCAAGAGCTCAAACTTCAGCTCAGGCATCACAGAGCGAAAGCACGGAAGTCCAAAGCCAATATTTGATTGCAGTCTTAATCAGATCATAACTCTTCAGCATATCCTTACATATAGTTGTAAACTCAGCAGCTATAGGAACTCTTCCCTGCAACTACCAGATTTCCCACTTCAGGGCAACATCAAACATTCATCACATTAAGACCCAAGAGAATTTTTAATTGACTACACTTTACAAACTATTTTCTGCTTTTCAGGTGATTGGACTGGTGCTTCCTGCATTTTGTGTGTGAACTTTTTTCTAATTAATTAAAATTTGCATTTAACTTTTCCCTAAAAGGAAAGGGAAGAGTTTCTCTTATTGGCAGAAACAGCTTTCAAGGCCCACTTCTAGAAACTTCTTGCTACTAAAGGTATTAAGTTATGTATTTTAAACATAAGAAATCTCTCAGAGGCAAGCAGCTTCTGTAATCAAGTCTCCTTTCATTTACACAGAAACCTTGGCATGGAAACCCAGAGAAGACAAATATCTGCCTCTGAGGTTTGGATATGGAAACTAAGCTCTGCCCACAGCCTGACTGTGAGGTTTTTAAATTAAAGAAACTGTAGCGTCTGCTGTCCCCCATCTGGAAGGTATTCGCAGTGCTCTGGCTGCTGTATACAATCAGATATGGAGGCATTCCTGAAAGACTAATGGCTACAAAAAGATAGAGAGTTTGGGATGCAATTATAACATGCCCAAGTAGTGAACATAGAGAAGAACTAATTAAACTTGCCTGCTCTGGGAATTGAAGAACTTTAGTTAAGGTAAAATAAAGTTAAAAAAATAAAATCAGTTAAGGTTTTACAGGTAAAAAATATGTGAAAGAGATGGAAATAAATAAAAATAATAAAAAAAAAAACAGAGCAGAAAAAAAAAGTTTGAAGTAGATAATTTATTTACAAAACCAGATTTTAAAATGAAGTTACTGAATAGACCAAGTAGACATTTTTGCCATGCCCTGGAGATAGCTTTGAAGTGTTTGAAGTGAATTTGTCTCTTTTTTTTTTTTTACTTTGTTTCTTTACTTTAGGTTTACCTCTTGGCTACTAGTTAGATGTACCTGCAATTACTTCTCATTGCTTTTTACACATTTAGCTTTGGAGTAGCAAAACCTCAAGGCAGCCAACAGTGAATATACTCCTTTGAGATGTACAGCCAAGTGTATTAAAGGTGGGAAGAAGACAGTCCCAAATGTCTAATCTAAAATATTCCAGTAAGCTTTTATTTGAGTTAACTAAGCCATTGAAATTTGAAGGTGAAGGGAAAAAGCAAGTGTTGCTGGGAAATGCATGGCAGATTAAGGAGAGGAACAGCTGAGGTCCAGGTGAAATGCAACACCCAATATTTTCTTGGACAGGAATTCAGTTCCTGGGCAAATCATAAAGCAAGCCCCCTTCAAACACATTTCTGGGTGCACAATGGAGGAGCAGGTGATCAGGAACCATCAGCATAGATTTACCAAAGGTAAATCATGCCTGAACAACTTCAGCACCCTCTGTGATAAAATGACTGGTTTTGCGGACAAAGGAGAAGCAGTGAATGTAATTTGTTTTAAGTTTGCAAGGCTTTCAACACTGCATCCCACAGTATTCCTGTACTGAGACATTATGGTCTGGATGGGTGGGCAAGCAGATGTGTTGGGCTCAGAAGGCAGTGGTTAATGGGTTGTGGTCCAACTGTAGTTGGTGTCCAGTGTCTAGCCCAACTCTAGTCCAAGTCTAGTGAGGCACCGCAGGGGTCTGTCTGGGGACCTGGGCACTGAACAAGTTTACCAGTGACCGGGAAGAAGCCCTTTCTGCATTGCTGAAAGGTTTTACGTTACAAAGAAGGAATTGATGTAAGATAGGGTCATGGTATCTTGAGGAACTCTAGGGTTACAGAAGACTTCTGGAATCTTGTCAGGGAGCTGGGAAATTCAGATGAGAACTTTGGAGTTTTCCTTGTTTCAAAAACTAACAACAGTAGGAAATGTTATGTCATTATTTCTGTGAAATACTGGATCATATGTGCCAAGAGAGAGAAGGGCAACTAAAAGGGGCTGAATCTCAAAGGCAGGAAGGGCTGATGGTTGCCTGACAACTGACTGGAGCAGGCAGGAAGGCAGCATCCATGTAAAACAAAAGATTTTAAACAGTCAGACCTCATTCAGAAGTGAATTGAACAAAAGTATCAAAGACTGTTAAGGAAATAGTTCAGTATCGTCTGTACCAGTGCCAGGATTCTGGGCCTGAGTAGGAACATCACATTTGGTTGGAGTTGATGCAAATTCATGTTCTGTCATGTTGCAGTAGACCCGTGGCACATACAAATCAACATTCCAGCTGGACAAAAGGTGCCTAACAGCAAAAAAGTAGTAACACAACAGTGAGCCTTCCTCAAAACTGTATGACTCGAAGACGGGGAATACTGTTATCATTGCCTGCAAACTGCGTATCAGCTGGGATGTATATATCTAGGAAGAAAATGTGAATGAAAGTCAGGAGAAAACCACTAAAAAGAGGTTTTCTGGTAGCTAAAAAGGCTTGATGCCACAATTCTGAAAAACACCTTTGGCCAGTGCTGGGTTTAGAGCACAGTAAAGGGAACGGTTGGATTTATTACTGCAAGTGAGTTAGATGGAAATAGAAACAGAAATAGAAGTACTGGTGTTACAAGCTCTCTGTGTGTCTATTTGACACATACACATATAAAGGAAAGGGGTAATACTTAATTTGTGTTGTTTCCCAAATGCAAAGAATTGGGAAAAAAAAAATCTTCGGGTCAAAAGAATGGCTTGCAGGGCTAAAAAATATTCAAATATCTATCAGGATACAGGGAAGACAGATGTGTTCAAAAACTTATTAATCTATTCTCTATATTCAAAGGAGCGGCATGATCTACACTTACCACTTTAGCGTGTTAAAGTATTTTACGTAAGTAACTCAGCAGGCTATTACAACATAACCATAAGAAATGTATTTTTTTTAGCAAACCCAAGAGCTTGCACCAGAAGTAAAAAAAAGTTGGCTTAGGACATTTTGGACAGCTGCTGTTTATTTTCAGTATACCTGGAACTGGCACAGTCTGGAAGGATGGAGAAAAATTAACATCCTAATATTCAGAAAGTGAGAAGGGATAACCCTGCAACAAAAAACCTTCTATAAACCCCAATAAATTAATGGAAAACCTGACTGAGCATTCATTTATCTTAGAGAGAAGTAAGGAACTGGGATATAAGTACTCCCTCTCAACAGCATCACTTGAAAAATAAATCATGCCACATAAGCCTGATTACATCCTTCAGGACACCACAAGTTCAGCTGATAAAGGAGTCAGTAGAGATATAACGTGCTTAGATTTCTGTAAGGCATTTGGTTTAGCACAGAACAAGCTGATGAAAATATTAGAACTATACAACATTAATAAATTCAAGTTTAAACAGATTAGACAACAACCCAATCTCAAAAAGTAGCCGTTAATGTGAAATCATTAAATGAAGCGATTAGTTGTCTTTTTTTACAAGATTAGTATGACACATTCTTTGAGTAAGTATAAATATGCTGCTGATAAACTCAATAAGAACAAACAAATGTATAAATCATCATTGCAAGCAGGTAAAAAGAGAAAACTTGATTACTATTTTCTTGATTTTTTTTTTTTTTTTTTAAGTTGACTGTTGCAAGTTATCTTCAGGAGCAATGGCTGCAGTGCAGATATGCAGACTAGGGCCTGTGGAGCCTCCTAAGCATTTAGGTGTTCTGGATGGTTGAACATGGAGTGAAAAGGAAGGAAAAGTTATCAGTTCATATGTCATTAGTAAAACCAAGACCAGAATGCTACAGTATAGTTTTAATTTCCACATTTTATCAGGAATAGTGAAACGCAGATGATTAAGTTGATGGGAATCAATGTACTGTGAGTACATGCTTCCAACAAAAAGAGAAATCTACCTGATATGATGCCAGATGAAAAGCAGGTAGGAAATCAAGTGTGAACATCCAGCAGTGAGCATTCAGCCAGGGACTGTGCTTTTAGCTGATGGTGGATTCCCAGATTCTGTTTCTCCACATGAAGAAGGGATGCCTTCCTTCAAGGTTTTGTGTAGCAAAAAGGAAATTAAAACTAAGATTTGGAGCTCAACACAGGCAAAACTGAATAGAAGTCAATGGTTCACTACAGACATTTAGCCAGATAAAGAAAAAATCCTCTTCATTTTTCAGGTCTAAATCTATGTCACATGATTGTCATGGGAAGCTTGCTAATCCCTACGTTGGCAGATTTTAAAAGGATACGTCTTAAAAATGACATATGTACACTGAGAGAGGCAGAAGAAAACATGCTTCATCTATTTATGTTCTGAACTGGCCAGACCAGAGCCAGTAATGCTGTGAAATGTCCTCAGCATTATACCCTGGCTATGTCTCACAGTTTTGTATTCCCTGTAGAACACAACAGCAAAAACGTGACTGAAGCAAATGTTGCTTAAGAGAGAGCTGAAATTTTTTTTCCTCCACTCATTTTAGCTGTGTTTTGGCACAAAGCAGGAAGGCAGAAAAGCTGTTGGTGCCCTCTTATCTTAACATTTCCATCCCAGCCATAGGCAGCCTGCAATGAAATCACATTTGCAAGTGTGCCATAATGTTACAGCAAATGCTGCCATTCAGCTGGGATATTCCATCGCCTTCCAACCAACAGTCAGGAAATGCCCTATAGGATAATTGAGAGGCTACTGTGAATTACACAGCTATAAATAGCACACCACGGGTGCCTGGTGAAAGGATGATAAAACACAAGTGAAAGTTGAGTTTTTATGAAGTCATTTGCACCACAGAGAAGTATTTATCGCTGCACTTGCAGTTTTTCTATTTTTCCTTCCCCAATACATACAGAACAGGGAGCAGATGGCAATAAAGAACTGTGAAATATGGTCTTTAAGAAGTTCTCTCTCTCTTTCATTTCTGTATTCTTTCTGTTCCTGTGCCTCTGCTAAAGTTCCTGTAGTACCGTTCATATCTGATCAATCTTGTTCTTATCTCTTCCTCCAAACTGCTTTCCCATCAATAAACCTCCCTTAATCTTCAGATCATCCCAAAAGACAGAGGAGGGTGGGCATGCATGTATGCTCGTAACATACCTATGGGTACCGCTTTAAGGAGCATAGAGACATAGCACTCACAACTTTCCTTTAGTACAGCAATAAATTCCTCATTTTCTATTCTCAGCATTGAAGAGACAACTTGAAGGATCATATGGTTGATTAGAGAAGAAATACCTCCCTCCAAAAGATACAGAAAAGAGTCATGAAAATTTAAATATGAAATACAACCTTCAGGAAGGTTAAGGACAAATAGCAGCAGACAGGCCTGTTATTTCTGCATGGACAATGCACCCTTATCCACGTACACAGTACTTCAGCAGTGTCTAAGACATAGATAACTACTCATGCAACCGAGCGTTAACCTAAATGTGTCTGCATTTTTGTATTTCCATTTCCTCAACAGAAGCACACAGCTGCAATTGAAGGAAACTTAAAATCTGCACAATTGAAACTTCCATCCAAAATACTAGTTTCCATCTTTGCTACATTATTGTTCATCAGATAATTGGCTTGGAGTTCTGATTATTCATAGAAGCTTTTAAAATCCATCAATAAACAATTACCATTAAAAATCTTTCATTCTTTACTAAAAACAGAGGCAGAGAAGAGTCAAGAAATATGCTTGAAATGTAAAACATTAACTATGGTTCTGAAACCAACACTACTTCTCCCCTCTAACTGACATGACATTACCCAAACTGCCCTTTGGGGAAGAATAAGGAAAAAGTTAGTTAAGACACTTTGGAACCTTCATGTTTACTTGAAGTCAGAGTCATCCTAGTTTCCTTAAAGCAAAATATGAAACAGTCAAAGAGAAGAAGAAAGGACTAAGGATAAGATGCAATATTTTGTCTCCATCCCACTCCACTGCAGATAACAACCACACCACGCTATCTTCAATGGTCAATTTTATATTTTAGTGATTATTTCAGTACAACATTGACCAACAGGTTAGGTCTGATCCCCTTTGAGAAGTATCAAATCCGTACCTTATTGTGTAAGTCACTAGACACTGCTTGCTTTTGGGACATGGTTTCCTACAAAACACAGTCAGTAATTGGCAAGAAAAGAAGATACAAAATAAAGGGAAGAGAGGGAAAGGGCAAATAAAAAACCCCAAGGGTGGTGGTTTGACCCTGGCTGGATGCCAGGTGCCCACCAAAGCCGCTTTATTACTCCCCTCCTCAGCTGGACAGGAGAGCGAAAATATAATGAAAGGCTCAAGGGTCGAGATCAGGACAGGGAGATAGTTCAGCAATTAGTCACGAGCAAAACAGACTCGACTTGGGGAAAATTAGTTTAATGTATTACCATTCAAATCAGAAAAACACCTTCCCCGAACCCCTCCCTTCTTCATGGGCTTAATTTATTTCCCAATTTCTCTACGTCCTCCCCCCAGCAGCACAGAGGGATGGGGAATGGGGGTTACAGGCAGTTCATCACTCATCCTTTCTGCAGCTCCTTCCTCCTCACACTCTTCCCCTGCGCCAGTGTGGGGTTAATTCTGGAGAAAAGCCCTCCATGAACTGCTCCAACATGAGTCCCTTCCAGGCTGCAGTTCTCCATGACCTGCCCCAGCGTGGGTCCCCCTGCAGGGCGCAGCTCCTCAGGCACAGCACGGGGGCACAAGTCCTTCCAGCAAACCTGTTTCAGCGTGCTCTTCCCAAGTGTCACAGCCTCCTTCAGGCATCCACCTGCTCTGGTGTGGTGTCCTCCACAGACTGCAGGTGGATATCTGCTCCTCCATGGACTTGGGGCGCAGCCTGCCTCATTGTGGTCTACACCATGGGCAGCCAGGGAATCTGTGCTCCGGTGCCTGGAGCACCTCCTGCCTCCTTCTGCCCTGGCCTGGGGGGCTGCAGAGTTGTTTCTGTCCCATATTCTCACTCCTCTCTCTTGGCTGGTTTTTTTCCTTCTTAATATGTTATCCCAGAGACAGTACCACCATTGTTGATTAACTCAGCCTTGGCCAGCGGCAGGTCCATCTTGAAGCCAGCTGGCATTGGCTTCATTGGACATGGGGGAAGCTTCTGACGTCTTCTCACAGAAGCCATCTCTGTAGTCCCCCTGCAACCAAAATCTTGCCATGCAAACCCACTGCCACAGGAAAGGAAGAAACAAGAACACAAGTCTCACATTGCCAGTGAGGATCACGGTCTTTCTCAGGCTTGGGAGTTGTGATACAAACCAGATCATTCTCCCTCATTTGGTCAAGTGAGAACACCTGGAATAACACAAGCTTGATGGTACCATAGACCATCCTGATATCTCAGGAAGTAAAGACAGAGTCTTTCCATTTGTTTTTCATTCACCTGATCTCAATGTCACATGAAGTCCTCTAGGAAAACAGATGGATGTTCTCATTCTTTACTAGTTTCAAGCTGATCAATTTTTGTTAATTCACTCCTGATCTCTTCCTCACCAGACATGATCTCAACATTGTTCTCAGGTGGTATCAGCAGACTTTTTTGCTGAGGTGTGTTAACTGTCCCCATGCATATGGCTAACCAATGGCAAATCTGCTGACTTAGTATCTTCTGCAACGAGCAGAGGAATAAATTACTGCAACTCAGTTGATGCAAGGGAATTTGTTAGACTGCTGTGCCTCAAATGTTTATCCAAGTCAATGGTCTTTCTTCCAATTCATAATTTGTAGGAAGTAAAAGTTACAATTTACCTATTCTCTACTTCTTGCTTTATCTGATTCATTTACTTGGAGGTTGATTTCATGTCAGGGCAAAGACTCTCTCATCCTCTGCACTTGTACAGAATCTTTCACAAATGCATTTCTGATCTGCCACAATTTAATTAGTTGGATGTCTATTTATCCAGATGCTTCTATGGTCTTTGTCATTCTAAAATATGTGAGCATGCAAAAGGAATGAAAAAAAAAAAAATCAGCTTACTTGGATTGTATGAATGAAATTTGTAACATGAAGTTATAATGTGATTCACATTTTCATTATTATCAGTCATAACCAATCAGATTTCCTGCCAGAAACTGATTCGTTTGCAGAATATTTTCAATGCTCAATCTGAGTACTTACTCCAAGAAGTCTGCACCAAAGAAAAGGTTTTCATCAAGTTCAGTACCAGTCAAATATTCTGTCTGTTCCTTCAACTAATCCTCAAAATGTTACCTCTGCTATATAACTTTTTTTTTCCTCTTTAGTCCACTGAGCACCACAGACCCTTATTTAGGCTCAGATTCAAGAAAGGAAAGCAAGCCTTATTCTCTGACTCCATCACAATTCTGAACAAGACTTAAGGTACATTTAAGGCTGTGACTAAGCCAAATCCTCCCTTCCTGACCTGGTCCTCTATAAAGCTTTTAGGTTTTTACTAAAAAAGCTAAAACTGCAGTAATTAGGACCTGATTTTGAATGAAGGAACATTACACAAATGAAGATTCTTTTCCTCACAGCCACACAGGCTTTTCTATACTCTAAAAAACAGTAAAGCCCAGAGATCATACTACAGGCATGCAAAGGAAAAAAGAGATGAATAAAGCAGAATTTAAACGTAGTCACAACACATGCAAATAACCTAATCTGGAAGTGATGGTCTGAAGAAAGAAGAAACTCTCTAAAATAGTCTCAGAAGCAGAAAAGAGGCCAAGCTTCAACTAATTTTACATAGTGTCAATTTGCAGCTCATCAGCGGGACAGAGCAAGGGAGGATTATGCAACTCCTTCAGGATGGTGATCCTGTGAGAAATGTAATTAGAAGGGCTCTGCTCCCAAAGCATGTCAGTCTGGAAAGGTTTCCTCAAAGGCAGATATCTACTACCCATCCTGAAAGTGGGTCAGGGTCAAGGCATAAAAAGAAAAGGAAAGGGAAGGAGGAGAAATAGTAACACATTGAGGGGGTCCACGGAGCACGTTTTTTAACCCTCCTTTCTAACCACAAGGATGGCAGGGGCAGACAGAGAAAAGGCATCTCCCCTCTCACCATAGGGTACCAAGGAAGGGCAAATAGGCTACAGTGCAGACAGTGGTCGTGTCATCACATTACTGACAGCAGTGGCATCAAAAGAGCAGGAATTCATAGTGGCAGCTGGAAAGAGGCCAAAGATCTGTGAGGAAAAACTGTGTTCCCTTTGTGCACTGTAGATCTGCCTGTCCTATAGCTATGGTTTGTTGGAACACAGCTACGGCCGTGTTTGCATTCACATAGCAGTTGTTTTGGTAACAGTGTGTCCTTTATGCCTAGTAATGCAGTAAATAACTACACTGAAACCAGGTAAAAGGCTGGGATTGTAGAACTAAAGCAAACCGGCTTCACATGCATGTGTTTCCTGCAGCCTTCAGGTACCAAAGCACCTGGCAAAATGCTCAAGTTGTTCTCAGGAGAGTCCAGGGCTATTGTCAGAGGAGGTGCAGATCCTGTGGTGCATCTATCTCCCAAAAATGCTAGACTGAGGTCACGAGACAAGTTCAACTGCAGGTGTGTGAGGTTTTGTTTAATTTTTCAATTACTGGACACAAAATTTTAAAAAAGAAGCTTTTTTCACTCCTATTATTCAAATGTGGATATATTTTCAAGCTGAAAGGATTAAAGCCATTTTTCTCTTCCCTGGGCCATTGCTTTTGATCACAGAAATGCAAAATGTAATCTAATCAAGTCATTTACTTGTGTAAACAGACCACAGCATGGTAACAATAGCTGCCCATATCCATTCATGAAGGTGCTCAGTATATAGATTTAATGAGCGTGAACAGCAGCTCTGTTGGCACAATAGATGGTCCTGCTACCAATTCATAAACTGTGCAGGATTTCAGCAACATGCTTCAGCAACAGACTTCTGTGAGGCCATTGGAGTTTACTGGCTTGATAATAAAAGGCATACTCTTTTGAAGAGAGAAATCAGAAGGCAACTGATCATCTGTGCACTGACTTGCATATGCTGCAGTAATGATCCTTTTCCAACTATGTTTTGGTGATGAGGCAGCTCCTCAAAGAATGGGAACAGAGGTATGGCCATTGTCATAGCACCATGCTTTTTGTCTCAGAGAAGTGACTTCAGTACTTATTTTCATCAGTGAAACCCAACAGTCTGACCAGTCTCTTTTCTTCTTCACTACCCACTGTGCATAAACATAATCTCTTGTCTTATATATCTGCAGCTGGCTACTCAAGTAATTCAGAGGCAGATGCTACGTGGAAAGCAGACAACACAATCAGCCTTCCTCTCTAGGAGCATCCCATCTTCTCTCCACTGGGAAAGTGTGAGCTGTTTAACACTACAGAAAGAGCAGAGTTATGGGTTAATGCTCATTTTCCCATCTAAGCACTAGCCCAGGGGCCAAAACTAATCACAGCGTCTCCCATTTATATTGGCATGACCCTGGTTAGGTCCCTTCACAGACCACTTGCTATAGATAAACCTATTCTTGTCACAGTTGTGAGGGTGTTGTAGTTCAAGGCACTGAATCAGACGTGCTACCCAGAGTTACTAGACCCTCAGTGGGTGGAAGAAATCACAAGTGTTCCACTGACACCTGCTATCAGCAGGTTGAATGTGTCCCAAATGGCAGCGTCACAAACAAGCTCTTTAACACTCAGTGGCCCCAGACCAAGATCTGTGGGAAGATAATAGCCAAAATGTCCTGGGGGGTTGCAAGGCTCTGTAGCTGGTAAATTCCAGTGACTTTTGTACAGTGAAGAAATGATCAGATATTTTTTAAAGCAGAACAGGGAAGGCCCTGAGGAATTTGCTAACTTAAAATAGGAAAGAAACACCCACACCCACAACCTGTTTTAGATCCAAAGTAATGCACTTGTGAAGATCCTGAAATTCAGAATCCCCCTCAGAATTTAAATTTAGCAGCTCAGCTACTGTCTTATCTTAAAAAAAAACAACCAGACTCTAAGAAAAGAAAATCAAACACCACCCACTCCCTTTACTACATCGATGTCAGATCTCCCACACATCTCCCTTCCCCTCAGTTCCAAGCTTTTCTATTTCCTGATTAAAGTCAGAGGCAAGGGATTTTCCCATTATCGCTTGCATATTGCATCTTAAAGATGGGAAATGTCTAGAAACCAGCAGCAGTACAAAGCCTTAAGCTAGATACAGGACCTAAACTGGACACCTTCAGCCCATCTCTGTGCCAGAGACAGAATGTGGCATCTAGTTCATCTGATTCAGATGTTTTGTGTATACATTTGCATTGCTTTGTCAACTAGTCGTCCTAAAGTATGTACTCAATTTCTGTATAGAATTGAGGGATGAAGGAAGGCTTTGAAAGGGTCCAAGAGGAGATCTTTATGATCTTTATCCACCTGATGCAGGTGCCTGGGTCCGACAGCTCTGCTGAGTCAGTGGTCTGGATTGTTCATTGCTGCTCTGAATACAAATGCCATCATAGATGCCCGACTTCATCTTAAATGCCACGTGAGGTTGGCTGAAACAAAGTCCTCTGCAGCTATAGAAAACCCCAAGCCAATTCCTTCCTAACAAAACATGACATTGCACACACAGGTTTCTCCCTGGAGGAGGATGAATGAGTTAACAAACCTCATGAGGCAGATGTAGGTCTCAGTGCTCTGGCAGACATCACTCAGATATCAACCGTGCTGAGGGCTGTGTAAGGGCAGAACAGCTGCTCTGGAATAGCTTTGTATTGGAACAAAATATATTCCACCACAATCCAGTCTCCTCTTGTTGCATTCATCCATGAAGTAATTTAGTCTTTCCCTTCCTCCCAGCTGTAGGGGATTCTCTCTGCCTCTTGATAGAGAGGGGGTTGAGTGCAGCACCTGACTGAGCCTTCTCAAATGAATCCTCTCAGTCTGTGTGGTATGGGCTGAGGGAAGGAGGAGAAAGGCAGAAGATAGATCTGTCTGTGGATGGATCTATAGAAAGATGCATATGTAAGAGATGTATCCACTAGATATTCAAAACTCTGGAAGTATTCTGGGCTTCTTTCCTCCCAGCATGAAAAATTGCGTATTAATATTGAAATAATATATACCTTAGCCATATTCCCCCACCAACACATTTACTTGGCTGTAGCTGTAGATTTTAAATATTAAAGTGGAAAACTTGAGACCTATTTTTCAGCTGAAATTAATTGTCTGAAGTTTGCCTCTGTTTTAGTTGGGAAACTGTCAATCTTTTTTTGCTTCCTGGAATACAACTTTCTCTTCATAGTTGCAAAAATAAGGTCATAAGAACATAAGCATAACATTTGGCAAGACCATAGTGCATCTAGAATAATCCTGTGTTTCTCATAATGCTCAATACCAGATACTTAGTGAACATGGAAATAACAGAGACAGAGTAGTTGATCCTGCACTCCTAGCTTCCAGCTGCCTGATTTTTTTTGAGACTTTCTGAGTTAGAAAAAGCACTCCTATTACCACATTTAATAGGTTTTAGTGGCCCTCCCTCCTTGCTACGTTTTTCTCCTGTAAACATATCCAATCATTTTTAACACATGTAATCCCATTTTTTGGTATGCCAACTATTCTCCAACAATAAGGCCCATGGTTTTATTAGTCATTAGGTGAAAATGCACTCACTGTTACTTTATTAGGTTTTCCTTAATTCTTCTGAATAAGAAATGATGAGTATTTTTCTTCATTCCAACTTCCCCACGGCACTCATGATTGCAGATTCCTCTATCATATTTTTCTTCCAGCCATTTCTTCAAGCTAATGCATCTTTGTTCTTTTTCATTGTCCTTGCATAACATTTTTTGGTGTTTCTAGGGATCCTCATGCCCCATCTTTCTACTGTTTCAAGGTCTAAACAGCTCCTTTTCAAAATGGGCTTATTGATATTCAGGATGTGGGCAAGCCATAGATTTATACAGTGGCATAATGATATGTTCTGATTCTTTCTTCATATTGTTTTCTAATGTGTCCTAACATTTTATTTGCTTTTTTGACTGTTGCCAAGTATTAAGGCGAGGTTTCCAGAGAAATGTAAATAACTGCAAGGTTGTGATAAAGTATTTTTGCACATACAGTCCTTGATTAAGTTTTGTTAAATTTTGACTCGGTTGATATTAGTAGGACTATTTCAGAGATACACTGGCATAACAGACAGGCCTCTGCATAAATGCTACAAATGTTTTTGGGATGAAGAGTGTCATGTGAATGTGCTGTATTTAAAATAGGTGAAGACAATTTAAAGAAAAAGAAATTTGGCCCCAATTCCGGAATTGGGTCCTAAAAGTATCCATATATACAAGAAGACAGGTCTTGTTACTGCACCTCCAATACTTCCTTGCCGAGACATCTCACTGAGGAATGAATGAGTTTTATTACAAAAGTGAAAAGAGATGAAAAAGGATACTTCCCTGCCATACTCAGATGAACAGATAGTCCTTGCTGTAAGGTACTTCTGATGCAAATAATAGAGAAAGAAACAGAAATAAAAGAACAGGAACAATAGCAGCACAAACAAGTCAATGCGGTGATGCTCTGTCAGGAGAAATAGCTGGAGTTTTACAGGGAGAAAAAAATCTGAGCAGGGAGATGGCAATGGAGAGAGAAGCTGTAATACAGGAGTACAAAGGAAGTCCAAGAAAATGGAGTCAAGGTAGACCAAAGTGAAAAGCCCGTGTGAGAAAGGGATCTGGATTTCACAGCTGGAGGAGGAGAAAGGGCAGAGAGCTGTGAGCAGGGTATCACAATAGTTTGCACTGCCATGGAGCCAAGAAAAGGCTGCTGGAATTATAAACCCTTAAAATGTTAGGACTGCTGAAGCTTAGAGGCATAAAGAATACATGTCCTGCATCCCCCTGAGACTATGTTTAACCTCAAAACGCAGATAAGCAACATCTTATCTGATATCACAGACAACATACTTGATGAACAGAGGCAAGAAGCTGCAGTGCTGAAAGGATACAGATTTATTACTACTCGCCTTAGTTTCTTCATCCCTGGCAGAGATGCAAAGCATGTTCACTCTTCCTGATCCTGTCTTCCCAGAGAGTGGGAGGAAAAGCATTACTCTGCAGCACTGAGCAACAACAATTGTTTGTGCAGCAGGAGGAAATCATGGTTCACACCTTCCCAGTTGATTTCAAATTTTCTGCTAGTCCAGTTCTACCTGTTTTTCTTCACAGCAGGATCAGACAAAGCTTTTTAAGGAGAGCAGTTCATCAAAGCTGGCTTCACTATAACAGATGAACAGATTTTGAGGATGGAAGGGTGTCTAAACTCAGTTTTCTGAACTTCTGCATGTTACAGCATTGCCTAGTGTAGACGGAGCAGCTCCAGGAAAAAACACCTGGTCCATTAGCAGTGCTGACTTCCTTAAGGTCTTAGAATGAAGGAGGCTGCTGCTAGAGCTGGATGTAGCTTCCCAGGTACTGTCCTGTGGGCAGTAGAGCACTGCTCTTTACTGCTCTGAAAAGTCTTTAGCAATTCATAAACTGAAAGTTTCTCAGAATTTCTTACAGAAAAAGCCACCTCCTACCCACTTTCCAGCACAGTTCTTCAGCCTTCTTAATTATCCATCAGATCAGCCATTTAACAATGTTCTTCTCATGCTGATCAGTTGCACCTGGTGTCACAGCTCATTTGATAAAGAAGAAGCTGTTGTTGCAGCTTAACCAAAGACATACGAGAGTTTGTCTCATAAAGCCAAAGTGAGATGGTGTATTGTCTACCATCACTCCAGCCTGTTCCTCTTACTGTTACTTTAAACAGCTGGAACATCCCTGTTACATGGGAAGAGCAAACCAATGATTCCCAGATCCAGAAGCTTCCCCTTGTGATAAAATAGGAAGGCACGTGATCCTGGAGAAATAGCGAGTTGGTTTTAGCTTCCTTACCTTTGTCTTTTTCCCCATGCTTAGGAATATATACTTTGGCTGATACCTATATACATAGATTGGTTGCTTGAAGTACAGAGCATAGGCATACCACAGGGCTATGTTAAATTCATTTCACAATCTGTTTATTTCCTTTTCTGCCTTCATTAATTGATTTTTCCTTCTTCTAAACCTAGTCCCTTGACCTTGTGGAAAGAACTTTTTATTTCTTTCCCTCACCTGGGACTCCACAGCCCCTCCAGCTTTATTTGTGTCTTTCTGTCTGGTTTACTATAGGTAGCATTAAAGGGCAGGGGAAGGAGGGACAGAAACATGTGACAATGATCACACTACTTCACTATGGCCATTTTTTTTTCCATCAGCATAGAGTGATTTGGAAACCAGCTTGAGTTTTGCAAGTTATTTGTTGCCATAAGGCTTAGCTCTCCTCCAGCCCTTTTCCTCTAAGGATCTGAAATTGCTCTACAAATGTCAATTAATTAAGTAGTCTCCATGCAGAAGGTTTCATAATAATAATTTTAAAATGAGAAAGCTAGAGCAATGAAAGTGCTATTGTTTATTGCCAGCTAATCATAGAATCACAGAATGTTTTGGGTTGGAAGGGACCTTAAAGCTCATCTAGTTTCACCCCCCCTGCCGTGGGCAGGGACACCTTCCACTAGACCAGGTTGCTCAAAGCCCCATCCAGCCTGGTCTTGAACACTTGGTAAAATTAGTGATAGACTCTTGGAGTCTCCAGACCTTACGTTTTAATGAATTGCATTCATCTCCATTATTTAGAAGGGGTGGGGTGGGGTGTTACCCCATACTTTTTAAAAAAGGCTTCTCCCCTTCCTTCCCCAATACAATAGAAACATCTCCCTTTTCTTCATAACAAACTTCATGTAAGTAGAGTTTGACTTGTGAATAGAAAGGAACTTCTCTCATACCTAAAAGGACTTAGTGTTTAGCCTTTCTTCCCCTCTTTTCCAAGGCATAATCAGGACCGTGTTGTATTAAAAATCAGAGCAGGGAAATTAGTGCACAAAAATCTCAAGTTTATGAAAGAATTACCTTTTGCTAGTCTGAGTCACAGGACACCTGTGGTGTCAGGCGACTTGTTCTATGTGGAGAAAATAAAACCTTACAAATAAAAATATTTGTGCAACATACTTGAAATCACTGGGGAGATTTTCCTTGGTGTGGGAAATACTAACCTAATTCCCTCCTTGATGAGTGATTTAGCCATCCTGCTCTCACACTTCCATCCTCACTCTTTATGGCTGCATCTAATTTGGCCTTTGCATATGAGCTGAGCAGGTATGAAGGGAAATGGGATTTGGACAGGCTGTGTCTCCTATCTAGTCTATGACTCCAGATTTCTTCTTTTTAATGAAAATTGGGGCTTAAATGGAAGTGCAGTATATTTGATGCCATCTTAACAGGGAGGATGAGATGCAATCAGCTTTCTCACTCAGATCTAGGGGTACAGAAGCACTTTTCTGTCTCCTATTTAGGGTGTTTTAATCTTTAATCTGCTTAATTTTAGATTACCAAAAATGTCTTAATACATGTAGCTTCATTTAGTTCTCCTAGGAAAAGAGAAGGAATAACATCAGGAAAACAGAACGCATGCCCCTTCCCCAGCTTTTTAGCTATTTTGACTGACTCCCCATTCTCCCCACTGCTTGTGGAGCACAGGTGGAACATGCAGCTCAGGGATATAGACTCTATCACAACATACAGCCCGCTAAAGCCTTTTATGTGTCTAAAATCAAATCCTTCAGCTAGCTGTGCTATCAATCTACCCTCTAAATTGCACTTGAGGGGAAGCAAGGGATATGGGAAAGGAGAGCAGTAACCTAGGCTGAACTATATAGCCTACAGCACCTTGTGGTCTAGTTCCTTTCTTTCATTTTGTGTGCTGCAGTGCATAGCTTTTTAGAAAGTCACTACTGCCTTCATACATGAGAAATATAGCTGATCTAAATTTATGCCTGCCACTCACACTTAGTTTTTCCTCATGCATAGCATCTTTAAAAGCACTGCCACAGAAAAGAGACCTCTGGGACTAAGGCTGGCTGATGGCAGAACACAGAAGAACCTGTGCTCAAAACCACTGTCAGGTAGACATGATTTCCAGCAGATTTCAGATGTGTGTGCTTAGAGCGGTCTCCTTCTTTAGCTGCTAGGCAAGTACTGATGTGCATCACATCCGATGCCTTACTGAGGTTGATCTCTCCTCAATTACACTTCTCACACCAGTGGCAGACCACTCAAACATTTCCTGTCTCCATTAACTTTGAACATCAATGACTGACTTAAAACATTAAAATGAGCACAAAGAAACGCAGTTTCACAGTAAAAGCTGCGTAGAGGATGTCACCTCAGCCAAACATGTTTGAAGATGAATAATCTCACGCAAGAACAAACAGTGATGAGTTACAACAGATCCTCAACTGGGAAGATTCGAGCAAAGGCAGTAAGAGTGCTTTCTATGACTAGACTTTGGTTTGTGACTGAGCTCATGTTGCTCGGTGCAGTTGTATGATCTGATTCAACATTTCTGAAATCAGTTCCTCTGATGTTGTTGGTTTCCACACCACCATTTGTTTAAAGCAGTCCTCCAAAAAATTAATATGTCTCTCTCTTTTCCTGTTCTTTGGACGTGCTGTAAATGAAATTAAGCTGTCCCTCATACCACTCCTGTTTTGTCCTTTGCCAGGGACAGTCCTTTTTGTTTTGCTGTGTGCTGATGCTGCACAATGTTGGCTCTAAAGGCATTAATTTTATTCTATTAAATGTAGACACTTCCACCCACAACAGTTATCCCAGGATTCCTTCATAGTCAACTGAGAGAAATAAGCATATTTAGGAGAGAATTTATCTCATCAGCTTTAGCTGATGTCTAAAATAGCTCAAATGAAATGCAGACTAAAAGAACCCATCTTTCTCCATTGATTAGAGAGGAAGCCTGAGGGGTTAGCTCAGATATAAATATCAGCATTATAGGCAGTAAGATAGGCGATATGAATCCCAGATTAACTTACCAGTTAGATATGATGGGCAAAGATAGAAAAAAAGAGAAACAGGAAAATGAAGGCATTCATGAAAACGTATACAGATAAAAATTGCCAGACCAGAAGTAGACCTCAAACCTGTCCCATCTCAGTTCAGTTCCCTTGACTTTCTCTGCAACTTCCAATTAATTCTTGTATAGCACAAGAGTACACTTATGAAATTCAGCACATAATTTCATACACACAGAGATAAAATTTCTATATATGGAATTCATATTTGAAATTAAGCCTGGTTTAAGATACAGTCAGGTTTTGTTCCTGGAGGTCAGCAAAACTGGTATTTTGAGATGTGTTTACCAGTGAAGGACATAGGCAAATAAACATATCCTGATTTTAGTTCAGTGAATAAGAGCTTTTCTTTCTCCTCAGTTTTCACATTCTTACTACCCTTGAGGCTACTAATGTAATTGCCTCTTTCAAGTATTAATTCAAAAATGAAAATTTTGCTAGCAATCTGTGTCATTGGTTGGGATTAGCTGAGTAATTATAACAGTGAATGTGTGAGATGACGTAGGATACATTGACTCACTCCCATCGAAGAGTGTGAAGATTGATTGTGCCACTAAATAAATAATGACCCTGGCTTTTCCTCAGGTAATACTTAACACTGAGGTCAATGAATATTGATGGTCCTTAAGACAAATGTGCTTATATATTAATCCAATCTGTTGGCATTTTTATGAAAATACTCCATACAAACTTAGGTTGAGATTTTGCAATAAAGAGCAGGGAAATTTGGCACAAAATATTACCTTATACAAGTGTGGCTGGCAGAATGGAACTAGAAATTCATAGTTTCCAAAACCACTTAAGGTGCTTGGGTTCCCAGAATGAATTAAGGCAAATCTCGTGCCCATTATCAGCAGCAAATTATTCCCATTAGAAGAGATGGTGAACACTTTCCACCATCAGAAGGCAAACACACCTTTTCTTAGCTCTGTGTCCTGATCCAATCTCTTTCAGAAGTGAGTTGTACACTAGTAGCAAATTGCACCCTAGAAGAGGGTTTGATAGTCCTATAAAACATTCTGAATGCTCCCAAGGTGCTGTGCAATTACATGGCCCAGTTGCAGTACATTTTCAGCCACAGAGGATGGGGTTCATCTTCAGATGAAGACCCATAATTCTGTGTGTCTAAATGGAGAAGTCCATATGTGAACCGTGCAACTCAACTGCCATCAGTCAATAGGTATCTAGTCAGTATGAACTGGTATAAGGTAGTCAGTGTTGCTTAGAGGGTGATCCAGTTCATCGTAATGTTGGCACCTAGGATGTACACTGGAGCAGGACTCAATGGCCAAAGGAGAGGTCTCTAGCATAATTTTATGGTGGTATTAGCTGCAACTCCACGATACCTTGTGGATTGTGTGTCATGCCTTCCCTGTGTGACTTAAGTAAGGATTACTCCAAGGGCTAGAAGTAATAATGTAAAACATGAACCATCACTTGGTGATCTGGACAACTGGGCCACAGCTGTACCTGTAAACTAAACGAAGTTGGGGGACATTCTCTGGCCCTAAGGCAAACTGATATGTTCTGGCCACTTCCACACAGCTAAACTTTCTTAGCATTTAAACCAAGACCCAGCTGGGCTTTCTGAAATGGACCCTGGCCTGTTCCAAGTCTCAGGAATTGTCTGGGAGTTGTCTGAAATAATTCTGGTTTGCTCAGCCAAAACAATTCCAGGGGCTGCTCTGATAATTTCATGCTACAACTGAGCTGTGGAGGCTGTGCCTATGTCCTGGCACTGTTCAAATTACTGGAATAGGTAAAATCCACTTGTTCAACTGTTAGGCCTGTATGTCTCAGGTAATTCAATTAGATGCATATATTGCTGTGATTAGCTTTTGTTTCCAGCTCTTTTTAGTGAACCACAGGCATCGTGTTGCCAGCCTTGCTTACAAAAGCTAGTGTGGTATCTACTGATTAAAAGCATTACAGTAACACCCAGACCCCAATTTCATCATCGTGACAGGAGGCATCTTCAGACCTCCAAGAAGGCTTATTTCCTAAGGAGTGAGAAAAGGACAATATCGCTTCAGATCACATTCTGGATGTCACATTAGTCGTGAGATGAATGCTGGGCTGCAAGGCTAACCTGCAGCTGGTGTGGGTGTTGGTCTGCTCAGAGCATATCACAAACTGGTCCACCAGTGGTAAAATAGCAGCTGGAGATCCTGGATCCAGAGAGGAAATACAGGCTATATGACTCATGAGGAAGTACTTAATTATGTTCTTTTTTCCCCCAAAAGGATCAAACTGGTGGTTTCTGTTTGGTTGGTTGGTTTTTATACCTTGTCTTTCAAGTGATTTACATTTCTTAGCATATGAAGATAGCTATTACTTCAGCTATCAGGCTCAAGCCCCAAATAAGGTCACTGGTATTTGCATTTAAATTCAATTGTTTATCCCTCATTTATACTCAACCACTTGATTTTAGCTACTGCAGAAATGCCCATTTGGGTTTTCTTGGGCTTTTTTTCTTTTTTTTCTTTTTTTTCTTTTTTTTCTTTTTTTTCTTTTTTTTCTTTTTTTTCTTT
>JAVJGI010000062.1:79020689-79038849 GCA_035590275.1 Ibycter americanus
AGAGAGGGTATAGAATACACAGTTCCAGTTACATCCACACAGTGATAAACTGGTCCCAGTCACTATAACTAGGACAGAGACCTTCCTCCATTTGGTCTACTGCTTAATCACTGTGGGGCAAAATAAAGATTTTGTTGTTGTCAAAAACTCTGAGATTCTGCAGAAAAATGACAATGCTTCTCCCAACTCTATCCCATTCCTCAGCTATTTATTTTTCCTTAAGACTATGTTTTTAGTATCTAAATTCATGTTGGACCTGTAATCTGAATCCCTATATCTTGCAATCGCTGTCAAAGACTGCCATAGGAAGATTTGTTTGTGGTAAAGAAAACGATAATTTGCTTTACTGCTAAAGAAAATTTATAAAGGAGATTTCTCCTTTTCTGAATCCAAATCATTAAATAATCATATTTTTCTTTTAGTTTAGCAAATCTTATCCATATATTTGAACTTAAGGATAATCACTGTGTCTGCACAGAAAGATACATGCAGGACAGTGATTAAAGAATTTGTAGAATCAGCACTTGAGTTACAAATACTGAAAGACTTTTCTTCTAGAATAACGACTATTCCCAATAAAGGAAGAGGAAGAAGAGACTGTGTTTGTGACAGTAATTGATAATAATGAAAAATCGTCATTGAAAAAAAAAAATGCACATTCAGCAGAACATTTCCATTAAATGACAACAACTTGAAAGGCTTTGTCTCTGGAACATGTAAATAGGAAGATCCCTCGTCTGTCTCATTCCTGTCTCAAAAATTGTAAGCTGATCAAGGCAAAATGATGGAAGTGAAAAAAACCTTTCCTAGACTGTTGCAAGCCTATTTTCTCCATGTAACGCCTGTCCAGTTCTTAGTAAAGCTAAAGGGATTTATTTGCATTTGAATCTGAGCAAGTACTGAACACCTCATTTCATCTTGATTGTATGGACTGAATTCTGCAACTAAAATGGAATTCACAGGTGCTAAGTAAACTGAAATGCCCCTGTAATTGATTGCAATGAACCTGCATGTTATGTCCTTTATTCTAAAAGATCTGGTAGTATGTCTAGTCAGTTAGAAAGTTAGGAAAAAAATGCAAATATAATTGATATAATCTGACAAAAGCAAACTATCACCAAGACTAAAATATGAGGAATTTTCAAACATTCTTCTAACATCCATGGTCTGGAGCCATCTCAGGCACTCTTAATGTAAAACAAATGTCCACACACATATGCATAGTATTTATTTTTATAGAAGGTGTGCAGTAACAGCTTTATAATGTACAGTAAACTTCCCCTTTCCAAAAGTAAATCCAAAATGAGTAAGAGACTAGTAGGTTAGCCCGTCCCTGTGTGCACTCCCAGGCCATGTCTGTTGTACATTCAGATTTGCAGCTCCCAGCAGCAGTAAGAAAAGTCCCACTATGACCATGCAACCCCAATCTGCAAGTCCCATTCAATGTATCAAATATAGTAACATATTACTGTGATCATCTGCATTTTATATTGGGAACACATTCACCAAGGACACGACCTGTTTTTTGCTAGGCGTGTAAGGGGAGCATCAAAACTTCTTCCTCTGCTGATACTCCTTCTGCTTCTCTAACTTCATCGCTAAGGTCATGAAAAGTTGGAAGGGATCATAGATCTGAGCTACCTAAATGGCATGGTGCTAAAAATATATTTCTTCGGAATGGCTAATTAAGGTGAATGACTACCAGTCCTCATTAGCACTGAAGTGGTGTTAATTTGATTAGACTTCTGCCCTAGATAGGCTTGCAAGGCATTATGTTCCTAACGCGATTCCTCTAACGAGAAAGCATTTCAGATGAGATGTTACCCATCAATGTCTTTCTTTGTACACATATTAAGTAGACATTTGCCTTTTAATGTTGATATAATTTTTAGGGAGCAGGGAAACACCAAAGATGTGACATCTGTATTGCCTTGGGATATGAGAAGAAAGTGAGAAAATAAACTTGTAATTCTTGCTCCAGTCTCATTATTTAAATACTTTGTAATGCTTTCACAGTAGAGTCATACTTGAAATGTGTTCATTAAACCTGTCTTTCCTTTAACATACCATTATATACTTCTTGATCTTTAACTCAAAACTCTTCAATCAATATTTCAATGCTTAAACATAGTTAATGTGGCAACATAAATTTTAGAACAGAAAAAATACCTTCTGCTGTGTTCCTCTTACCAACAGGCCTGGGAGGAATAGGAGGAACATGCTGTTTATTTATTAATTAGAGCTCACAATGATCTGTGCTGGAATAATGCTCAAGAAAAAATTTCCCATTTAGTTGGACTATGATTATTTTACCACAAGAAGTTTTGCTTAGTGACTCCAGAGCTATAAGGTTTAGCCATCACCAGAAATCTAAAAGCCACCTTTTTTTTTTTTTTTTTTTAATGCAACACCCCGATAGATGGAAAACAAGAATTCTGTGAAAAATGCCAAATAAATGGAGTAATTACTAAAAAACACCAAGGAGATAGGTAGTCCCATGAACTTTGCAGGTGATGCCATGGGCTTCTGGTTAAAAGAATAGAAAGCAGGTTATAGTTTTAGGACTTTTGGGAGCAGATTCACAGGGGCAGAGACACCAGACCATGTCATGGTGCCCAAGGTCTCTCTGCCAAAGTTAAGGGGAAACTTTTCTAGGGTTGCCCTCTAGTCACAGCCCTTCCTGCTTCCCACCTTCCTACTTCTTCACCCCAAGCAGCAGTAGTAAGGGGAACAAGCCCTTGTGCCTTCCCCACTATTTTGGAGCAACGCAGCCCCCTAGCCCAGCCTGGCACCTTCTTTCCTTTTCCCCCTTTTCACTTTCATACTGATGCCAGGAGCTAAAGAAAGCTGAAAAAAGTTTGATTCCCGGAGGCTGCTGAAAGGGGGAGAAAAGGAGAGAAATCAGTTAGTTACATTATATGCTAAAAGAGATTTACTCACAATAGGGTAAGGAGAGGTTGCTACATAGAAAGTGCTCTTAGATGCTGTACTAGAGATGACGACATGGGAAATATAGAGAAAAAGCAAGATAAATGCCTTTGCCACAACCCCTTCAGTGACCTCACTCAGTCCCTCTTTTGCACCATGTCTCCTCCATACCCGACAGACCTCACTCATTCCTCCTATCTCACTCTTTCAATATGTGCTCTGACACAGGCTTCCTCCACTCCCTTCCCTTGTAGCCGTCTTTTAATTCCATGTTGCTTCATCTACAGAAGAAAGAAAAAACCCAACATTATTTGACCTCACTGTTGTGGCAAAATTAAATTTTTCTTACCACAAAAAGACGCTTTACAATGGACCTGTTAACTCCTGAAGTATACTTAGATTTCTGAAAATCTGCTGTAGAGATTCACAGGGGAAACCAGACTCCACAAACTAGAAAAACAAGTTCCATCAAGGGCAAGCAGGACTTATGAATCCAAATTGTTAAGATGCATTTAGAAAAAGTCTCTGGGAGAAAAAAATTACATTCATTTGTTTTTAACATCTTCTATATATGCTTATAAAGTGGCTCTGCAATGAGAATCCAGTGGTTTTGAATAGATGATGTAGTACTCTGCAGAAATAAAGGATCAGAATCTGTCTCATAGGGAATAAACCTATTTTATGGTTCATTCAGGTTTATTTTCTGGTCCTCAGTACAGAATGGAAATTCTGCAGCTGGAGAGTATATGCTTGGCTCTTGGAATGACAAAAGGCGTGATCAAGGGAGCCATTGCTTACCCTAGTGTTTTCTTATTTCAGAAAACCAGAGCCTCTCCTTCTTAAAATGTTATTTTTCATCTCATTCAAAAGTTTCCACTTTTTAACTAAATAAATACTTTTGAAAACTTTTTTTATGTTTTAGTCAATTTCATAACATGAGTTATTTTGCTTCTTTACCAGTAAAAATAGTTGTCTAGTAATTAAGAACTTTTTTCAAGATGAAGTCAGAACAATTAGAGTGTTTAACACACTGTTGGACCAACATTTCAGTAAAGTCAGTGCCCGGTACACTTGTCTCTGGAAAGAATGGATATATATACAATTGGAGTTTTAGTATTGCCACTTTCATAATGCAATCTGGGAACCATTTTAAACTGGTATAAATTATTTAACTCCGAAATGCAGATGACTTCATGGCAAACAGTCTGTGAGTCAAGCTAAGGTGAAAGACAATAGCACTGGGCAAAAGAAGAGGGTTGCTGGAGTCATCATATATGACTATAACTGTGATTCATTCTGGCTGTCAATATTATCTTGTTAAAGAAATAACTTTATTCCCCCACTTTCAAAAAAGTGCTACAGAAGACAGCTCAAGAGAATGGATTAATGGTTGCATCCTTGTGTTCAGTAATATTAAATGCACTGAATGCTTCTTTCACCATTGAAGCTTTATATGTCATTAAAATTTCTAACTAGATTTATATAAAAACTTCACCAGGATTTATAAGGCCAAGTTTTAAAAAATGATGGTCAATAGTATCATAAAAGATGATAGTTTTTCCAAAATTAAAAAGTTGACATCACAATAAATAAGGAAGCGCATTATAAACTAGTAAAAGCTTCACATGCGTCAATGCCCCCAACCACTTTACTATCCTCTTAAAGGACAGAAAAGCAAGGACTTTCATTTCATTCAATAAAAGCAACTTGAATGCTTTACTCCATTCACCAAGTTTCTGGAACCTCTGAAGATCTATGTCCTTTTTAAAAAATTACATTTTGTGTAAATATTATAGGACTGATCTAATAAAGACAGTATATAATCTAATGGAATAGTAGAAAACAGAGATGGCCTGGTTTAAATAGCCAAACACTCTTCTGTCCTTAGTGAAATATCATATTCTAACACATGCTTTCAAGTGTTTGCTCGCATCTATTAAAAGTATTTCCAAGAGATGGACCTTCTCTCCTTGTCTATGGACAAAATGAAGTATCATCTTCCACACAAGCTGATAATTATCAATTGTGTTGAAACAAATTCATCTAAATTAAAATCTTAGCAAATGTTTTGGAGGATGGAATTCAGCTAAATTTATAGACATAAATCAGATACATATCAAATTAAATGGGAGGTTATCTAAGGAAAAGTGAAAAACAAAAGTTGCTTTGACAAGCTTATACAAGTGAAACCAGGTCTAATAACTTTGGGGTTTAGTATGGTGATACAATGGTTTATTTATACAGTGGGACATGGTTTAGTGATGGACTTGGCAGTCTCAGGTTAACAGTTGGACTTTATGATCTCAAAGGTCTTTTGCAACCTAAATGATGCTATGATTCTATGATAATGTGTATTTCCTTCAAAGAATAGGATCAGTCCAACCCCTGCTTTAAATTATATCCATCCAACATAGTAATTCTAAATGGATAAGCCAAAACCCAGAATTTAGCACTTCATAATGCAAAAAGGAGACACTAAGTAGTCAGTACATATATCCCTTCTAGCTGTATTGTTGCCTACCCAAGTACCTCGGGGTACAGGTGACTTCACCTAATGATACTTTTAACATATTTCTGTCACCCATCCTTCTCACCTGGATTTCTTCATTACCTTCTATACCATGAGACACACTGGAATTGAAAATAAATGTATAAAAATTATGCTAATTTGTAAACATAATTATTAGACTGTTATGAAATTTGTGAGGAAAGCCAGGAGTGGATCTATCCAGGAGAAGGTTAAAAACGCAACAAGGAGCAATAAAAACCCTCCATTGGTCTATGCAGCTCTTCTGGGCCCTTTTTTCATAAAGCTTGAAAAAAAACACCTTTGTTAGCACTTTAAATACGGTATGTTAATAGGACAGAAAGAATGCGTGTAGATGAATTTGACATAGTAAGGGTGTTATGGATAAGTATGTCATTTATTCTTGGGTCTGTTTTTCTACCAGATAATCTTCTGATGCAGCTTAGAGAGGGAAAAGTACACTTTGGGAAGAAAAAGGGCACACTAGAAGATCTTACTTCTCTTTTACCAAAGCTCAAACATCCCCTTGACCTCCTGTTCCAGTCTTTTCGTGGTGCCTTTCTATGTGACCTCTTGTTCAAGTCCATTCTTGTCTTTCCAATTAGAGATTTCCACCTTCATGTGACAGGTCTGATCATCTAGAGCCTGAACGCATTGCTCTCCCCTCCCAAGGTGAGAGAAAATGTGAGTCTGTGCTGCTGTTGTTACAGAACAGGTATATTTTTGCTTTTGTGAATTTCAAAAGCAACCTGCATCTCTCCCTGAATCCTGTCAGAGCTAAGAAGTGTATTGGGGCTTTATTATGTCCACAGTGTTATACTGATTCTTGAGAGCTTCCAGGGGAGCTGAAGCCCCTTTTCCAGAGAAGTAGGATTGAAAAACTCTGTTAAGATTCCTTTGCAGTCTTCTAAATGTCTTTTTTTCCCTCTCATTAAGGGCTGATTTAGGCTGTGGTTTGGAACAAGGTGCAGAGGTGCCAAAGCTGTTGAAGATCTAAGCATTCAGTTGACAAACAGTATTTCTATCTCTAGAGTTAGCTGCAGAGCTGGTTCATGTTTTTTTACATCCACTGGGCAGGCATGCCCTAATTATCTCAGTGATAAAGAGCAAGACATTTGAATTTGATATACTAGTCCCTGTGGGACAAAGAGGCTAGTTGAAAGCAGGTCTGTTAAATCTGTGGTTATGCTCTCTGCTGCTGCGTGAACCTCCTCGAGGTGGCATTTCTTGGGGGCTACAGGGGTTTAGGCACAGACTGTTGCTCTTGTTCAGCCAAGATACAACACAGGTGCTGTTAAAAAGTACTCCAAATATTAGAGTGAGGAAAAGAGAGTAAAGGTCAAGTAATGACTTTTAGTTCTTCAGCTTAGAACCCTCAGGAAAAAGATCTTCCTGACTGGGAGAAGAACTGATCATGACATTGACAGATGAAGTCATCCCTAGGCTAGAGATAGCCTGTCACAGTAGCTATGCAAGAACTGTATCAAAGTGCATATCAGTCTGAAATATTTGTGTTTCTATCACACTGTGTCACTGGGTTTGGCTGCCCTAGGGCTCATGATTCCTCCACGTTCCTCCACTGAGTCCATTCCCAACATACCCCTCATACAGTTTTTGCACCAGCTCAGCCTTTACCAGTGACTTTGCCTCCTGCTGAGCAGAGGGGTAGGGGCTAACCATGCTGCATGGGCAACATATTCATACCCCAGAGGACAGCAGTCCCCTGCTGTAGTTTCACATCCTACTTCTTCAGTGGATGGGTCTTGTAAAGATCTCCTGGTTTAAGAGGCAGCCTAATATATTGGGAGTGAAAAATGTGATCTCAGAGGAAAGAAATAGATTAAGGGAGGATATGGATGTGGAAAAAAAATATCCCAGAAACTGGGAAAAAATCACTCTGAGATTTTGCAGGTTATCAGATTCAAGAGTTTAAAAGGTACTGCAGTATGGCATGGACATTAACAAATAGTAGCAGTGTTAGAAAATCATTGATTAGCAGTTGCAGTATGTTTAACTGTGATGAGTCTGCACAGAGAACAAGGCAATGAGAAGAGGAAAGCACAAATTCAGACAAGAGCAGTTTTGCCGAAGGGGTAGGAAGCAACGCAGATGCTCCTAGGCCTCCTTTTCACAGTTAAAATGTCTGTGAATGAAGTAGGCTTCTAGATGAAAAAGTTGTCAGGGAAGGATCCCCTATGAAAGCAAACAAATAAATGCTTTCAGTATAAAAAAGACAGCCCTGCAACTACTAACCCAGCCTGTCATTTACTTTATTACAGCTTGGAAGCCAGTCGGTCCCCTTAAGGGACTGAGGCTAGTGTGCTGACAAAAATACAGTTTCCTTGCCAAATGGACACATTTGAAAAAGCTGCTATTTCATCATGATGAGACATTTAATTTGCCATGCCATCTAATAGATAAAATGAAAAAACAGAGGCTCTAAAACACACCACTGACGTTCCAAGCTTCCAAGTTCCTCTCCCTCAGATAACACATTTCCTACATTAACGAGATGGAGGCACTCATGTGTGGTGCAATAAAGACAAAATCAAGTGCTCTTTTGTAGCGTTCTGTCATATCCTTCAGGAGAACCTGTGGTTGCAGCTTTTAAGCCCTGATTCAGAATTGTATCAGAAGAAGACATAAAAAAGCAGAATCCAATATGGGCAGATGCATCTAGAGGCTGAAGAGGTTTCTAAGCATTATAATACTACCAGGACATAATTAAGCAAAGGGTAACATAATTAAGCAGAGGGTGGAAAGACTAGGGGCCTACTAAATTCTTGGAGGGTTTTTTCCACTGAGCTTGATGGAATGCAGATTTGACTTTAACCGCATGTGCTAAATTTGTCCAGAGCTTTACTGATGAGATTTTTCTTCCTATTTTTCACCCCAGCATGAAATTTTTGTTGCTAGTTAGATGAAAACATGTAATTAATCAGGACTTCCACAATAGCATGCATGCCCTGTATTAAAAATATGAATCAGGCCACATGGGTTTCTAGCCTTTTTTTATGAAATCTCATTGCATCTTGTCTTCCTCATTATCTCAGAAAAGAAAGCCAGGAGCCAAAATTCACAGTCCATAATGCATCCCATGTGGGACTCAGGCAGATACTGCTCTTGCTGTGCTATGCAAACAAAGCTTTTACAGTGAAGATGTCACTGCCCTTATACTTAGTTCAGCATGTCCAATCTGTCAGTCTCCTAGATACTTCTCAGCTTTTATTTTAAGGAGCTATACCTCCTTAGAACAGGTGTTCCTTTCTCCTCATATTTCTTTCTGTTCCCCACAATGATGTTTGCTCTGAAAAGTAAGATAGTGCAGTAAACCGTGAATTTATTTCACAAAAAGATACTGTGGGTAGGACACTTAAAGCTAGTGGTCTACAGGATGGATGTGCAAACTGGTGTAAGTCGACATGGTCTCTTCTTGCAGTCAAACTGAAGAAATAGGAAATGCACTTTTAGGAAACAATCTGACTTATTTTACTTTAGAATGGCATGGATATTGCTCTAAAAATGTCTCAATACAGAGGGACCCCAGGGTGACTCCACTGTCATAAATGTTGGAGTCTACATATGGTGAAATGAAACACATGCAATGCCCAGAAAACATTTTCATTTTATGTCCTCTCTGCCAGTTTCTACACGGTGGAAAAGTACACACTTGCTCCGCAGAAATGCGTCTGGAATTCTGCAGAAACATAAATTAAAAGCTTTTTACCATCCATCTGCTTTTTCCAACTGTGAGAGACAGGGGAGGGCTGTTCCAAAAGACTGGAGCCTCAGAGGAGAAATACCTCATATCAGTGGTTGTAGATGTGTGTTGAGATACACAGGGAAGCTAAGAGAAATAGAGGAGGGAGTGGACACAAGAGAGGGTATGTAGCGGGGCACCTACAGACTCCCTCCCAACTGCAGCTTAAAATGTGGTACAAGTTGCAATTTGGGAAGTAAACAGCCAGCTCATTGCTTCTCACTACTGCCCTGGCTGAAGTCACCAACTCCAGCCCATCCTCCAATGTTCATCCTTGACTTCTTCCTGATGATTATAATTTTCCTGTTCAGTTCTTGCTCAGCAGCAAACAAAAGTACCATTTCTATCAACAGGACCTAAATTATTTCAGCAAATCTGGTCTGTTTTGTTTCTGTCAGGTTAATGAATATGATCACAAGCTGCCGAGCTGTTTGGTAGGAAGGTGAAGTAACTTTGCTAGCAAGGAACAGCTAGGAGTGGTCTGAGGCTAGTCACCACTCCATACGATGCAGATGCAGAGGGAAGGGGAATTCCTCTCTGACAGCAGTGTAGAGCAAGCCAGGCAGGCTGGAAAGAAAAGCCATGACTACAGATACTAGGAAGACATGTCAAAAAAATTCAGTACCTACTTGAAAAAAAAGTTGAATTATTTGTTGGGGCTCAGTTACTCCTGTAGCTCTTTCATCTTTGCCGTTATTTTTGCCTTCAGTTGGCTCATAACACTCACAACCTGTTTCTCTTTCCATCAATGTTCTTCCAGTTAACATTCTCTGGTGTGCACTAAAGCACTTGTCGCCTATTTGTATTACAACAGCACCACTATTTCTTTTAACAACGAGATTAAACTGTTTATTGAAGCTGCTGACCAAGGCTAGTCACTAATGGGGCATTTGGTTCATTACCCCGTATTTTTTTCCTCTACTAACCCATCAGTTAGAATGGCTCAGATGGGAATCCTCCAAGCTCCTTATAGGATTCCATGTAACAGGTGAGACAATGTTAAAATGTGTGAAGAAAAGCTTCAGAGTTTCCAAAGATGGAAAGTAAAAAAAAAAATCTTAAAACTTTACCGTTGTTTTTTTTAAAAAAAACTTTTAAAGTATAAAAGGAATACCCTATTTTGCTCATTTCGTTGGTACAAATAATGAGGTTAGCTGATTTTTTTTTTTTTAATAGAGATTCATTTACTGGAGAAAGTGTGCAACTGAGAAGGGAATCAGCCTTGAATCCAGTTATGGCTTAGAAACAAAGTATTTGTACCACAAGCAATTAATTCTGCTGAGATTTATTTAAATTGCAAATGCAGAAAGATAATTTCAGTTCTGCCCTGTTCATCAGAAACTCCACCCTATTCGAAACCTTTCAGCATCAGATCCAGTCACAAAATATGAAGAACAATGTCATCAGAGCAAACTTTAATTAGGGGATCATACCCAAAGGGCATGGCACTGTTTGTAATTGAGAGTTCTTTGTCCTTTTCAAATTAACATTTTAAAAAGTATCACATGGAATAAAGCCTTGGTCCTTTCCATCAGTTTTAAAGTTCTTTAAATTTGGAACATAACAGAAGGAGGAGACATGATACCTGTGTGAAATTACGAACTGTCAGGCTGCTTGTTTAAAAGACATAGATTTATGCTTTATGAGATATATTAAATTCAACAATATACATCACAGGTTTATCTATGTGGAAAAAAGGAAGGAAGGAAGCAAGCAAAAAAGTAATACCATTAAAGTTAAAAAAACACACCAAAAAACAAAACCAGAAAGCTTAAAAGTTCTTCTGCCAGCTGATGCTCCCTTTATTCAGACTACCATGACACAGGTGTGAAATCCCCAGCATAGGTAGGGTGAGGCTCAGGTGTTGCCAGCAAAATATTGGCAGCAGTGACTTCCATGCTCGAAAGCATTTTGACAAGGTAAACTTACTTAGTTACAATCATCATTTGGATAGAGATTGAACAGAGAAGCTGCTAAGTGATCTTCTCCTTTATTTCCCTGATGGAAAGGGTTAAAAAAATCAGTGGTTATAGCTGAGTAAAGATTCATGTAAGATATTATGAGTTGCAGGAAGTAATTACCATCTGTCCTGGTAGCTGATCACACATTCAGTACCTAACACTGACAAAAGTAGCATCCCCCACCCATTCCAGCTCCCACGCTTTCCTTTTGAGATTAGCCAGGAGGGATGGATGCTTACCATTGCTAAAGTGACCAAAGCTTCAGAAAGCAGATGGCCTTTTTGCTTTTACCCTGCCCCCGCACACTGCAGGGCACCAAACTTCCTGCAACTGCCAGAAACTCTCTTGAGACCATCAGAGTTCAGCGGGGGGGTGGGGTGGGTGTGGGGTGTGTCTGGGGGGCTAAACAGGGAACAACCATGAAGGACAGCAGTGCAGGAAAGTGCAGCCCAGCCAGGTCCATCTCTGGGGAACTGTATGTCCTTGGCTCCGTGCAAGGAAAATCACAGAGCGAACTGCTGAATTTAACCTTGGAAGGGAATGCTACACCAGGATTTGTGGTCAGTCACAGAAGGAAGAGCAGCTTTTTTTTTTCCTCCCTGTAATTATTAGAGAAAAAAAGATCAAAAGAGCAACATATCACTAGCCAAACCAAGACTGCTGAAGGAGAAACATCATCTAGCTCCACCTAAAAATAAGAATCACTATTAACTATTATTTGAAACAACATCAGGGATTTTGTTGTTGCGTGATTTGTTCGTTTGTTTGGTTTTTAATTTCACTGCTGCTCTGTGGAACTGAATTTTCAAATGTTTCCCCATGTCAGAAGACTGCACTGCCTCTCAAAATGAGAGTTCAGTCATTTATGCAACAGGACATGAAAGAATGGGACCTTCAGGAAAACAAAAGGAAAACAGTAAATACCAGGAAGTTTGTAATAAAAAAAATCACAAAAGCTGATAGCACTGGCAAAACAGGAGAGTGCTTGCACATAGTAAGAGTGTTCCCAAATGCATGTATACTGGGCCACAATGGACACTGGGCAACCTGCAGCACAGCGAAGAGGTGTTCCAGCTGGTCTCTGAACCATTAAGATCACACATGATGCAGCGCTGTGCAGACTGGCCAGATCAGATCTGTCTTATCAGCTGGACCTCTGCACTTTTTGCAGAATTAATCCACGGACAGCATGGCCTGGCTCTGTACAGCCTGTGAGCACTCTGCTGCCCACCCTTCTGGTCCTACATTGCGGCAAAATTCACCTGGCTCAAGGTAGATATCTATGTCTGTGGCAGACCCCACAGGCTCTCTTTGCAAGCAGGGGGGATCTGGACAATGCACTTCGTGATTTGGCTCCTTCTAAGGCAGGTCAGATGAACAGCATGCTAAAAGCACCCACTTCTTCATGTCTGTAAAGAGGATCCAAGGAGAGTTGCTCAGATATAGGCAGCTGTGTGGTACTCATCCAGCTTCAGATGAAAGAAATCCACCCTTTGGGGAAGAATGAATCCGTGGGGAGTAGAGGAGACCGTCAGCATCCAAAGGGTTGTAAAGATCTTAGGAACGCAACAGCAACAGTTTCTACTGAGGAACACTTCAGGGTATGTGTGATCTGCTCTAGGTCTGAGACTCAGAAACTTATCTGAGAGCTCCATGAACCTCTGTAACCTTCAAGGTCATTTAGCATAGCACTTACTCAACTTGCATTAGACCTAGGAAAACGAATAATTAATGTTTTCAGGAAAATTAATTTTCCTGGGAGCACTGAGCATTCAGGCACTAGCATTAATCTTTGTAACTATTATAGTTGCATTATTGTTTGCTTCTTTGTTTATTGGCTACAGTCATACCTGACCTTCTTGCCTATAAAAAAATGCAGGCAAAAAAATTTATGTAGGCCACAAGGAGCTCAAATTAGAAAATACAGGAGAAAATAATTCATTTTCTTAGCTCATAGGAATTAGTGATCTGATCTACTTAACTACTCTTCAAGGTTCTTATGCATTCAAAAAACCTAAGAAGAATGTGTTACAAATAATAAGGCAACTAGTGAAATTAGAACATTTTTCCAAGGCCTGCTTCAATGCCCTCTGAGGTAGGGGTTTGAGTTGTGTTTGATACCAGGAGTGTTGAGCGCGTAGCCCCTGCAAAGTCAATTCTGTCCATTGTAAAAGATGGGGTGTGAACTTATGTCCTGGGCTACAGTTTGTACAACTACAGCAATAAGCTTTCATGTAAACATGAAATGCTTGCAGTGCTTTAGTTTTGCCACAGAATTGAAGCAAACATTTGTGTATACATAAAGGCCTGCCTGGACAAAACAGCCAAAGGGCAACTATTAGTGAACTTCATAAGAAAACACTTCAGGGGAGAAAAGTGAGATTCATGATCATAAACCAGTTAAAATACTTGGAAATTTGATTGTGGGCAAATCCTCCCCTCCACGTTTTGATGTTCTGATTCAGAAACAATATTGACATTTCCATCAAATCGAAAGTTCTGGAAAATATGAGATAATGAATCACTTTGTTTGGATCTGTTTTTTTCAAAACATTGATCTTCTGAAATTCAAATATTTCTCTTCAGTTTATTGAACAAAGTCCAAGCACCTCTTCATCAGTTTAGTCATCCCTTCAACTACTACATGCTTTTTAGGAGTAGAAGTCAGGGTGCCATCCTCTTCCTCCTTTTGGTAATGCTCCTTGCTTGGATGGTGTCTCTCAAAAACACTATTATTAGGTGACAACCAGTAAGCAGACCTTTGGCTGAGACTGGAAAAACTAGTATTACTGTAGGTTTGCAATCTAACAGAAAACTCAGTACGTAAGAGGAGAACAAGGATACTAAGAATGAAACTCCAGACGAAATTATGGCACATTATGTGGATATACGTTAATTTTGAACTAGATAAAAGATAAAATGCATTGGGTTGTTCGTGGGGGGTGGGGTGGGTGTTGAACCATTATTCCAGACGTTATTTGTGAGAATGAGAGAGGTGAGAGTCGTAGGGGAAGATTGTATTTTCTATTCAATTATCTGATGTGAAATGGAGAAACTTTCAGATGCTTAAACCTTTCTTCAGGTCTGAACAAAAGTAATAAGCTTCCAAGATAGCTTGAGAAAAAGTCAGAGAAAATTTGGCTTTGCTTTTACAAATGATATGCCCTTATAAACATCCCAATCATCTCCTGGGTTGCTGCTTAAATAGGGAACCTGTCTTCTTCAGGAAAAAACAAGATAAAATTCAATCAGATGAGAGGCTGTAAATCCCTTATCTGACCCAGGTGGGTTCATTGCAGAAGGAAAGTGTTCAGCCCTTTGCCTGAGCTCCCTGGTTCATTAAGCCCACACACTACCTCCAGTCTTTGTCAGGCTATGTGCTTCCCCGGCCTCGAGCTTTACAATCACCTTGTTCTGTGTTCATGTCACAACTAGGCAGTGCCATCTTTGTCTGCAATTGGTACCACTAACCATAACTTCAAGAAGAATAGCAAATTAATTTAATAAATAATACACTGATGAGATATTTAGGACACATTTTTTTTTAACTGATGAGGTCTCATGTGAGTAACATCCATGCTTATAGAACATTCCCTCATGTTCTTATTCTTACTTCTAAGGATAACAAATAAATGATCCAGAAGAGGACCTAGAACCCTATTCTTTACCTGCGTCCACACAGATGACTTCTGTATGCTGACAATTTATATATCCTTGAATTTGCTTAAAGGAATTGAGATTTCACTATGGGCTTTTCCTAGACAAGTGAAGAATTCAGGTGACAGTAGATTTGTGGACACCTAAAGGGGCTGAAAAAATATCCAGAAAATTATCAGAGGAAAAAGAATTTGGAAAGCCAGGGAGAAGTAAAACAAAGTGGTGGGAAGTCAGTACTTTGCTCTTTCTGTCCAGGAAATGTCAGGAGTGAAATGATGGACCTGGGAAGGACACATGAGTGGATTTTAATCAGCAGCAGAGCTGCTTATAAATACTCAGATATTCTGACTTCATTTGTCATTTGATCACAATCAAACCATTTGTAGGGACTGTTCAGCTCAGACAATGTTGCTCCAGAAATCTGGCAATGTTTTGATGAAAGCTTGTTTGGCTTCCTGCCAAGCCCTTTCTCCAGGACTGTCACAGACCAAACATTCAGGGTAAACTTACTGATAGATTGACTCAGACCTTGGACACCAGTCTCTCCTAAAAACCACAGATCTTTTCAGGCCCAAAGATCTGAGGTCATTTCATGGAATCAGACTTTTCAGATTCTGGAGGTTTTGTTCTGAATCAAAAGAGAATGCATTTAAAAACATTAAAATCCTCTTTAAAATAAAATTTCTTCACTAAACTCTGCACAGGTCAATTTTATGGAAAACAATAAAGGAGGGTCTGGGACAGTTAACTTTTTGGCTTCTTTGTATGAAATTGTAATGCTCTAAGGGATGGTTTGGTATGCTCTCTTTGAAGGTTACAAGTAGGTCATAATGGTGCTTATTGTTCCCATTTTCACATACTGCAGTTCTGACTTTCACTCTGTTCAGGGCTCTTCAGAGTCCTGCAAAGACCTAAATGGCCAGTGCTTCAGCCAGGAATTAACACTGTGGATCAAGCATAAGTGAGTAGGAAGCTGATGTGTGATCTGAGGTTCACACCGATGCTTTAGACAAAGGTTCCCATGTTTCTACATTCCCGCGATGTTGGGGAGGTATTTCCTACATTTGCCTCCCCATCCCTCCCAAAATCAAGGTATCATTGTCCCTCATGCTGTTTTCCATGATTTTCCCAGGGACCAGGGGATTTCCTATCCCCAAATTTCCTCTTTATCAACATATCCCTGTCCTATTTCTTCTCCTCTTGCCCATTTTGGGAAGGCTGTTGTATCAGCAAATAAAGTGGGAAAAGGATTGTTCTGCAGCCTCAAGGGCAACCAGCACAGAATGGCTCGTATCTATATAGCTCGGTTCACTTGGGACCCAAAACAGAGCTGCATCCAAAGTAGCCATTGGGAAAAGCTTTTGGGAATGGATACTGCAAACATTGTTTACTAAATCAAATAGAGCCAGGACAGAGATCTGAGCCCTGGCACACTGCTGTCATTAAAATAGTCCCTCTTGGTCTTGTCACTGGTCAGCTAGCATTGCTCCAGTGCTGCCTGGATACAGGCATTAGTCCTGGCCAGAAACATTCCCAATAGGAATCTTGGACATATTTTTTCTTGTTTGGAAGCAGAGAGTGTTTAGCAGCGAAACTGTGCCCAAAATGTGCCAGCTGGCTTTGGGGCCAGTGAACCAGCTTATTAGAAGTATAGCTAGTGCAGACCTCTCCCCTCCAGCATCTATCCCTGCCATCTGCTATATGTCTTTTCCTCAGGGTCCTCACATATCATCCGTCCTGCTGTTCCCCAGACCCTCAGGGCTCAGAGAGCCACCTTCACAGCCCTGTCCCTGCCTTCCGCCATCCAGAGTTCATTCTGCCCTGAGTACTTTCCATTCCCTTATGTGCCAGAGACTATTCCCAAATTCTCATTCCCTTATACATTTTGTCCCCTTCTTGCTTCACAGCATCCTTTCCCCCCTCCACCCACCCCCCACCCCCCTTTGAGATTCATCATTTAGGGTGTCAACACTTTAAACTGTTGGGAAACATTGCCGCTGAGACAATTTTTACACTGGGAAGTGTCAATATGTGCTGTCAACTGTTTCTATGATACAGAGACAGTGACAAGAGGTGGCTACTGACAGGATTTCAGCACGTCTGTCTAACACCCACATTGTCCTCCTCCCTTCCCACACCTTGCTAAAGTCAGCAGACTTCTGCTTATATTAGATGCCCTTGGATATTCCACCTGGCCTCCATCTGCCATATCAGAAGGTTATGGGTTTCCTACAAATTCTTTGCCATATCTTCCAACCTCATGCAGACAGCTCAGGCATCCCTTGGGCATCTCAAATGCACTACACAATGATGTGCTTACAGCTGAACTTGATCTCTAAAAGCTCCACTGACTACACAGGAGTTAAGACAGTTGTTGTACCTGTAGACACTTACCTACAGAAATATGATCTTTGCTTTACACTGAGCTGAATCCCTCTATGGGTTCCTTCCAGTATATTAGTAAGATTGAAAGGCTCCAATTATGAGGTATCTGAGGGAACTCTACCCACCAGCTCAAATCTTCCCTAGGACCTTTGTAATGTGTAGCCCTGTGTAGATGCCTTGGATAAACTCAGGCATCACAAGTGGCACAAAACATCAATGCTTAGGCAGCTAAACCTCATTCATAGTGCACCTATAAATAATTGCATGTTGGCACCTAAATTCAGGTCTTTTATCTCAAACAGAGTTACATCTTTGAAGTGTATGCTAAAACTACAAACCAAGCCTTTCAAATGTTTTACAGAACAGATTTTAAAGGATCGTGTCTTACAGTTCCATTTGCTTTCACAGTGTCAACATCCCAGCTCAGTTAAAATTTGTGGTTTCCAGAATAAACTCTTGTTCATATTACTAGCAAAGGAAAATTACTCTGCTACACTATGTAAACAAGTAGTTAAATTTTAAGCTCTTTCTTAACTCTACTAAGTGTCAGACAACCACAAAACTGTCCTGGATGTCAAAATACATACTTGGAATTCTATTAGGTGATTTTTGTCTATTTCAATATATGGAAGCATCTGCTTAAGGTTAAGTCAATAGTAATTTGTTTTGTTGAGTCGGGAACCCAATATGTCATGTATTGAGGGCCTAATATTCCACATCCCGTTTCCCCACAGTCATTACTAATCAAAAAGGGGGGGGGAGGGAGGGGGGGCGGGGGTATGTGGAACAATAAAAAAGAAGAAGATAAGAATACGAGAGAAGATGGGAGAAGATGAAGAGAAGAGGAAGAGAAGAAGAGAAGAGAAAGAGAAGAGAAGAGAAGAGAAGAGAAGAGAAGAGAAGAGAAGAGAAGAGAAGAGAAGAGAAAGAGAAGAGAAGAGA
>JAVJGI010000062.1:79038949-79079985 GCA_035590275.1 Ibycter americanus
AAGGGAAGGGAAGGGAAGGGAAGGGAAGGGAAGGGAAGGGAAGGGAAGGGAAGGGAAGGCTTTTCTTCACTGGTAGGGCAGTGAAGAAACCAAAAAGGTTTGTACAGTTTGTGCAGTCTCCATCCTTGGAAGTTTTTAAGACTTACTTAGATAAAGCCAATGTATGATCTGATTCAGTGTTGGCAATACTCCTTCCCTGAGTCAAAAGTTGGACTAGAGACTTCCAGGGGTCATTTCCAACCAACATCTCTATGATTCTATGATCTACAGAAACCTAAACTTTCACTTACAACTTCAGGCCCTTTTGAGTAATAGAGGACAAATTCTGCCCTTGGATTTGAGCTAAGCTTCACTGATGTTAATGAGAATTATGGACATGTAGCTGAAGACGAGATTTTGGCCCCCAAATGAAGATTCAAATGATATATTTGAGATGTATGACAGATTTTTAGAAAGATTTTACCAGTGATATTTTTGCTGAGAAAGGTCAACTGACAGGCATCTTGTTATTAATGATAATTTCTAATAGAAGAAATCCTTTACTCTGAACTGAAAATGACACTATAGTGGGACTTGGAACCTGTGGCTAGCCAATACAATACATCTTAATAGGACTGTAGACCTTCCTGAGGGAAATACTATCAAATCTGTAAAGGCAATTTATTGAAGAAAATGGCAGACAGCTTGAAAACATCCATGATGCTGTGTCCTGACATTGGCTTGTTAAGATTGTGCTATGACTTTGTGTCACTGTTCTTTCTTATTTTGGCCTTTCACTTTATCTGACTTTGGTTTTCATGTCATGTCTTATGTATCATTTTGTCTCTTCTATCCCATCATCACCTCCTCCCTTTTTCTATTTCAGGTATGACAGGATCTATTTATTTTCCCCAGTGTGCACACTGCACATGCAATTAACGAACCAGAGTTTTGGGTTTTTTTTTGTTGTTTTCTCTTTTTCATATAAAAAATTATTTTTCCTGTGAATGACCTCTCCCATTTTAAAGATTTGTTCTTAGGTAGGATCTTTGAGTTAGGCATTATGAACATTGTAGGTTTGGAGGCCATAGCACACTGTAGAATTCATTTATTCATTTCTTCTTTTCTTCTTAGTCTTGGCACTCCAAATTGCTTGTCACAATGCTTTCATTATGCTTGCAGTTAAACTGACAAATGAATCAAAATCTTTCCATTCTCTACAAAAGCATGTCTGTTTTCAGTATCTGTCAGTTCAGCTACTAGTGAGGACACGACGCCTTTATAGTCAGGATATTTCAGCTGTTTATTCACAAGACTAAGGACCATGGTGAGTTTTTAAACTTTAATGTTTACCACCTGAGGAAACAAATACCTTAGAATGACACAAAAGCAAGCTCCTCCAAATTGTCAGGAGGGAGAAAATAAGAGATTCAACAAACAAACAAAAAAAAAGACGGAATAGGCCAAGCAATTTTTAAAAAACTATTTTCAGTAAATGAATAGTTTCTGTTGTCTTGACCTATTACTCAATTTCATTTGCAAATATTGAAAATATTTGCTCAAAAGACATAATAATTCAGAAACAGAGTCTGAGGTGGAGGTATAGTGCTTTTCCCCTTGAATCATTTCTCTGTGAGAAGAAAGTCCCCAAAAGTAGCTGAAAGTCAGACAGTTTCATTCTTTCACCTTTTCCCACACCTCATCCCAGAGCATATTGCTTAGGAAACTCCCTTACAGTGTCAGGGGCATCAGTTTGCTCCCCTGAGACAAGGACAACCCCTTCTGTTATGGGACTTCCCACCTCCCGTAGGAGACCTCTAGTTACTGCATGGAAAAGAAATTTGTCAGTCTGCAAATGGTACTTAAATTTATCCTTGGACTGTTTCCACTTTGCTTAAGCTAAAATTTTCAGTCAAGAATAAAACCTTTCTTTTGCTTTGGTTGATTTGGATTTTATTAAGGATTGTAAAGTAAAAATGAGAACCATGAGCCACCATAACATTTCCACTCACCTGAAGGCAAATCCCTCCCTCTGGCAGATCAAGATTTGAATTCCAGAATTATGCTTTACTTTCCCCAGGACAAAAACGAATGTGAGCTAATGCAGACCAAAAGATTCAAATGAAAGAAAAATTATATTGCATTTATCACTACTTAACCAGAAAATGCAGAATTGCATTCTTATGCCAATAGCTTGGCTTGTGTCAAAAACAAAGTCTGAAAAATATTTCTGTGATCATGTTTAAATAGCAAAGTTTCAGGGGAAAAAACCCAGGATTTTTATTTAAAGTGGAAAATATTTTCTGAAGATTTCAAAGCCTGACAAACTTTCAAAACTGAGCAGTTTTGCTTTGCCCCCCCCTTTTTGACTAGCACATGAAAGAAAATAGTGGTGCTTAGGTTTGATGGGTAGAAGGAAGGTTTGGAGAACTGAAAGAGAAAGTTACATTTCTTTTCAATGCAATTTTTAAAAAAGGTAATATTTTCACAAAATACAAAGAAAAACACAAAGGTAAGAGATATTAAAAAAAGCCCCTCAAGATCTATTGCTTTTTTGATGGTTGATTAAAGCACTGGAGGAGTGGAAGATTTTTAAAAGTGCTGTTTATGTATATGACTGCATACACATGTATTCCTAGTTAACAGCAAATACATGATCTGACACGTATTAAATAAAGAGCGAGCAATTAAATCCCTTTTCCCACAGTTTGGAAAATATACCTCAAGCCCTCAAAAGTGCTAAAGAGTGATTACAAACAAGTGAAGGAAGGGCAGTCACAACATTTATGCTCCATTTTAAGTTGATCCTTCTCAAAGCATAAATGAGGCATAAAAAATCAGTCCACTAAGGACAAAGCTTCCTTGACCTCATTATTTAGCCAGGAAAGAACATTGAAGCTAAAATACTCTGCTTATTAGGAAACATTTGCATTCTTCAGGAAGTCTGGATGGTAGAAAACCTTTGGGGAGTATCTTAGGTGACCCTTAGATCTTACAACAGTAGTACTAAGTGAGCATGTACCCCTGACATCCAGAGTGCTGGCAGGCAATTACTGTGACTTGCAGAATTTCAGCAAATACTAATTATATATTGGTTTTTTCCTTACATGCAATCATTGTTTTTCACCAGTCTGCAGGAAATAGCTTGGAAGTGTGAAAAAGCATTTTGAAAATTACTTTAGCTGCATACTAGAGTGGGACTTTCTACATCACAGTGCTGGTACCCCCATGGAAACTACACTAAATCAGACAAGTCGTCATCTTCAGCTTCAACCCTGTAGCTGGCTAAGTGGAGGGGGCAAGTCCCATAATAGACTGAACCTGGCTGGCTCTGTATCATATGAGCAGTTGGAGCACCTTGGAGCATCAGAAAACATTCAAAGAAAGACTGCAGAAGCTGATGTAAAATTACATCTCAAGGAGGAATCCGTACAAGTAAATCTGACATTGTCAACTCCCTGACAGAAACAGAAATAATCAAACTTTACATAATGCTGATGCCATATCATGATAGTAGAGAACACACACATCTCTAGGTATTTTGAGACCATATTGCAGCAAGAGGTTTATTTGTCTCCAAAGACCTTACAAGGGTCAACATGCTAAATAAAATCAGCAGCAGCACAGAACTAACCAAAAGGGGAAACAAAGGAAAATCTTGTAATTTTGCAGTGCAATAACATGCTTGCTCAATCAAATCTTGTTGCCTTTCTTGCTAAAGACGGATATTACATGCTGAACATAGAAGCAAGATGCCTGAGGAAAAAACCCCATAGATATGCATAAACAGTCTTTAGGAGAAGGTTGATGCCAAAGTCCCCTCTTCCTTAGAACTGTATTGTAATATTTCAGACCATAGTCCCGTTTCAGGTTTTGGTGTTGTTTTGTTGTGTTTTTTTTTAATTTGGCAAAAGTTGTCAGGGTGATAAACCAAATCCCTCCTCCTGAGTGTACCACAGGGATCAATCCTGCCTCTGGGCTCAGGAAGGCTGGGAGATCCTCCTGGCTACCAGGACTGCACATGCCTGGGTGGATCGAGCACCCTGGCATCTCCCTGCCAGTGCCCTGCCCAGGCCTTGCAGCAACAGCAGCTTCCCATTGCTTCCCAACCATAATTACTTTTTTAACTGAGCTTGGATGTTTGATTATTTCTTAAAAATATACACGTTTCATCTCATTAAAAAGCAAATGGGGAGAGTGGCAAGCGCTACAGTCAGTGCTCCTTAGCAGGTAAAGCTGAATGTCCGTAATGACTACCTATGGCCTTCTGATCCATAAATCAGCAAAACCAACCAGACTGGCTCAGACTCAGACCCGTGAGGTCCATCCTGATCCGTTCAGCAGCACCTGTCTGGCTGAGCGGGGACAGCAGAGTCAGCCTATTTTGCTCCCCATGCAGCTGAGGGGACAAGGGCAGGAGGAGGCCTCATGCCTCCTTGCCCTGCCACGACAAAGCACCGATCCACTTGTCATGTCTGGAGGACTCCAGCAGCAAAGGGTCCCACAGAGCAGGCGTCTGCAATCCCCACCAGCCCTCAAATCCCCTGGCATGGAAGAAATTGCCAGCCCCCTGCATGGGAGTTCAGGGAACAGCAGAGGCTGGCAGGGTACATCTCTCCCTTGTTACCTTTGAAGGAGAGCAGCAGCCCATGCTGCTCACTCACCAGGCTGAAGGACATTCCTATATCTCTCAGGCTTTTGGCACTCTCACCATACCCCAAAAGATGACCAAATGTAGACAAAACAGAGGTATTTGCAGTGCTTGTCACTCACCAGGCTGACGTACATTCCTGCATCTCTCAGGCTTCTGGCACTCTCACCATAACGCAAAAAGATGACCAAATGTAGACAAAACAGACGTATTTGCAGTACTTGGCCTCAGTGGACGTAAAGCTCTGGTGGCACCCAGGACAGAACTACCCTCCACCTCTACTGGTATTAAATTTATTCCCCTCAGCAAGGACAAGATGGTTGCTGGCGTGGCCACTGCTCCTCACAAGATGTCCGCCACGGTGACCCGCCCTCACTGCAAAATGGCTGCCAGTAGCAGTTAGAAACCGCCAGGGTTCAGCTGGTTTGTTACTATTTTGCCCTTCATTATGCCAGGATTTTATTCTTTCTGCTGTCGTGGCTTGGCCTCTGCTTGCCTGCTGAAGAGGCGGCACACCTGGCTCTCCCCTTTGGGGTACCATTACTAATTCTCCCACAAGGACGAGGTGGGAAGGAAAGGCCACAAACTCCCATTGTCACCTTCCCTCACTTAAAAGGTAATCTAGTGAATTACAGGAGATTAAAAGATTACAATTCTTAATGTTATCGATACAGACCAGAAGAGATGAGGAAATGTAAACAGCTAGGGAAAAAGCACAAGGGAGAAAACAGAGACTGAAAGTGCAGAAAGGAAAATAGGCCAAGAATAAATTTGCATCTTAAATTCTGCTGAACTTAGTCTATTAATAAGGAGACAAATCTGTCAAATCTGCTCATCTGAATGGAAAGTTTTATATCAGGCTACACTTCCCCACCAGAAATTAATACAGGCTGTGCAAGGAGAGAGGCAGGCGAAAGCCCCGTACGAAGAGAGTCGGCAGGTCTCTGCCTGCAGCAGCCATTGATTCCTTGTGCTGAGAGGGAGCATGGCTGACAGCACTGGAGGCTGTCCTGGGCTGACACTGGAAAACGCGCAGCTCTTTAGCCAAACCAGAGGTGCACAAACTAGGAGTCAACATCTTGGAAAAACTCATGCCTGTGCCTTGACTTGACCAAGTGGGAACAGCCATTGAATTAATTACAACAGAAATTAAATCTGTGAAGTACAAGTTAATCTTGATGTTTTGATTTTTTTAGGGAACTCTTGGGTGCGTTTTTCCCGAAGTGTCACTTGCTGGAGGTGTGCCATTAGATGTTGTTTCATTCAAGATACACATTTCTAAATATAGGTGAGAAATAAGGATGAACAACCAGGGTCTGGTAAAGATATTAAAAACAAACAACACCCATACGTAACACCAACCTAACAATAATGTTATTTCTTAAATGTTCTGAATCATCTGAGGTGACTGTACAATAGACTGGCAGTTCTTTTGTTTTCTGGACTTTGGTCTTCCACTCCTTCTTTCCCAACATTAAAAAGTTTCTGCCTTTTTCTATGCCTATATAAAAAAGCAGTCACTGCAGCAGTTGTTCTCACCAGCTATGGGTGGATGAGATTCTGACACCCAGAGTGTGCCTTAAACTGAGGCATCTACCGCCATTTGAAATGTTATGGTCTATGCCACCCGATGAAGACCTGATGGGACAAAGGTCCTTCTGAAGGCCTTTTATCTCTCCTACTAGTCCCATGCATATTTCTGGGATATTCCACCATACCTCCAATGGTATCAGGTGCCAACTGAGTTCAAGATTAAGACACTTACATTTTTCAAGATTAAGATATCTAAATTTAAGTGACTAAACTAGGTGGTTTTATTGATGCTAAGAGCACAAACTTCTATTAACAGAAGAGATCTTGTCGATACTGTCTGTGGAGCCTAGAGAGCAATTCAGCTGGACAGCTAGGAGGGTCTCAGTTTGAGGATTTGCCCACAGATGTTAGACATCACTAAATGTTCATCAGAGGAATGTTCTTCTTTCTCCCTTTATAGTCAATGAAGAAAAATTGGCAACTGTAGAATTCATCTAACCTATTTTGAATGGCTATTTTTGGATGAGCTTGTTTGCAACCTAGAAATGTCATTTGTCACCACTGTCTATGTCAAGAGTCTATAAGAATACCTCAAAGGCATATAAGTACAGAATGGACATCTGGGATTAGGTAAAAGGAATCCAACACTTTTAGTCATGTTGATTTGTATCTCATTTTCAAGCCATCCCATATGAATCAAGGTTATCTTCTAAAGACACAAACCCTAAAGATTTTGCAGGCAGTTAGGAGCTCACTCCTTTGCTCCAAGATAGACTGGTGTAAACAACTTCAAACCAGAAACTGAGCAAACATTTTTACTGCAGTATTTATTTAGGACTAATATTCTCTACTGATTGGCAATGAAGGGAGATGCAGCACGGTGCTAACACAGTCCTAAGACTTGCTGTTTGAGTTGGCTTACACCCAAGGTCCTTTGCCCACAGGGAGTGCCACTTCAGACTGAAACAGATATTATCTAGATGTACCAAAAAATGAATAAGTTCAAACTCCAGTCTTGGGTTCCATGCAAAAGTACTGGGTGAAGTTCTTCAGTTCTTCTCAAGGTTATAGTCTTAGAACTTAAGATCCTCTCTTGATCTTTTTAACTTGCAATTCTTTAGGGGTAATATCAATACAAATAAGGAAGTTACATAGTTACATGCTTTATTCTTTCTTGAAAACAGAAATAAAAATGTTGATGAGGTATTTTAAGGCCTTTTAATATTTGAATCACAGCCTTTTTATATATAATATAGATTTTCTTCATCAGGCAGTAGTTTGTATTTATTCCACCCAAATCTGTAAGTCAAGGTCAAATATTTGCATCTTTGTTCTACGGAGGACAATAAGCAAGAATTACCGTAACAGTGCGGTTTGGTATAGCAACAGAAATATTGAAAGAGATTATTATTCTTTATTCTGCTAAATAATGAAACATTTTGTAAGTGGAAAGAAAATCACATATAATACAGTTCTATTTTTGCAAAACAAATAACAATGGAACAAAAGCCACAGAATATTACCAGCTGCTGTTATACCCATTAAATGCAACAATATATGTATTTGGAGTGCAAATATGCAAAATGTGTAATTACAATATAAACAGTTTCTAGAGAGGAGTCTTCTATGGTGGCACTTTAAAACAGAAAAGCATTTTGGCATCAATAAAAAGATCTACCTATGACATATGTCAGAAGAAATATATGTGCTTCAACGAGCTACTAATGCAAGTTCCAATCACCATAGTCTCAGGAGAAACAATCTCATTTAAAAGTTGGCAGTCAATTTCAAATGGTACGCTCTCCTTTCTAGTCTCCCCTAATTTAATATATAGCAATAAAAACATTTAGAAATAATTAGATGCCAAATAACCATTAATAATTCACCTTGTGACAAAGATCCAGTCATTGAAATCAAGTATTTCAGTGGTTTTAATGAAACCAGTAGTCAGTCTTCATATTTAAGTTCTATAGTCTCCAAAGAAATTGAGAAACGCACTATCTATATGCTCTGATATGTAATGTAGGCAGCATTTAGCTGCAGATAGACATCAAAAGGGCATCCTCTTTGTATTAAAATTGTGATTATATAATAATTGTTTTTTAGTGAGTACTTGTATGCTTTATATTAACTGTCCAGGAGTGATAATTAGTAGTAGCTATATCCAGTGAAGCCACAGCTGTATTGTAATTTATATGCATTGTCCCATGTTTACAACATTTACCTAGTATTTTAATAATTATGCAAATAAATTAGGAAATTATACATAACAGCAACATACATTACCAGATTATAAAGAGGAAATGTAATCTGAAAATATAGTACTGTGTATATTGCTTGTATTTGTGACTCCTCTAAACCTCCAGGAAGACATGTAATTAGCATGGTGAGTTACCCACAGGTGGAACTTGAAGTTAATCAGCAAATCTCTGTGTATGTTTATGAGTAAATTACATCCTTTTGCAGACCCTTTTACATATTTTTGCAGACACTTCAGTTTGAAGAGATTACAATTCCTTTGCAGAAGGCTCAGTTTTTGTTGCTAAGATGGAGTGCTAGCATCCTATCCTACAGGATGTGCTAATACCTGGCCAGGCTCTGTGTGCCTGGCTGTAACCACATGGACAACACACTGTCTGCTCCCCACTGTGATGGACCACACTTACTGTCAGTACTAGGATAGGAATGGAAGCCAGTTATTCTCATTTCTTGTCTCTTTTAGTGACCTAACAGAAATCCTTGTATGTGTATTGTTCAAACACTATCAGTAAATAGTTACTATTACAGTAGAGATTATTACATGTGCATTTTTTCAGGTAATAGTTTTATTGACAATAATCATCATTTATTCCATTGAACGAGGATTCAGAACCAATAATAGAGAGCATTGAACATTAATGAGTTTAGAACAAAAAAGTACATTACTGAAATTCCTTAATACAAACAAGATAGGCAGCATTGCCCATACCATGGAGCCGCCAGATACACTATCGAGAAAACTGTGTGATTGTGACAACCGGAGTACCAAAAAAGGAATAAAATTCAACAGCACAAAGTACAGTCTTTTGTCTTTAGGGACCAATAAGAAGAATTTCTACATTTAGGTGGAAATTTATCAGTCACAAATAATGAAAAGTAAAAGGACTTGGCTGTCTTACATAGTCACTGGATGGCTGCAAGCCACTAATGTGATATAACTGTGAAAAAGGCTAATGCAAATCTTGTCTGTTTTCAGATGTGGAGAGATACTGCTATCATCTACAGCCCTCCTGAGACCTCAGTTAGAGCATCATTGTCATCCACAATTAAGAAAGACCAATTCTAACTGGAAGAATAAAGAAGAAAGACCAATTTCTAACTGAAAGAATAACAAAGACAGACAGATATGGTGGTGTTATAAATGGAGAACCTATTTTTAAATGAAGCAAGTAAAAGAGTTTGGCTTAGGAAAATATAGCTTAGATGTAATATGGTTACTTGGCCTAAATATATTGGTATCTACACTCCACCAAGATACAAGTAAGCTAAAGACGGGGAAAGAATGAACATTTATTTACAGACTTTGAGGACTGAAAATGACAAGGTGAGTATACAGTAATCAGATTTTGGCATAAGATAAATTAGAGGTAGGACAGTGGAACAGATTTTGGAATAAGAGAACTTAGAGGTAGGACAGTGGTGTTTGACTTCTTAAAATGGAGTTTCATTGGTTTATGAAAGGAGCTATTTATTCAACTACCTCTTGAAGATATCAATAAATATGATTTGGTGACAGAGAAAATTCTTTCCAGTCTGTGCTCTTGTGAGGAGCTAGCTGCTACAAAACAAAGGCTGAGTAAAATGAGTCTTACTGATGAATATTAGGTATTTTTTCTCACTTTTGGTTGGTTGCTTGTTGGAAAGTGTTTGGACCCAAATCCAATTAAGTGTTTAGAATCTCTTTTCTTATTAATATACTAACTTTCCGTTAGATTCAAGAATTCTTTTATACGGGAATGAAGGAACTTAAACAGATTTCAGGAGCTTGAATTTCAAATGGGAGCTGTGTCACATACAATGCAGGGAGAGGGCATAAGAATGCGGGGAGGGTGATCACATGTAGACCAGAGCAATGTTGTTCGTAGTAAGAGTCTTTACCAGTTTTAGAGAGTTTTAAACCAGAAAAGACCAGTAGTCTGACCTCCACTACATGAAAAAAAAACATTAAAATTTACTCTATTATCCACAATATTAACCCAAATAACAAGTACTGTACTTGACTATAACATGTGTTTGGCTATCACATAAATTCTAGAAGTGCATCCAGTCTTGACTTGAAGGCATTAAGAAATGGTGAATTCATCAATTCTACTGGTAGTTTGTTCCAGTGATTAATCAGGCCTAGTGTAAAAAGTGTGTAGTGCATTTCTAATTGGAATTTGTCTGCAAGATTAAAGAGCCGTTTTATATCTGGTATTTCCTCCCAGCAGAGGTTTATGTATTTTGTGATGAAGCCAATGTTTAAGCTCTGTCTATATGGCACTCTGGCACCATCCCAGCTCCTTATCAGAGTGAGACTAAGGCATATGTCATTCTCCTCCCATCACCCACACTCTGACTTCCTTGTAAACAAAATTCTGGTTTCCAAACTGCATAGAAACCATGAGTTCCTGGGTTTATACTACCAGAAAATATGAAGTCCATGGCATCTTCTCCTCCCAGCAGGTAAATTAGATGCAATCACAGTCCTTTTAAATCATCAGAGAAACAACTTTCACCATAAGACATTATTTTTCAGCTTGGAAAAAAATTGTGGCTCTGCTTCATGTTATCCAGGATTTCAGTACTACCTTAAAACTCATTTTATATTATTATTTTATATTATATTCCAGTACTAGTCTCACCAATGCCATGACCCTGATGAAAACCACCATCTTGCTTTTACTTCATTAACACATTCAAGATTCTTACTTTTTTCTCCCCATAACTGCAATGGGAGGTCATATTCAATCACTTATCTCATGATCCTACATCCTTTCCAGTACTCCCTCCAATTGGATGCAGTTCCTTCTCTTTCGGTGTGATAGCTATTCAATACCCTAATAAATCCTAGTTAATATTCTGGTCTCGAGGAAATCTAGCATGGAACAGTATCCTTAACTTTCAGCTTTTTCACGCTCTTGCAAATGTGTTTCCAGGAGGAATTTGGATTTTTATTTTGGCTTGATTTTGGTGTAGTGCTGAAAAATAAACAGGGAGAGAAGGGGAAAAAAATACTTGTTCAAAAAGCAAAACTGCATCACATTTTTAGCCAGTTTTATTGTCTTTGACAAATCTCAGCCATAACTAAATGATCATGAGGACTAAATTACCCTCCACCCCAAAAGACAGCAGAGCAGAGTGAATGAGCATAGTGGTTCCCTTTCCCAGCTACATTTTCAGGAGGAAAATACTGAAGGCTCAGTTGTGTGAGCATAAATACCCAGTGCTTTTGAGATGCCTCAGTGTGCATTGCATTCTGTGATACCTGTGATTTTTGTAATATCTGTAATATCTGTCAGATGCACAGGAATGTCTCTGATAAGCCAAATCAGACAGCATTATGCTTGGGAACAGTCAATGGCTGACTGACTGGCTCTAGTAATGGATGTGCGTAGTCAGATCTTTCCAATTGACAGCAGAAATGCAGATATGGTTATGCACATAGCGTGAAGGCTAGGATTCAGTAGCAGTGAGTGAACTTCATAGACTTCAGATATTAGAATGGGCAAGCACTTGGTAGGATGTTGACTGTATGCAATTGAAAAGCTATAGCAAACTTTTTCTGCTACCAGATTTTTAAAAGGGAATCCTAAACCAATCTTTTGGTAGGATTATATGCCAACCATTGATAATAATACTTATTTATATTTTGTCTAGTTGATTGTCCTAAAACAGAGCGTGACTTTTGGGCATAGTACCTCAGAAAGCATATAATGATGCCAGGAAAATACAGAGAAGGCTGAAACAAATGAATCCTAGTGTGGACTGACTTCCCTGCTAAGAGCAACTAAGTTATGTAGGACTAAGTTAACTTTGACTTTTCAGCCTGGAAAAGGTTACTCCTGAAAGAAAAAAAAAAAATAATTAATGAATTACAAGGATAGAGTGAGTAAGAGATTATTGCTTACTACCTCCTCCAGCACAGGAAGAACTAGGGGTCACTTGCTAAAACTATTGGGTGGCAGGTTCAAATCAAAGCCAAAAGAGACTTTTCTCAGCAAACACAATTAGCTATGGAGAGTTTGACCAATGGATGTTGTGAATACCACAAGTTTTACACATGCTCAAATGAAAACTGGGCAAGACAATATTACACTAAAGTTACTAAATACGCCATACAATTCTCAGGAATATTAAAGCCTGGGAACATATTTAGTAAAAACATACCATTCATGCTTAGTCTATTCCTATAATCTTTCCTAGGCATTTTTGTGTGTGCGTTCATTTGTATAATGTCCTGTGTAAAATAGCCTTTGTTATGGATCAAAAGGCTAGCGCATCATGACACATTATCAGCAAAGCCTGTGAAATTAAAATGTGATGCAGTTTAATAGAGCACTTAAATGCATGCTTAGTTTGATTTCATTGAACCTTCAGTTTGTGCTTAACTGCTTTGTAGAACAGGAAAGAAAACAACTATGCTTAACTCTTCCAAGGAAATAGAATCTGTGTTTATACAACACATCAAACTACAGACCTCTGTACTGAAAAGGCCTGCACTGAGAAAGTACATCTTCAGTGCAGACAATTGCATATGTTGAGGAAGCTAAATTAGAGCTTACATGATAAGCATAAAGGAAGACAACATTTAAATGGAGTAATTTTGTTTTAGTAACATCAGCTGTCAGTAATAACATATGCCTGTATAGTCCAGATCATATTTGTGTTCAGTCTATGTTACAAAACCTCAGTCCTGTTAGACTAAAGATACACACCTTTAAAGATATGCTAAGGATACACATCATCTAACAATAGCCTCCAGGGAGCTCCAGGCTCATTAACTTGCTCTGCATTGAGCAGTAATGTGTCGCTAATCTTACCAGGGAGACAAATCTGCCAGTTCTTAAAGTTGCATCCTTGTCTGTGGGAGCACATTTCTCATCCAGCCTAAGCTGGCATTTTGTCACAAAGCTTTGGGAAAAGTAAGAAAATGGTTTTAACCACATGTAAAGTTAGAGCTGCATATCAGCTGCAGTACCTTTTTAATTATCCTAGGGGCATAAAAATGTCCAGGACTGGAGGAACCTCAGGAGATGCAGGTTTTTGCTGTGAATTTTCCTTGCTTTGGCTTTCTATGTACTTTACGTCTGGTTTTCAGGTCCTTCTGGATGTCCTGATAAAATCCATTATAGGCTGCATCAGTTAATTAAGACATAGGTCCCTGGCCACCTGTGCTGGTTTTGGCTGGGATAGAGTTACTTTTCTTCACAGTAGCTGGTGTGGGGCTGTGTTTGGGATTTGTGCTGAAAACAGTGTTGATAACACAGGGATGATTTCATTATTGCTGAGCAGCGCTGACACAGAGCCAAGGCTTTTTCTGCTCCTCACCCCACCCCACCAGCGAGCAGGCTAGGGGGGGCACAAGAAGTTGGGAGGGGACACAGCCAAGACAGCTGACCCCAACTGACCCAAGAGATGTTCCATACCATAGAACATCATGCTCAGCATATAAAGCTGGGGGAAGAAGAAGGAAGGGGAGGACATTCAGAGTGATGACGTTTGTCTTCTCGAGTAACTGTTATGCATAATGGAACCCTGCTTTCCTGGAAATGACTGAGCACGTGCCAACCGATGGGAAGTGGTGAATAAATTCCTTGGTTTGCTTTGATTGTGGGCAGCTTTTGCTTTACTTATTAAACTGTCTTTATCACAGCCTATGAGTTTTCTCACTTTTACTCTTCCAATTCTCTCTCCCATCCCACCAGCGGGGAGTGAGTGAGCAGCTGTGTGGTGCTTAGTTGCCAGCTGGGGTTAAACCATGATACCATCCTAAAATATCAAAGTCATTTTCAAAAGCAGATGTGAACAAGAATTCTGTTCTGAAGTATTCATGCTAAAATAAAGCAGCCTCTGAAGGTGAGTACGATACTTCAGGGCATCTCAGTGTGCATGAGATATCTATGTTTTTGTAGATGAATTTTGCCCAAAGCATTTTCTTCAAGGAAAGCTGAATGGCCATCTAGGCTCCATAGACTGCATTATCATAGAATCAGAGTCATTTAGGTTGGAAAAGACCTTTGAGATCATCAAGTCCAACCATTAAGCCAGGACTGCGAAGTTCATCACTAAACCATGTCCCTAAGCACTGCATCTACGGTTTTTAAACACTTCCAGGGATGGTGATTCCACCACCTCCCTGGGCAGCCTGGTCCAATGTTTTACCACCCTTTCAGTGAAGACATTTTTCCTAATATCCAATATAAACCTCCCCTGGCATAACTTGAGGCCATTTCCTCTTGTCTTGTCACTCGATACACGGAAGAAGAGACCAACCCTCACCTGCCTACAACCTCCATTAACTAGTGGTCTAACTATGGTTACTACCTCAGATCTCCAGCTGCCTTTTCAGAAGAACACAGGTCTTCTGGGAGGAGTGGCTGATTCACCAGAAGGCTGTGCTGACATTCAGCAAGACCTGGGCAGCCTAGAGAGCTGGGTGGAGAGGAAATCAATGAAATTAAATAAAGGCAAATGCAGGGTCCTCCACCTGGGGAGGGACAGCCCCACACACCAGCACAGGCTGGGGCTGACCTGCTGGAAGGCAGCTCTGCAGAGAAGGACCTGGAAGTGCTGGTGGGCAGCAAGTTGCCCATGAGCCAGCAGTGTGCCCTGGTGGCCAGCAAGGCCAATGGGATCCTGGGGGGCATGAGAAGGAGCGTGGCCATAGGTCAAGGGAGGATGTCCTCCCCCTCTGCTCTGCCCTGGTGAGGCCACGTCTGGAGCACTGTGTCCAGTGCTGGGCTCCCCAGCTCAGGAGAGACAGGGAACTACTGGAGAGGGGCCAGTGGAGGGCTGCAGAGATGATAAGGGGACTGGAACATCTCCCTGATGAGGAAAGGCTGAGAGAGCTGGGCGTGTTTAGCCTGGAGAACAGAAGACTGAGAGGGGACCTCCTCAATGCCTACAGACGTCTGAAGGGTGAGTGCCAAGAGGACAGGGCCAGGCTCTTTTCAGTGGTGCCCAGTGACAGGACAAAGGGCAGCGGGCATGGACTGCAGCACAGGCAATTCCTTCTGAATGTGAGGAAGAACTTCTTTCTTCTGAGGGTGACAGAGCTCTGGAACAGGCTGCCCAGAGAGGCTGTGGAGTCTCCTTCTCTGGAGACATTCAAAAACCCACCTGGACACGACTCTGTGCAACCTGTTTTAGGAGAACCTGCTTTAGCAGAGGGTTGAACTAGATGATCTCCAGAGATCCCTTCCATTCTGTGATTCTGCAGGTCCTGTGTCAGCCACTTGTAACCCTTGGTCCTCTTGAATACTGCTAAATGCCTTCATGCGAGCAACTGAACTGAACCTGAGATCTTCACTGACTGCAACAGAAGCTTGTAGCCTGCCTCAGGTGTTGACACCTACCTGTGAGCATCTACATTCAGGTGTTTTGTGGTGCACCTTGATGGCCTGAATATATACATCTCGTATCACTGAGACACCTGGGCTATTTCACCTGGTCTGCAACTGATGCAGCTCCTACTGGCACTGTGTCATGTCTGCCAGCCCTTTGGGACATCTCAGATAAACTAGGGTTCTCAAGTAGCCATGGACTCTCATTTCAATTGAATCTCATTTTAAATTTTCAATCGAATTCCACATTGGTCTTTTTGCCTGCTTCTTATCATCCTCCCCATTAAGATGGTTTGCTGTCATGCCTTTGATGATCTTTTGACTGATATCTTGCATGCAAGCTTATAATGCTTTCTTCAGTTCTTCCCAGACACCTTCCTCCTCTCTCTAGGTATGAATGGCTTCTTTCCAAAGTTCACTAGACTTATGTTGCTGCTTTTGCTCATTTTTTAAAATAATGATTCTATCGTGTCATGGCTATGCTTACTGAAACCATCTTCCATCTTTCCCCTTTCTTAGTTAGAATCAAATGGCAGTAAATATAAATAATGAACCGTAGTTACCATAGCTGGTACTTTAAAGAAGTGGTATATCACCTTCTCTGGTGTCCTGCTCACTGTTTGATTGCACAAGGACTTCCAAGGTCATTGGTCCTTAGGTGGGCTGTCACAGCAGGATATCAGCATTCCGTACCCTCCCAAGGAGCTGCAGAATTTGATGATACTGATTTCCTCCTCACCTTTACGTTTGCCTGGGCCCAGTTTTATACACTTGCTATAATGCTATAATAGTCTACCTAGTTATTCCTTCTAAACAGGTCTGCAGTTTTATGTTACGCGTGAGTGTTGCTGTATATAATATTCTACCAAAGGTTTGCAATATATAGTATCATAGAATCATGGATCATCGAATGGGTTGGAAAGGACCTTTAAAGATCATCTAGCTCCAACTCCCTGCCATGGGCAGGGACACCTTCCACTAGACCAAGTTGCCCAAAGTGCCATCCCACTTGACTTGGAACACTTTCAGGGATGGGGCATCCACAGCTTCTCTGGGCAACTTGTGCCGGTGTCTTGCCACCCTTAAGTATATTTTTATTAACTGTTGGTTAAAGATAAATACTAGATCACACAATTGTTGTGATTGTTTGTGTCAAAAAAATGTTGGACAAAATTTCATATTATTCTCTCTTCTCAAGCCATATAACCAGGTGTAGGAATTTTAATTAGTTCACAGCCCCAGTATCCTGCTGTTTGCAACAAAGGAATAGGGTCAAGTGATTGCTCAGGCAATTGAAACATCTGGCTCAGCAGTGTATCCCTACACTGACGACACCTAGACACAGATGGCCATATGTAGGTATCTGTCACCATCAGGGACATCCTAAAGTATGTGAGGCATCTGCACAGGGTATCCCATGGTGTTTATAGGAAAACCACATCTTTTTGGAGAATCAGCTAGAAGTGGAATCAACACCCTGTGGAATGTCAGGTAATAATACTACATGCCCACACTTTGTCAGCTGAATCAAGCCACTGCATTTAGGAAAGTAACTGATTTTTCTAAACTCAGAGCCACCTGAGAAGACCTACAGTATTCAAGACATCCATATTGAGATGCTATGTAATTCTGCCATGTAGGAAATTCCAGGTAATCTCATATGACATGACATGCTTCTATTTAGGCAACTGAGTCGAGCCCTAGGTCTCTGAAGTTGATTCCCACCCTAAACATCAGTATTATCTTCATTAGTACTCTGATAATGTTCACAAATGTATCAGCATGCTTTAAGCTAATATTTAGACCCTAGTTAATTAAAACCAGCTTTTTAATAAAGAACTTTCCTCATTTCTTCTTTATGAATGTTCATATGATTTTGTAAATCATTCATTTTTATCAGTGTTATGACAATGCCAAGGCTTTTAAAAAGGTTTCTTGCCAAAATAGTTAGGCATATGGAATAGTGTAGCCCGTGATAAGATTCACATAGAAAGCTATTCCATTAAGAATTATTTTCTGCAAGTATTTTAAGCCTGCGGGCTGCACTTACAGATAAAACAGAATCTTGGAATTGAGTAGTATCTAATCTGAAGTATCCTTTTATTCTGTCCTAATAGTGTTGTTTTAATTTTATGGGATCTTTGTGAACAAATACTTACAAATGCTTGAGGTTGGGGTTTTTTTGTCTCTAAATTACACACGAGAAAAAAAAAAAGTTTTAATTCAAATGACATTTCCTGGTGGGAAATGGCAAAATTCTGTTGATCTGAGCAACAGTTTGAACAAAAGAATAGCTTTGATAAAGTTCTCAATTTGCATTACCATGTTTTCTTCTTTAGAAACAAAAAGTATGGTATATTTTGAATCAGAACAGAATACAATGACAGGCAGTCTCTGTCAAGGTTTTGTTGGCTATCAGTACAAAGCCCGAATTTCACAATATGCTGTACTTGTGGTTATTGAACTTTTGACAGCTACAGTTGTGGAACATAACTCGATGATATAAGTCTGAAAAGGTTGTACAACAGTTACTATATAATATATTATTCAAATGATGTGCTTTCTGAGCAGCCTTAAAAACTGTTAGTGAACTAGACTGGGTATCAGAGGAATTAAACAACACATGTTTTACTCAGTTCTCCGCTGTGCTAAAGCATGCTACTTAGCTGATGTGGCCTTACTTCTTCACAAGTTAATTTACTTAGAGCTAGTTTGAATGTGTCTACCTAGCACATTTTGTACCAACATCTAACTTGGAGCAGGTAACTCAACATACAGCCTTCCAGATAATACACAAACTAATTTAGCAAGCAACGAAAGCAGGATATTTTGTTTTTCTGGGTCTTTCTAGGTGAAATAATTTTTAAGATCCAGTTTTCCAAACTAATGTTAGAAGACACTTCAGAACTTGAGAAGTCTTTCATCTATCAAAATATCATGTGGTAATTCAGTAAATATGCCCTAATAATCTCAAAAGATTAAAAGTATTTTAGTAAACTGGAGTTGAAAAAGAAGATTTGGGGGCAATTAAAGGGAAGTTACTGGTACAAGAGAGAGATGGGAAACAGTCAAAATCTTAAAGCTGGCCTTGTGTTTTGAAATTACTGTAATCATGGTAAAATAAATGTCTTCAAAGGACAAGATATCTGTTTCATACCAGGAAAATACACCTCCTCAGCAAAGCATGTCCTTAAGTCAAGGGGCTTGAAATCGATGTGAAAGTCATTCAATATTTAAGGAATCATGCAAAAATGGTTATTATGAATGTAAAATATTTCTAAACTTTGTTCACTAAATGATTTCATTAAAACATACCTCAAAGAGAGGGAAAGACAAAAATAATAATCATTCTCTGACTTCCCATGTAGCACTGGACACAGGATCTTAGGACCTTACTATTATTTCTGCATGAAGTAATTTATTTAGTTGAGATTAATGCCTGTATTTTAGTCTTGCAAAGCTTTCAGTTTGTGAAAGATTTTCAATCATAAAGAGTGCACTGTGCTTTTCCCCCTAACATAAGCTCTGTTATTTCTACTTGTCTAGCTTCAGTTCTAGGTGTTACATCCTCTTAAACATTCTGCCATTGTAATGAAGCATCTGCAACCATAAGAAATATTCTCTATTTGTAGGTATTAGAGATGGTGACCAAATCACTGTTTAACTCCTTCGAAATTAGCTAATAGAAAAGCTTATGTTTCTCCCAGAGAGACAGTGTTCCCCCATAGGTAGGTAGTACCAAGTAGCTATATGGGTGGGTTTTTTCTTCTGTGGTGTACATGATTCAAAGTCTTTAAAAATGTTTTTGTTTAAGAAGAGCTACTTAACTTAAGCATTAAACCTGAGACACAGGCAAGTGAAAATGTAAGCTATGGTATGAATCGCCATTGTGATAGCTACTGTAGCTGTCTATATGCCTTCTTTTACTTCTCAATAAGAGCTAAGTAGGAGTATGCATGCATACTAAGCTACCTCACTTATATTCTGGGTTGTTGTAAAGTAAGGGTTTCTGTAAGGCCAGTGACTGTGGAGTAGCTGCTGAACTACAGGTTCGCCACCTAGTAGTAACCTGTTCATCTGCTTATATGTCACAGGCCAGTACTGTAAGTCTCCGGTGAAAGCACTGGGCTTTAACTGAACCCTTCACAGTGGAAATGCTTACATCATCCAAGAGCTATTCCATGTCTAATACTCAATCAGTGATAACAGAAAAATAAAGCAAAAATTACTGGGCAGTGTCCTCATCCTGCAGCATGCTGCTCTCTGCAGCAAATCTGCGTGACAGTACTTTTTCTCTTCTTGCAGGCTGCTGATAATGCAGCAGCAACAAGGAAATGTCAATTAGCACTTACACTGAGAGCAGAAAATTCCATATAGATGGATCCTCACTGCCTTTGTGAAAGATTACATGAACATATCATTGTTTATGTCCAGTTTCTACCAGCATATCCTATCAAAATGATTTTGCAGTAGCAAAACACAGGTTTTTTTCTTCTGAAAAGAAGCAATGCCAGGAAATGATCGAGGTAATAAGGTAGGCTATGACAAGACAACAAAGTCTTTACGCAGACCTTCCAAAATATGCTGAAGTTCTGATTAAGAGAAACACTTTCAGCTTTACTTCATTTCTGTCTAGAGATGAAGGGGCCTTATCAAGAGCCGTAAGTACACCCAGAAGGCTAATACATGCCTAAACACTGCTGAATAGACTGCCATTAAAACTTTAACTTACAGAGAAACTTGAAAGTTTTATAAAAGGTATACTTGGAGGGAGTGGTTAGTCTCCTGGGTTTTAGATATTTCTTCTGTTTGAATTCCTGTTTCTTTTGTGTAGCAGTCAGCAAAAGAGTAATGTTACCTCCTCCTCCCCATGGCTGTACATAGTGTACATAGTACCCAGTACTTCCCTGGGTTTAGATAAGATACTGATACAAGCATTACAGCCACCATCCTAGAGATTTCCACACTCACCTTCCTCCTGCCTTGATGCATCCAAGCAGCTAGGCAATACCAACATACTACCTGTGGACAACATGGGCTAATAAATTTCTAGATATTGTCATCAGTTTAGAAGTGAGGTACAGAGCAGCCTCGAGGATGTGACAAATTGTAAGCAATGGAGAAAAACTGGCAAGGCAGGGGTTAAAATAATTCATTAGCTACAGTACAAGGTGAGAAAGAGAAGTCCATACATTTGAAAAGTGTAGACACCAAGTTCTCCAGGTTTAACTAAGGTACAACTATGAATACAGGTGCAAAATTTGAGAAAGGATGGGTTAAAGCACACGTGCAGACTGTTAATTTTGGCAGTAAGTCTTTAGGATGAGTCTCCTGGGAGAGAAGTGTTGCATGTTTTTTTCTGGACAGGACAGTTATATCAAACCTAGATGACAGTGACGACAGAATGATTTTTTTTACCGTGCCATCCTGGGGAGACTAGAAAATGTTCTGACAGATAAAGCTGCAATTTTTTAAAACCTGTTGCCTCCTTGTCATTTCAGTTTCTCCCTCCTTGTAGCCATTCACCTCCTGTCTTCTCTTACCAGTCGTACACTAGAATCACAGCCATCCTCCTTATTTCAGGAAATAAAGATACGATTTGTATGTGGAGTAGTTCTCTCCAGCATGTCCTTTGGCTGCTTTTTGCTCTTTTCTTCTTCCCTGTGCACCTCAGAAGTAAAACACAACCTTCAGGAAAGCCTCACATGAACCTAACTCTGCTTTTAGAAAACTCAGTGCAAGTTTGGCCAGGGAGTTTGAAGGGAGCAAAGTTAAGCTGTATTAGCTCTTTTGAAATCCCATCCATAGACGCACCAGCCTCTTACAAACCCAGAAAAGTTAGCCTTGCAGCCGACTTTGGCAGAGGGTGGTGTTTCCTCCTATGTCAGAAGGTAGGAGAGGTTTTCTGAATGTTACTAAGAGGGCCTATTAACCGCCGCACACGGCAGCTGCCACAGTTCCTGTACAATAAGGGCTGCAAAGTCAAGTCACACAAGCAAACCAAGTAGAGAAACAGGAAACCTCCTTCAGAAGAGTTAAGAAAATCTGACAGGATGGAGATGGAAGGATAAATCCTCAGTTAGTGTAAATCAACACTGACACTAAACACATTTACGATCCGCTCAAAGGTCTTCCTCCACCTCTGCAATAAACTTTCCATGTCTTCTCCTTAGGAGTCTTCAGCTTAGAGCTAACTCACTGTAAGCACTCATGACATTAATTCCCTTCTTTCTTTCTCAAAACAGGAGCAAATGGTCTTATAAAATCTAAGCAATCACTACTTTCTTCAAATATATTTTGAAGACTTGATATTGCTACAAAGACCAGAAAACATAGTGCATTGCTCAGGTTGCACAGATGGCAGCTGGAATTATTTCTCTTCCCCCATCCTAATCTTCCTCCAACATCTCTGAAGAAGACAAAAATGCAAAACTTACCTTCCAAACCACTAAGCTGTGTCTTTTCCTCATAATTTTGATGCATTCAAGTGTTTGATTTCCATCTTACTCAAAACCCTGGGGGCAATGATCACTTCTGTATGTCTCAAGAGTGTCTAGCAGAAAAAGGTAGCTTCCTTTGCAGAGGTATTTGCAGTTGCCACATCACCCTGCAACCCAAAAACCAGAAAATTGTTCAGTGGTGATCCAGAGACGTAATCCTGCTCTGCCCTAGGCCTATGTGCTCTGATTCCACTTGACATCCACAGGCTCTACCACACATTTCCAGAAACACTTTAAGAAACAAAAGGAAGGGGGAAAAAACCCTCCCTGCTTATGTTATCCTCACGTAATAATATTTGAGGGAAACTTTACTAAACCACTCTGCTCCCGAGAGTATCAAGATATTGAAATGGGAATCTGTGGACCAAAGGAAACTCATTCCAAATATCTCAACAAAAAGAATTATTTGAGATTCTGCTGGCATGTGCAAATTATAGAATAAGAGCTGGATATTTGGCACTCTTCTGCTGACTGTAATTTACTGCATTTGACTAGTCTGCTGTTTGCTTCACCACAACCCATGGGATGCCTCTGGCTAAAACATTGCTTGTAACCTGGATTTCTATTTTATTAACCTCCTCCTTTATCTAATGACAGTCTGTCATGTTCTGGGATGCCAGAACAATGTTTGCCTGATAAGGTGTCTCCTGGGAAAACAGGCAGTTATAAGGGATAAAAGCATACAAAAATGGCCAGCTTCAGCAAAAACTGCCACTCTGTGGACCTGTCTTAATTAATATGTGTTCTACCCTTAGTGCATTTGTACTGCCACAAATGTCATTATTTTCAGTTTATTAAGGATGTCTGCAAAGAGAGAAAAGTTTTTCTGGAAACCTGACCTCTGTACGTCTTCCAGATTGGCTGTATGAAAAATAAAGTGTTCTTGGGGGAGAAGGAAAAATAAGCAAGGAGAAATTTTATCATAAAAATACAGCTCTGAGTTACATGTTTTCATTTGAACATATTATATGGTAATATTCTAGTACCAGAACCCTGCTATGAGCAATCTGTCTTCATTGTGCATATTTAATATGCATGGAAACAGCAATAGCTTTAATACCAATTCTCCCTTCACCATGATTTTTTCCTTGGATTTCCTCATTTCATTTCTCTCCATGAACTCTTTTACAGCTCTTTGTAGCATCAAAGAAGAATTATTCATGTGGCACACTCTTTTTCTGTCTTCTCAGCCATCGCTGGGCTTCTTGTTCCTGACAAACAGAATTTCCTGACCAATAAATAAGCTTTCTGAGGGCAGCAGTTTGAAGAACAGGTGTGAAATGCAGTGAAAATGTCATCTACTTCAATTTAGATATGCTCCATTTCAGTGACTAGGCCAAATTTTGATCCCCAGCTTGCACATAAATCTGTGTCTCATCCTTTTTTTGGAGTCTGAGTGCCTGCGAGTTTAGTATGGACCATTCACTGTCCTGGGAGAATACCCTTAGGAAATCAAAAGATAGTTTATTTAGTGAATATATGACCATCATCATTGTAGTAGGCAGATTTTCCAATCAATTAAAATATGAAAATGTCTTCCGTCCTTCTTGCCTCCTTGTCATCCTGTGGATTCCCAGGAGTTCACAGCCATAAGCCCATGTTTTCTAAGGTACGTTATGCCATAATTCACATGAACCTCCTTATGTTTTGTGCTTTTTTGATATGTCTTTTAACTAGGAATCTCAGATGAAAATTAAGCTTATCCTCTTATAGTGCATATCATCACAGCTTCTGACTCCAAAGCTTTAACTTCAGATATTGAATATTTTTTTACCACTGCAATAAACAACCCATCTGTAGTAGCGCAGATCATGCATTATTCTCCCAGTGAGGAAAAGCATGGTGCTTTTAATGAAAATCCATAGCCATCAGACATGGGCAGATAACTGCATACAATGAATGCTGTGTAGGACTAGTGAGGGCTGTGCAAAAGATACCATTTAGCAGAATCAGCCCATAACATGTCCCTTGTCACCATCACGCCATGTTAAGCAGTCTGCATGTGTGATTTGTGAAACGTCATCAAAAACCTAAGCATACTGTTTCTGATTAGAAGTTTCCATAATAGTTCATGAGAAATACTGAAGGTGACAAAATAGTCTGAGCACTACCGGGATCTGGCAGGAGGCACATATCAAGAGCACACATTCCAGTTAACTGAACATTAATCTTTTTTCCCTCTCTAAATTCTGCAACCTTTCTGTTATCTCTGGAATAAGCTTATTTGTTGTTTGCATGAGTTTGTGGTCGTTTCTTGGGGGTTTTTTTTTTGTTTTTTTGTTTGTTTTTTTTTTTTAACAAAATAAAATATTATCCCAGAAACAGATTGTGAAATAAGAATATAAACATTTTAATTTCATATCAGCTTCTTTCTCCTTTTTCTACTCACCACTCTATTCTGGCTATGTTCAGTATGATTGGCACATCCTTATTGCAGGGTCTTTATTTATATATGTCCTCAATGCTCAGAAGACTATGTATGTATAGCTATGACATCCCTAATTAAGCATAGCCAGCTAACAGCACAATGCTGTATCAGTCAGAAATCTTCCAGGTAGATGGACCAAGTGGTGTTAGCTCTAACCCAAGACTACTGTTCCTCGGAGGAATATTGATTAGATTTTACAGCTCGTTGCTTAAAATCAAGAGAAATATAATGTTCCAGTAATCTGTTTGCAGCTTAATTTCTCTACATAATTAATTGTTCTTCCCCAAGAAGGCTAGACTCTTCTTGCCACATATTATTTTCATTGCTATTAAACTATTTACTGAGGTAGCTTGCATGGGAAGCTCAGCTAATTGTAAACAGCTGAATACTAATGTGACTTTGATAGAAGTAAGGCTTAGTGACAGAGTGCTGGCTTTTTTTAACTGGGACTAAACTCTATCATCCTTTTTTAATTCAGAGGATAAATTAAATGTCAATCTGAATGCCTGCATCTGTTACAACAGCCTATATTCAATAAAGGTAGCTAAGAAAAGCAGTCAGAAAAGAACATTATGCTTCTCCAGGCTTGTCTTTGGAATTACAGTCTCTGTAATTATTTAGAAATGTTTGGTATGGTTAAAATACAGAACTTAGCTTCATACCTTATGATGAGGTATCTCTGCCTACCTATGGCCTCCTGATAGAGGAGCCACTTATATTTTCTTGAGAGATAGAAACTGGCTGTGGTCTGGGGAAAGAACAATTGCCATCACCTAAGAAAACTGCCAGGTGAAGGAGGCACATCTGACGGCAGGATCAGGACACCTGTCACCAGCAAGTCTGGGTGTCTACCTGCCAGAAGTGTCTGCATGTCTACCTGCCACTGAGAGAGCCCAGCAATAAACTATTTACTTAAACTATTCTCATTTCAATTTTCAGATCCTACTAAGTGTGAAATAGCATTAGGTTTGCAGTGAAGAAGGTGTCAGACTGCTAATGTTCTTACTTAGATGTAGACATGAATGCAAATACAACTCTAATAGACAGGTTCCACTACACTGTCCCAGGCAACTTCGGCATCAATTATCCATAAAAAATAAAATTTACCTTTCGGCACTTTTAGCTGCCAGCACAAATAGACTGAGAAACACAATGACAGTCTCTAGATCTTGCACAGAATTTTTCCCTGTAGTATCCTCAGAGCTAGATAAAAGAGGAAAATGCTGTCTGGGTAGGAAACTAAGTGTTGTCACTGGACAGTTCCAACATTTTTATGTTTCAACTTCGAATGCAAATATCTTAATATTCCTCCTAAACAGAAACCATGTCTTTATAATCAGTTGTCAAATATCAGGATATCAGGACACTTTCCAATTTCCTCTTTTTTTTTTTTAAACTATACTGTATTTCCAGAAAAGAAATAATAAAAACAGAAGTTAGGAAAAACCATCCATGAACTTGGAAGCAACAGCGATGAAAACTACATACTCTAATCAAAACTGGAACAATGCTAATTCAGATAAGGAATGACTAGAAAGCCTTTTACTCCTCATCACACAAAAAGCTCAGTCAGTCTAGATTGGATAAGGTTGCAGAAAGCCAAGGGCATGCACCTTCATTAAAAAAGACAGCCTTAGTATAAATCTGTACATTTGTTAATAAGGCCTCAAGACAGCTGAACATGAGCAGGTACCTAACACTGCCGAGTAGGGACAGACCCAAGCACATTCTCATAATTGTATGCTTGCAGCATTTGGTTCTGTTGGGATCTCCTCACAGCTTGCATTATAAACTTGTGTTTCAGAGATGAAGCTAAAACCAGGGGGGTTAAGAAAAAAGCTTTGTGTTTACAAAGGCAAAGCCGGAATAAAAACATTAATCATAGAATCACAGCATCATAGAATGGTTTGGGTTGGAAGGGACCTTAAAGATCATCTGGTTCCAGACCCCTGCCATGGGCAGGAACACCTTCCACTAGACCAGGTTGCTCAAAGCTCCGTCCAACCTGACCTTGAACACTTCCAGGGATGGGGCATCCACAGCTTCTCTGGGAAACCTATACTAGTGTCTCACCACCCTCACAGTAAAGAATTTCTTCCTTATATGTAATTTAAATCTACCTTCTTTCAGTGTAAAGCCATTGCCCCTTGTCCTGTCACTACAGACCCTTGTAAAAAGTCCCTCTGCAGCTTTCTTGTATGTCCCGTTTAAGTTCTGGTAGGCTGCTATAAGGTCTCCCTGGCACCTTCCCTTCTCCAGGTGGAACAATCCCAACTCTCAGCCTGTCTTCATAGGAGTGGTGCTCCAGCCCTCGGATCATCTTCATGGCCTCCTCTGGACTCATTCCAACAGGTCCATGTCCTTCTCATGTTGAGGCCCCAGAGCTGGATGCAGTACTGCAGGTGGGGTCTCTTGAGAGCAGAGCAGAGGGGGAGTATCACCTCCCTCGACCTGCTGGCCACGCTGCTGGTGATGCAGCCCAGGATATGGCTTGTGCACTGGGTTTTATTTCTAGCTGCTCTGTCCCCAGGTTTGGTCATCTGTTTGTAGATTTATTAGGTACTGTGTCTCCTGCACCGCCCCAGCCTCAGCCCCATGATTTCTTACTTATTTCTGTTTTAAGAGCAAAAGTGACAACCAAAGTCCTTTTCTTCACAGCTGGATAAGCAGGCTCATGACAACTTATGAAATAAAAAACAGATGTACTTTTGCTATAACTGTAAGAACAGAAAATACACTTTTTTCTTTGTTGTTCTTTCTATAACTAAGATCTCAAGAATCAGAACCAGCTGACAGGGACTTTTTTTTTACAAATGTGTGGACAGAGGGTCCATTCTGGACATAGGGACATTCAGTAACATTCTTTGAAGGAAAGAAGAGTTGCCACTTAGGTGGGTTCAAAATTAAATAAGTTATTAAAATCCTTGTATCACTGTTACTTGTCCATAGAAAGAGGGAAGTCCCTGAGGGAGCATTTGTGTTATTCATCTGGCCCCTTCCCTCTACCCGATACATAGAAAGGTCCTCATAAGCTCCCATTCCTGCCTTCCGATTTAGCTTTCAGCATCCTGTAGTCACTTGCGCTGTTCATGTGTCATCCAAGACGGCGTCCATCAAATGCATGCCAACGGCAAACCCCGTGAGCCGCGCCTATGCGCCTCACAGCCACATTAGGACTATGGCCTCTGCCTATGCAGAAGAGTATGGGCAGCTATTCTCTTTAACACCTTTTTCACAGGTGTCAAGTAGCTCTGCAGTCCCTGGATTCCAAGAAAACCAAGGAAAAGTTGCTTCTTCCAATGCCTAAAAACTATTGAAAACCTGCCCCACAAAAAGTGCTTTACAGGTCTTGGAGAACCAGGAAAAGACTGGCAGATATTTAGTTCACAGTGTAAAATGACATATCTCTCCACAGCTAAATATATTTTTTTAAAAATTTAGATAGATCTGGATCTAAATAATAACAGTAGCATTATTGTTTTAAAATTAAAGCACAAGAAAATTGCACAAATGCTCACCTATGCAAATGTAGAAGGGTTTAAATTCACACAGATTTCCTTGTGTACCTAGTCTATAACAGACAGGTATCGTCTGACTAAGTTGTGTATTTGTGTGTATCTGTATACACATAAAACAAATGTATTTTAATTAAAAAAAAAACCCTTCTGTAATTAGAAGTACTCAAAGGGAAGTGATGTTTCTGTGATAAACTACAGACTGACCCAGCAAGACTTGCTGTGGCCATGTAAACAGACTATTACTATGCTCTATTACTACTTGATTTGTACATGTGAAGAAGCGATTTATCTGAGGTGGCCTCATCTTTCTTTTTCAAAGGTATTATTCATCTAAATCCCTGCATATAGATTTTGAAGTATCCTGGGCCCTGAGTAGCTTTAAACAAGTGATATTACTTGCACACAGATGAACTGAAAGGTGGTGCCACTTTTCTTGTAGGTAGCAAATTTGACAGTGCTTGTGCCTGAAGACTCAAAGGGCAGTTCAGCAACTGGATGATTATGAAAAATAATAGAACTGGCTTCCAGAGTGCTCTCAGTTGTGATTTGAGTTCAGCCAAGTGACCAGAAGGAGTTGGATGACAGTTTAATTTCAGGAGAACAGACGTTCACAGCACAAAACCATTACCAAAACTTACAGCAATGAGATTCATCTGAAAAGGGTGAAGGACTTAATGGATTTGGAACCTGTACTACCTCTAGGTCAAGCCAAAAGTGCCCTGAGGAGAAGCTTGAGCTGTCATGGGGAATAGGAGACTTTGATCTCCAGGGCTGTATCAATCTTCAATCAGCACTGAATTAACAAGAACAATTCAGAAGCAAAGTGAAGGCTTTGGGGCTCTTATCGCAGCCAGTCCTCTGTGACCTTCACAAATAAATCTAGGCTGGGGAAAAAAAAAATAATGTTGTGTAACAAATGCTGCACAAGGAAAAGTGATGCAATAGCTAAACTTTAGAGGACAGCACAGATCTCTAGATCCTGATGAAAGGGAATCCAATCAAAATTAGCTAGGGGCCACCCAATGGAGGAGATGGGCAGCTGATGACCTCAGGACATTTCTTGACAGTAAATGTCATTATTTGCTAACAAAAAAAAAATAAAAAAAATAAAATGTCCCTGCTAAGTTTCTTTGGAGAGCTTTTCCTTGCCTGCTCTCAGTTGGCACTGTGCTTTCCCTACACTTACTGTGCTCCATAGTAAGGGAAAAGTCAGGGCAGCAATGGGGTAACTGTACGGTCACTGCAGCAGAGAAAGGGTGAGTGGGAAAGATCTCAAACCTGGCTCTGGATGCTGCCCCTTCCAAAGGGAGCAGCTTTGTCATTATTTTAGTAGGAGGTTGTCGCTGCTGTTCAAGAGTGCAGGTCTCTGGTGTGGGCACACTGTATTTTGCCTGGTTTTCACTCCTGCTGTAGAAGTTTAGTTCATGAATAGGCTGGAAATTGTTCCTACTTTTGTTTGTGACAGACAAATAATCACCATGGAAAAAACACCTTTAATTTGAATGTTTCCATTCAAGCTCTTCTACATAAATAATGCAAGCTTGGAAGATGTTTACAGATTACTGTTCTTTGTTTTTTTGCCCATTGTCTAGGGCAAGGGCTATTCTGGGATAGGAAAGTGTCCATCCTGCATACTCTAAGACCATATTAAAAGCCGTTGGTCACCATAATTTTGTCCTTCCTTGAAGCAAAGTCTAAATCAAGTTCCGTTGCAGCCATCCTCAGCAGCTGCAATTGCCTCACAGTTTCTTTCCTTTATGGTCAACTTCCCATGCTGCAGTTCCCAGTGTCAAATGCTTTGATCCATCCCAGCTGGCATGCAGCCACATGGGAAAACAGGAATACAGAGCTGCTCGCTCATCTCTGCTGTCTCTAAGCTGGTCAGCAGTGTGCTATGTAGTTCTCAGGAAGGTTTTTCCTGCCGATCTTCAAGAGTGGTGGGAAGTAATCGGAAATCTGCATCTCCTCAGATGCACCTGATGACATAAGAATCCTGAGTGAGGGCAGAAGCAGAAGGAATCACCTATGACAATTAGCTGTTCATGCTCATCCTTTGATTCCTGTAGCTCTGGGAAGTGTTGGTCTTCCTCTCAAGAGCAATGATCCCACTGGACTCAGGCACACACATGGTGCCCTATGCAGTGTAGCTGTGACATAGATTTTGGGTCTTAGGGACACAGGACTGTGCTGTGCTTCATGGTCCTGCCTTTTTGGGACTGATGGAGGAAAAACTCTATTTTCTCTTCCCTGTGGGATGGTTACCTCCAAAGTAGATGCCCCTGGCTCCTCTGAAAATGGAGAGGGAGTTACTGTGTTTGAGCAGCTAAGTGGTATGTTATGTTTTTCCTGCTCCACAGAGGGTTTTTTTTCCTGCGATGGTGCTGATGTCATCATCAGCATCAGACTGTTTCAGACTCTCAGCAGACTCAGCCTGGACATCACTACAGCACTGCATCTGAATCATGACAGCAGACTCTCCTGTACAAAAACTATGGCCACAAACTTTTTTTTTTTTTTTTTTTAAAAAGTTTCTAAAGGATAATAGAGACCTTGGCAGCTGCTACCTAGTGTCAGGGTTGGAGAGACCTTAATAAACTGCTGAGCCTGCTGTGATACTACCCTCTAGCTTCACATGATGTATGTCTTTGTGCTCAGTCAACATACACATAACATTTGAAAATATAAGGTACTAACGTAAATCAGTCCTGCATTGAACATGACCATCTACCTGGTGAAAATTATACTTGAAATAAAACTGATTCTCCTTGCCTGTAACTTGTTTTTAAAAGTGTTGTTAAATGTTTTAGTGATGTTAATAAATGATGCTTAAGGCACTTTGGAGAGAATAACAATCCATGCTGTTATACTAATAATACATACATTTAATCTCTTCTACAACAGTATATGAAAAAGCAAAGACAAGTTGCCCATTTGCTTAGGGCTTCAGCTGGCTTTGTAATATTATTTTATAAAATGTCAAACACTGAACAGTCCAATTATTGTTATCCTCAAACTGTTAGACATCGTGAATCGGGCTTCCCAATAAATTATGAGATTATAGCAATAACAATTAAAGTAAAAGTGCTGTTTTCATTCACTTTCAGGTGTTGACCATTTATAGGTCAGATTTTTTTGTTTTTCTATGTACCTATTAAAACTAAAATATTTTTGTTATCACTGGATTCCAGGAACTGGAGCTGTAACAAAACCAGACAACATTTTGGAACTCAGGCTGGCAACATTATGCTCTATTCCTGTGTAGACTGAACCAAGAGTCAGAACTATGTGAATGAATGAAAGTTCTGCTGTATTAACCTAGTTGCAGAAGGTGACCCAGTTTATTTGCACAACTGTGAATTGGATTTAGATGTGGACATTTGAAACACATCAAATAAATCAACGAAATGGATGAAAAAGAATACATGCAACATGGTAATTAAGCCAAGTAGAAATAGCAGATTAAGATAGGAAAGGGAACAACCATTTCATTCAATTTGATATTGCAGATAAGACAATACTAATCCAGTATGGTCAATGCCATACTTGTTGGCCTGTGAGGATCAGAACAGCACAGCACCTTTCTGAATCACTCTGCGAGTCGGTATAATCTACTGCACTGTGACATTCATTGCAGTTGTGTCTCTAGGAGAACAAGGAAAGAGTTTGCATGGTACTTCTCTGTCACAACCATCCTGTATGAGTCTCCAAGAGGTTGGCTATAATAGCAAGTTACCCACTTGCAGCCAGCCCCCAAGACTCAGCTGTTTTGCATCAGTGGATCATTTTTCTGCCAAGGAAGCTCGTAGTAAGCACCTACGTGCCAAAGTACCTCACATTCCCAGGTAGGGTATCACCTACATGGACCTGTTTAATATGAAAAATTAAAACTGGACCTTTATCTTACCACTACAAATGTTTTGCACCAATGGGCATTAAATGAATGTAGACCAGCCATTATGACATAACATTATCACCTTTCAAGTACATACAAAACATTTAGAGCTGTTTGACTGTACTTGTCAGGATCTGTGAGACAGGCAACACTGCAGGAAAATCAATTAATCTTATCAAGCTTCTTTAAAAAGTAGTGGTTAACTGCAGGTTTCCTCTCTATATGCAGGTTGGAGGTGGAGCAGATCAATCCACCGCCAGTCATCTCAGCTGAATCGGGGTGGGTTGCCAGACCAGAGCAAAGTAGAAACTGGTCTTCCAGAACCATATGAATTTCAATGCGGTAAGAAAGTTTCCAGTCACGAATCAAGCCAATTTCTTGAACATGCCTTTGATGTCAGGATCTTGAGAACATTGGAATAGATCCAGACAGAACATTTCACCCAGTTTTGCTCTTTGGTTTTAAGTGGGTGAAATACAAAGAAGAAAAATTAGTTCTGTTCCCAAGGAGGAACTTCAGCCTTTACAAAAAGTTGAAGACTTATAGAATTAACTTTTCTGGATTTGTGGCTTGATGTTGCTTTTTTTGTATTTGTGGTTTTGTTTGGGGTTTGGTCAGGTTTGTTTTTTTCCAGTGGGAAATTTGTCAAAACAGTAACAGGTTTGATGCTTGATGAAATAACATTTTTAAAAAAAGAAAATATGTTCCCCAAAATTTCCTACCCATCTTCAGTGTACCTCTACTTTAACATCAAAGAAGCAAGTAGGAGATTCTCAGATTTTCATAGAAACAGCTCTGTCACCCATCTGAATCATAAAATTGGATCACAGCTGTTACTACATAATGCACGCTGTGACCCAAGGATCAATGCCACAGCTTTCTGTTGATGCAATAGAAATGCTGCAGATTTATTTGGACGTATTCTCTGTCCTCTTGCTCTCAGAAGGGCATTCAGTTCCTTATATTTTGCAATATCTACATGCTGCTGTGCTCTGACCACATAACATGTTCATCTTACCCCAGTTAGCTGCATTATGTCGGGATACTATTAAATATTTACCTTCTGCAGCATAATGCAGCACTTAAATTCTAAACTTGCCATTTCTGCCAGACAAACATAAACCATAGCACGGCTTATAAAGTTATAAGTTCCAGATGGTGATGAATAAGTAATGTTGCACCCTGGGCCTAATTGCTCTAAGTTTCTAGATACCTGCAAACCATCAATTATACATTACAAGTGCTGCTCCTTAATTGTTTCTTGCTGGCATTTCAAAAGAAAATGTAGCACAACAACAGCACTGTACTAGCAGGGAATTTCTCTTTGAAAACTCTTTCTTTACCATTACTAGATTTTTAAACTGTTCTTTGGTTCTGAATGAAGTTTATGAAGCTGGCGTTGAAAAAGTTCCCTGAAGAGAAAAAAATGGGAGTCCTCACTGCCTGTTTCATGATAAAAATAGGAATTTACTTGCTGCATGGCAGTCATTGTGCCTAATATATAATCCAATAAAAGGCTGGGCAGTGCTTCCCTTATTAGTGATTTTAAGAGGCTGATCCAATTAACTTGGAATTTTACCCTAATTCAGTCTCCACTGGTAGCAGAGAAAAATGACTACTGAGTATTTCATAGTCCACTGCATCCTTCCAGCTCTGGAGGAAACTTGCTGCCAGCCTGGCTGCAAGCTCAGTAGGAGTTAGCTGCCCTTGCCTTTCACAAGTCAGCAGAGCTGTCTTGCCTGGTGAGCTCAGTTGCATTCCTGCACCTCTTGACCCAGCCCTTTCCCATTGCAAATGCACCTCTCCAAAGAGCTGGAGGTGCTAGCAGAAGACCTCCAGTGAGGAGCACACACAGTCTGCAGGTCAGACTGACCTCCGCCATCCTACCTATCTGACCATGCCTTGCTGTATGTAGGATTGGCTTCCCTTAGCATTGGTCTAGGACATCTACATACTCTTAGGAGTTCATACATGGTAGATCACAACCAAGTACTCAAGGCTATGCCTATACCCAGTTTAAGGCTACCTATTTTAGTAAGTTGGAGAGTGCCAAGGACATTGATTAGGGGCCCACGATTTCAGTCTGTCTGCTAATAAATTGTAAGGATGGTCCTGGCCTGGCTATGCCTCCCCGCAGTGAGCGCTGTCCCAAACAAACCCTGGGCATGGCTGGGAGTAAGTGTGAGCAAGGACCTGCTCCCAACAAGTATGTATGTGGCCATCCTGCCTTGGAGATTGAGGAGTTTAATAGCTTGGAGAATGGCTGTTGCATGCCAGTTGGCCTCGGGGCCAGAGAATAACCCTGGCACGGCTCAGCGTGCAAACAGAGATGAGGCTTATGGGTGCACACTTGCACTGCCGTCTGTCCCGAGGCACAGGGAGCCCTGCACAGCCCTGCTTTAGAGTTCACCCAACACCTGCACAGATCTACTCAGGGAAAGGGCACATTTGAATCTGAGCAGGTCTAACGCCACCTCCCAGCAGACACAGACTTTCTGTGGAACCTGAGGCAGTGAGTACTCTTAATTCAGGTATTAACATATTATGCGATCAAAGTTTAGTTTTAACTGCAGCAAAGATTGGAAAATGACAAAACAAAACCAAAGTCCAACTAACATCTAAGCTCCTGTCTGATGAGAAAATAAACTCCACAGATTATTGAAACAAAGCATAGCATCAGAAAGTATTTCACCTCCTGCTACCTTTGTATTGCAAGATTTCATGAGAGGAAAAATAAACACAATTTAAGAAATCACTCTGGCGGAATAAAGTGCTGTAGTGATTAAGGTAATGCAGCTGAAAGATGTCTGCAGCCTAGAGCGGGTGTCTGATTGTATGGGTCAATTCAGAGAAAGACTGATTTCTTCTCAGGGTATTCATTGACAAATCAGACCAAGGAAAAAACACCTACAGCATCGTCCATGTCTTGGTCCTTACATCAACATACTTATCACTGCCACAGCTCTTGGATTCCACATACTAAATAGAGAACAAGTAATTATTTCATTGATGTTTTCTGTTGTTTGCTGTGCTAGTGAACACCTGCAGTATAAAGGTTTGGGTCTCTGGCCAAAGGTAGGTGAATCATTCCCATCAGAATATTAGAATTCCTGAATGTCCACTTATTTTAAAGCTGAATTCCAATGTTAAGACAGGCGTCCTACTTGCAGATAGTTTGGTAGTGCTCCAAAACAGCACAGGAGCCGAACAGAAACATTTCCAGGCATTTGTGCAATTAGCTGCAGCTCCTTTAGTGTCTTCCCAGTTAATTTTGGCAGGAGGAACTGTACATTCTTTAGTAAGAAATCTTAATTATTACTTAAGAGTTCCCCTAGAAATACATAGCATCTGTCCTGCATATGTAGGCAGATGCCAAATATTTTTCTGTGTTGCTGAGTTTTCTATTGGAATTCTGCATTTTACTGCGAGTGATCTGCTCTCCTCTCCTGCAGAAGACACACTGAGCTTCCTCCACCTCTGTTGGAACATGGATCCCAGCCATTAACTTTGTCCTCTGTCCAGCCATCGTGACTCCAGCTGCATATATATTTTATTTCAGTCTATCTTGTAACTTCACAACCTGGTCATTCAAGTGCTGCAGAGCCCAGGTGCCCTGTTTATCAAACAAAAATACTAAAACCAAACCAAACCAAAACAAAAATATCACAGTGACAAAAAATTAACATTTAATTTGGAAAAGATGGCCCATACATATGCAAATATCTACATTTTTATAGTAGAAAAGGGGATATAGAAGAAAAGAATTGTTGGGGCTGAAGGAAAATTTTCTCTGCTGTTTTAAGTCAATGGAGATAGAAATCAATAGACTCCAACTGTGCTCAGATGCATTATTTTATATAATCATAGATTTTAAAGCTGGAAGAGGTATATTGGGTTACCTAATCCATCTCTCTGTCATATAACTGTATTGCTCTTTACTGTACATTCTCCACTGCCTTTCCTAACTTAGCTTATAAAACCTGTACAGCTTAAAATAGCGGGTGAGAGACAAGAAGTGAATAGTTAACTTAGCCTTATTCTGTCCCCATACTAAAATACATTACTAGTGCATTTGTTCTGCAAGACTGTGACCTCTGTGTATTCTTATCATCTCCTTTGTGACATTGTATTTCCTTTACAGCAGTGAAAACACAAAAAAGTTTAAGCTGATTCTTTTTAAGACTTAATTAGTTTGTCCCAGGTTTTTCCATCCATTTTAAAGACTACATATTTCTGTCTGATATATTGCTAAGTTACTGTGAATGTAAAGCAGCAGTGCAAAGGAGAATCCCATGGAAGAAAAAGCAGTGCTCAGAAAAAATCTGGTTGTCAGCCAGCCAATATTGTAAAAAATTATTCATATTCTGCACACAACACACATCTGTTAGGGACTCAGGATCTGGGAGGTGGGACACTTTAGAAACATAGCTTGAAACGATAAAAGGGAGATGCAGAAAGACTTGGGAAACTGTTCCATGTAATAACGAGCCGAGCGGTTTCTAAGACCCTGGAGAGCTGCACATTACATAATGTACCATTTGTCAGGTAAAATACCTTGGGCTTGATACTGATTTCACCCGCTCAGATGTTACAATGCTGCTTTTTCACTGACTCAGAGGAAGATGACCCTGATTTATACCATCGCAGCTCAGAGCAAAGTTTGTCCCTCGCACTGGAACAGAAGCAGGTTGTTAATGAATTCTGTTACAAGCTTAACCTTGTAGCCTGCGCAGATACTACATTTCATATAGTTTAGGGAGTTATGAGAGACAGTGGGATTAGGGGGAAAAAAAAATTATCAGAAACAAAAATAATAATTCATTCATTCATTCTGACTTCTAACTGGCTCCTGGGTCTTTCCATTACCTGGCATACTTTCAGTGTCAGGGATGCTTTCACTTCTGACCGCTGCTGGCATGCTCCCATTTTCTTCAAGAAGAAAATTTTTCTTGCATCACATGTTCACATTTTCCAGGTGCTTGATTTTCAGCTCAGGCGTTCTGAGAGTTGCTGTTTCCAAGTTTGTTGTCAAACCCTCCTTTCTTTTCCCACCAGGGAATCTCTGATACCTCTTTTCAAGACAGAAAGAGAAAGGGAAATCTCAGTAGGCTGTAACACAGGATGACAGAATCACCAAAATTGCTATGACTACTGCTCTCACCTTAAGGCATATGGATTGCAAGTTATCCATGCAATCACACGTCAAGGGAGGTGCTATGGCATAACAGATGTGGGGGGTGAGGAAATCCACTGAGACACCCTAAAATCCCTCAGCCTTACCCATGATGAGCATCTCCATCCCATTTGATCAGGGGTGTATTTCACAAATCCATTTCCTACTGTATGATCACAACCTTTCAGAGAACAATCTGGTCTGCCACACCTTGCTCTCTGCTTTCTCACACCCAACACTAACATCACCCATCAATCCTTGGGACACTAACATTGCCAGTGGGGTACATTTTTCCCTCCTCTCTGAGAAACCGGATCAGAACAATGGCAAGGATGTTTGCACGCTGATCTGTATTAGCTCAAAAAACTATGTAGAAATGACAAGAGTCTGCTTTGGGATTGCTCCTTGGCTGGTAGCTGTGTTATTCTCTTGGTCACTTTCTCCTGTTGGTGCACAGGGTTCCGAAAAGTGATACTTATGGAGTTCTTCAGGGCACTGTTCAACAAAATATTCTGTTCACATAAATAGGTCAAAAGTACAGAATCCAAACTCTTGGGCTGGGACCAAACCAAAGAATGACCATACAGGAAGGTAACCCCTGATGAGCTCTGAACTAGCTATTGCCACCAAGAAAAGAGAATTTGGAATCGTAAGTGCCAGTTCAATGCAAATATTAGATCAGCGCTTTATAGGGCAAGCAAGATGTTAGGAACTGCCTTGAAAGGAACAGGAAAAATTAGCAAGCATTATTACACAAGTCTATAAATAAATGGTGCATCCATAGATTGCGTAATATAGGCTGTCCTGATTCCCCCATCTCCAAAAGAATAGAGGAGTCAGAGAAGGGTAATAAAGTAAAAGATTCCATAGAAACAGAGTAAAAATACATTAAGTTCTTCTTCCTGGAACATAAAGGAATGAGAGGAATATAACAAAGTGTGCAGCACCCTAGAAATAGGCATCTATTAAGATCTAACATGCTGACGTTTCTAAGCTGAAGAATGTGTTTCGATATTCCTTCATCTCCTTTTTGATTAGCAATAACTATTGGAACAATACATACTTTTGCCATCTATAGGAATTAAGAATCTGTCCTTGGATGTTGATTAGAACATTGCACCAGTGATGGAGAAAAATGCCCAGTTCTGCACCAAAGGTCGTTTTTGGTCCACCTGCTGCAGCTGCCTGTAACAATGCAATTACTGTAGCATCTGGACCAACAGAGCAATGAGTGATTCACCACTATGTACAGCTGTTATCTGGTCAATAGAGAGAGATAGTCGAGGCACCAGAGTCAAGCAGCTATACAGTACAGCCAGATACATCTTTGGCTGACAGGCATTCTCTTGCATCTATTTTGAATTTCTCCCATTTCACTTTTCATCAGACCTTCAGAATGAGAGGCCTTTCAAGCCATGTGTCTCACTCCATTGACCCAGCAGGGATCAGAAACACCCACATTAGAAAGTTTGCTTTATTGAGCACTTCATATTTATGTGCAAGCAAGGAATCCAAGTGAGATGGAGTGGATCTTAGGATTTCCGTTTTCCTCTACGGAAATGTTAATAGTTTGCCCCACTGGTAGCTGCCACATTTATTTAGATGTTGTTTATAAACATTTGTGGAAGGAAAGAAATATTTACAGAGCAACATGTAGTCTTTACATGCTATTTAAATAATACAGATAATTATGACATATTCCAACTATTTTTTGCCCTGGCTTATTTTGGCTTTCTGAATGGAACAACAGCAACAAAATAAATGACCAGGAATGGGGTTTATTCTAGCTACATCAACTCCTTAAAGTTAAGCTGATAACACATGAACAAATTCCAGCTAACAGCACTATCAAATAACCCCAGAATTTCCAGTTCAGATCCTCCTTAACTCAAATCTTTCCAGACCTGACGTGTTTTCCCACTCTGATGCAACCGCTCTTTCTCATCTATTAAAATTTAAAAGGCTAACATATTATGTTTGGAGTTTCGATTACTGACACACAGCAAAGTCTGACCTGAGTAGGAAAGCAGAAGAACCTGCCATTTAGAGTGTCATTGGAGCCAGATTTTTAAAGGTACTTTTTTTCTCTCTGAATTTCCATGTTCTTAAACACCTTTAACTACTTGGCCCTGAGGCTCTTTATATGCAAATGATAACCAGCTTAATTCAGTAGCTCACCTGGAAGGTTTAGAGATGAAGAGAGGACCTGCCTGTTAGAATGCTGAAGGTAAGGTACAGCTGTTCGAGAAATACAGGAAAAGACAGGTTTGAAAGCAAGAGAACATAACGTATGAGTTAAATAGGTTCTTTTCTGAGCTTGTAAAAAACTCGCTCTTAGCTTTCACTTCTTTCCAATTTGGCATCTGGCCCTTCTTAAAATTTCCCTCTATTAACAGTGGAACAAATTTAAATCCACTCCAGAAGCACATTTAATTCAAGGCTTGTCTTTTCCCTCCACCTTTTCCGATAGCTGCCTGGTTGTCAAGGCAAAATAGTATTGCCCCACTCAGCAGAATGAGAAAGAGACCAGCCTAAATGCATTGGTCTCCACCTTCCAGAAAACATTCACAGCTTTCTTCCATTAACAAAATATTCATTTCAGCTGAAGAACATATCCACAGGAGAGCAACTGGTCCAGCTCATTTTCATGCTGATATATTTGCTTCTCTGGAAGCTGCAGAGCAACAGCATCACTGCTGCAGCGCACAGCTTAGAAGCCACTAAAAGACACTCCTGGAAACAGGCATAAAAGGTTTTCTGTCCCCAGATTCTCTACTCAAAGAGGCTGAACACACTGCAGAGCTATGAGATGACACAGTACCCTGTAGTCTGAGCAGATTAATGTGGGTCTGCAGAGAAGCTTTATTACTTCTGCTGACTGCCTGAGCGCAAAATTTACTGAAATCTAAATCCCTGGTTTCATCCAGGAAATTTGGACCTTGTGTCTAGCTAAATAAACAGCACAGATTTTTAGCAAAATGAGCCTGGAATCAGAAAGCATTACATGCACTTTAAAAATGAGAGAAGAAAGATACAGCACCACAGTTTCCAATTTCATATAAGCATGTGTTCATCAATTCAACTGATGTCTTCAAGATCAGTAGTTATAAACTCATCTGCTGCACTCTATATTACTTAATAATAACCCACAAATGGTGACAAACCTATTGTCACTGTCTTAAATTACTAAGCAGGGGTCAACAGTTACATGGGTCTTGTTTTAAGAGTCCTCAGATTGCTAAAGGTTGAAAGCCATTGTCATGGGTGATATATTTTTTTCTGTGAGAAATGGACTGAAATAAGTACAAACTGAGTAGCCATTGCTTGTCTAACTGTTTCACCTCTTTTCAGAAGGCAATTTATATTGCAGTTGACAGAAAGTCAGGTTTCAATAGACAAGAACATCAACCAAATCCTTTGTGCTGTAGCACTGAAAAAGTTTACTGCTTATGGAAGATCTCCAATGTAATAATGATATTCTAAATATGTAAGGGAAACATTAATGACAGGTGTCACTGAAGGCTGAGAAGGAGAAGGTGAACAAAACCATGCTGAAATGGGTGCGGCCAAATCAATCCATTGCTTACTTTATAATTAAATTTATAAAAAAGAATTGAATTATTTTTCACAAGTTGCAGAAATGTAGAAAAAACAGAGAGAGTAAATTAGAGACATACCTATTTAACTTCCTTCCTTCCTTCCTTCCTTCCTTTCTTCCTTCCTTTCTTTCCCTTCCCTTCCCTTCCCTTCCCTTCCCTTCCCTTCCCTTCCCTTCCCC
>JAVJGI010000062.1:79088193-79126304 GCA_035590275.1 Ibycter americanus
ACGTGCCATCTGTTTCTGTATAACACATGCAATGTTTCTCAGTGCACTCTTAACCCTTCTCCTCATGTTTCATTGATTACCCTAGATTGCTCTTTGATAAGTCATTTTGCAAAGGCCAAATTCTGTAAAAGCCTTGACAGGAGGAAGACTCAAAGACACTCTCAGGGGAGAGAGCCTGTCCGTAGGTTATGATCGGCATCATTAGTAACATCACACAGAATCACAGAATCATGGAATATCTCAAGCTGGAAGGGACCTATAAGGATCTTTGAGCCCAACTCCCTGCTCCTTGCAGGACTACCTAAAACTAAACCATATGACTAAAAGAGTCGTCCAGACGATCCTTGAACTCTGACATCATCAGCATCCTCACATTTCAAGAGAACCGTGAACATTCATCCTGTTTCAGGAAGACAGACAATATCAAAATGTGAGCAAAATTGGTAACTTATTTACTCCATCATTCACCTGTCTCAACTCTTCCTCATGGTGTAATCACCTACGCTTCTGCCTTCATTTTCCTGGTCTTCCGCACAACCAACAGCTTTCCTACAACACTGCCATTGACAAACTTCTGCTGGTAGGCAGCCCTTGAATTAATCCTGTTCTGAATCGTGCCTCACTAAATTCATGGGAATAGGTCTATGCCATCTACCAGTGGTTTCGGAGCTGCAGGCTACAGGGTAACGGCTGCGATTGCAAAGGCAGCATTCACCCTCCTTTGATCATTTTACTGATATTGACAATAGTAGCACTGGACATCAGCCTCTGGAGGACAACCTTTGTAAAGTAGTCCCGTCAGGGTTGGGGCCCACCAGACTGTGGCTACAGCGTTGAGATTTCAGCACTTACCATGATCAAGCCAGCACAACATGCAATGTGGTGTTCATTTTACAAGTTTCACATTCCTGAAATATTCCTCACTATTTCATATTCACCTTTTTTAATGTGTCTTTGGCCACGTCTGAGAAGAACACACAGTGGCTGAAATCACATCCCTTCAAACAGCAGCTGTTCAAGACGTATCCCTGATTTCCCTGCGTCGTTCTTACCACCAATTTACCTGGTAGGGGCAAATAAAATAAATTAAAAAAAAAAAAAAAGAGAGATTCCATGCCTTTAGTTTTCTGGAACCACCGTGTCTGCTGACCTAGCATGCATGGCAAGGAGGGCTGCTGTGGGGAGCAGGAATGTAGCCAGGAATTAGAGTGGGATCACAAGCTTTTCCCCAGGTGGAACAGCTTTGGTGAAAGAGAAACAGTGGCGCAACCAAAAAGTCACTGGGTCAGGATGTGGTTTTGGATCTGTTGTCTATGATGACAGAGCCATGTTGCTAGCACAGTTGCTGGCCTCCTGTGTAGGCAGGGATTTGCTTCCTCTCCTGCTCCGTGCAGCACGAGGTTGCCACGCTGCCACTCTTCATGAGGCTGCTCTGTAACCAGGATTGCAGGAATACAGGTGGCATATAAGTTAAATATAACCCTTTAAAATCAGAAGGAAAATAGAATGAAGTTCTGCACACCGAGGAGGTGGGGATATGTGTGATCCATGAAGGAACTGCTGTGTGGGAGCAGAAGGAGAAGGCATGTATTTCTGAAGCCAGTTTTACTATCAAAAGTAGAATTCTGTGAATCCACCCTCTCCTTAAGCATTCCCTTCAACCAGCTGGTGCTACAGCACACCAGTTTTGGGGTCTGTTCTTTTTCTCACCATCCTCGTGTGTGACTTCTACAGTTTCTACATCTTCCCTCAAGTTTGTGTTTGTACTTTGCCCAGGTTTTTTGTGTTTCTATCAGCTGTCTTGTCTTGTGTCTTGTTTTTTCTCTCCCTTATTAAGTTTCTCTTCTGTCTTCCTGGCTTACTGTGTTCTCCTGGCTTCCTTCCAGCTTTGCAGCAATATTTGTCCTCACAGCATCTTGCAAGGTTCCTTGTGCAGCTAGGTCTTTTTTTCCTAATTTAGTAAAAATCCTAGGTTTTCCTTTTAGACCTATCAGACTTCATTTCCAAGTGTACCATTCTCAAGTGTCTATTTGAAACACTCCCATCAACATCTGTTCACCTATTAAAAATGTTGCATTTTGCCATTCAGAAAAAAGCCTTTCTCTGTAGAGATGCTAATAGAAAAACACAATTCTGCTAATAAGAAATAGAAAAGCAGAAAATTTCTCTAGGGAAAAGAACTCAGCTAAAAACAAAGATACAAACTATATCTCCACCACTCCTCATTTTGGGTGCGGTGGGACAGCTCACCTGACTCCAGCTGCTGCTAAAGAAGAGTGCTGGTTTCTTTTAAGTTCTGTGTCCTACCTGCCAGCGCTGTGCAGGTGTCTGGGATATTCAAAGGTACCTTCACTTGTGTCCCATGCCTAAGCTTAGGCAACTGAGGCAAGCCTGCATTGTCAAGCATCTTTTATACCATATACAGAAGACCCAGAGAAGATCAAAACTAAGTCTTCCACAGATGAGCTCAAGCTGTCTGTACACAGACATCCAGTGTGATCCGAGATGCCCCTGGACACTCCACATCTGCTCTCCCTTTTGTCCCATGGCTTGTCTGCCAGCCCCATCCATGTAGGATGCCTTCAGTACTTTAGGATGTCTCAGATGGCACCTCTGTTTGCAGGACCAGATTAGATCACACTCACTAAGGTGCAATCACCGTAACTAAATAAGACAGCTAAATTGAGATTGGTGTTTAAAGGCATGCAGCTGTCTCAGCTCCGTTACAGTCAATGGATATCTAATCTATACAGTCAATGGCATGCAGAGAGTGATTCAGATCTCCCAAAAGGAGGCATCTAGTGAGTGATCTGCTGAATTACCCTCTAGGCTCTGCTGGCTAGATTGATTACCTCTCTGCTGACTTAGACACTTGGTTTCCATGTAGACATTCACATGTGGACCCTTGTATTGCGTTGTCTGAACCCTGCTCACGAAGGCCGTCAAGCACACTAAGGATCTCATTGGTTAAATTCCAGAAGAGAGTCTTTCAAATCCTAGGTTAAATTCCAGAAAAGAAAGTATTTCAAATTCTAGACCTGTTTCAGGATTCTGGAGTGAAGTGACACATCAGGGCTCAATTTAGTCATATACACAAAAGTGTCTAATGCCCTCTGAGATGCACTAGGGTGTCCAGAGATAACCAGATGGAGCTGGCAGATGTGACATCGAACCTACACAAGACCTGTGTGTTTTGGGATGTCATCTTTGGGCCAGGCAGGACAACCCCAGCCATCTCAGGTAGTACCAGACAACTATGCTCAGTGCAGCTGCACTGTTACCACCTCAGGATGTCTATATTAAAACCAGACAATTATTATAAACACCATATCTCTAGTTTTGACCACAGGACAATCCTTCCTCTCCTCAGTCAGCACATGTAACTGTACTGCTGTGACCTTGGAAGGCTCTCTGGGAGGAAGCTGCACAGTTTCCCAGTATAGTCATTTGCAACCTAGCATGCTTTTGGGGTTGTACTGTTTTGTTTTGGTTTGGTTTTTTGTTTATTAATTCATTTTATTTCTGCAATGCATCATGAGGATCAGATTATCTCAAACTACACTTCAAACATCCTGACTTCACCTGGGGCTGGATATGCAGCAGTGCTCCTCTTTTTCACGCACTAACAATTTCCTTTACTTCTTTGTCTTTTTTTGATGATGTGTGTGTTCCTATTTCTTTGTTGTTCTCCATATAATCCCATTCATATCTTATTTTCCTTTCTAAAAATTTGTGCAATATTCCCAGTGAACACCTTTCCAGTCTGTCCTCCTTAATTTCCGTTCAAATCAGAGACCATCCTCCTGCCTAATCTAGTTGTTTGTTTCTTTCTGATATTTCTATTCCCAAGCTTTCCTGTCAGCCAGTTGAAATGCACAGATGACATTAGGCGCTTAGGTATAACACAATCCCCTCTCTGCAAATATACCGTTAATAGAGCATAAAAATGTACTTGATACAATGCATACATTGCTTGGATCCTAGATGAGTCCTATGGCAGGCACGTCGGCGTTATCACTGTGGCTAGCCAGCAGTTACAAGAAACCCAGTGAAATTCTAAGCACGATGTAGTGTTCCGCATCTCTCGCGAATTCTGGAAAATAAACAATTATGGCCAAAATCCACCCACGAGATATTATTGCAGAATTAGATATGTCTTGAAGTTATCAATGTTGACAGTGGCTGAGCTTTCCCATACCAAGGTCTAACTACTCTTAAACTTGTGAAACAAAGTAATATTTGTACAAATTCAGTACAGCTATACAGTACGGCTGACATTATTTCTCACTATAATGAAACCGCAATAACCAAAGAATCCATTTGTATTCCTAGAAAATATTGAACTTCTTTTAGAAAACAGTTTTTCTCTTTTGGCTCTCAGTTTACCAGCTTCTTTCTTCCAGCTGCTGTTGACTTGGCCATCCCTTGAGCTGTACCTTTTCACCTTCTGACTGTCCTCATTTCAAGTCTGTCAGTCAACAGTCTCCAAAGATGGGCTTAGATTTTGAATTTTCATTCTGACTTTTGGTGTTTTTCTTTTTCCAATGGAATATTTCCATCCTGAAGATCTCGGCTAAATGAAGTCTTTAGCACTACAGAGACAAGCTTGTGTTGAATACTGATGGCCCTCCTCAAGCCAATTGCAAATGAATAGAGAGCTTTGATCTCCCTAGGGAGAGAATTTTCAATAATTACTCACTCCAGCCCTATTAATTTTCAAAGTAAGTAAAAGAAAGACTTATCTTGGACTCCAGGACTGGCAAAGCAGACCCAGATGCCGAGCCCTGAGGAGTTAAGAACACCAGGTTGTTCAGCTGGAATATTTTGCTTTGCCTTCCTTTCATACTGCAGAGAATATACTCCTCGTCTGGCTCAAGTTTAGTAAGTAGGGCTTGCTTTGTTAGAAATAGCATTTATTTCAGTGAGATTTCTGGTGGAGGGAGATAATATTCAGTTTCCATGTGGTAGCAGAATCCAACCCCCAGGTGCAACACCTCTTACCATAGAAAGGCTTATGCCTTTCTCACGTCAGGCGTTATTGATGGCTGTGGCTTGTTTGGCCTCAGTGATCTCATGCATGTGAACGCATGTTTGCAATTGCAACAGTTGGAGAACCAGTCCTTGGATGATGAAGACTGGAAATCACAAATAAAACTGTGATGAGTAAAGCCACAGTCATCTGGGATGGGCAACCCTGGGAAGGATTCAGCACTGATGGGGCTGCGGTGGGAGCGAAGGGCAGTGAGTGCCCCCGATCTGCCTCTGGGAACAGTCACACTTGTCCTGCAAAGCTGGAACACTCACTGATCTCCACCATCCTTTCCCACCCGAGTGTTGGCAGGAGTCCCGGCTTTGCTGTGGGCACGGGGGAAGTGAGGGTTTGTAACCTGCTCTAGCACAAAGCCACCCCAGGCAGCCACCGCTGCTGCTGCTGGAGCCAGGCTACCTTCTGCCTGCGTCTCAAAGGAGTGGTAGACCCCACAGCCCAGCTCTAGGGGCAGCAAGGCGGGGGGCAGCAAACTGAAGGGTTTTTTGCAGCTGTAGCCTGCCAGCAGAGGGAATGGGAGGTGTTATTCAAGGGCTGGGGCATTGAGTTGAGAGCTACATAACTAAAATTAAGCAGAAACAATACATCAAACTAATTATTAAATTGCAGTTAGATATAAACACTTTGATGCCCTTTGATTTATGGTTGTCAAAATGTAAAGTCTGACAGATTGTCTTCTGTCTGCGCCACATGTGGAGCTGTGGCTATGGTAATTTGTGACTATTAGGATCCAGCGAAAGGTACTTGAAGGACCCGGTCCACAGCTTGGAGACTATGGAGGCAGGTGCCCAGAAATACCTGAGAAACAGGGGCTGAGAGGGATTGCATGAAGAAAGAGAAGCCAGACCTTATATTTGACTTTTCTTTGGTGTTGGTGGGAGGATTTTTTGCTGTCCTGCCTGAGCGCAGTGCATAATCAAAGAGTAGGAAGCACTGGGATGCAGAAAAGCCCTCAGGTATCCAAAGTATTAGATTAAATAATATCAGTGCAATTTGCATTTTAAATATCTTTATAGGGATTCTGTGGCTTGTGAATTGCTATATTGCATACCAAAATAGACCAAATTAAATGTCTTTATAATTTGTGCAGCAGTCCAGTTTTTCAACTCACTGATTAAAGGGGATTTCTTCCCTCCCCTCTTTCATTCCACGTACACGCACACAAAAAACCCAAAAAACCCAACCATGCAATCTAATTGTTAGTATCCTCAAATGAGTATTTCTTCAAACATGAACTCCTTTGTTATAGCCAAGCAAAAATATTACCTTACAAAACCATGCATTTCAGCCCTGTTTCTATTCATTTTCAAATGATTGCAAATGTCACTTTTAGCATCTTTTAATTGGAGTGTAATGGTGCATCACTAGATTTCATAACCTTGCAGTCAAGCTTTTACCACCTCTTATCATTTCTCTTAAACACGGAATTCAGCAGAAGTTATGGCTGTTTCTATTAAGACCGAACTAGACCCATGGATGGATGAGAATAAAGTTAGATACACATTAAAAATTAGCAGAGCCCAATGCACTCATGGGGTAGTTTTCTCCATGATACTGTTCTCTGTCTCTGTGTATTTGTAAGTTGTGCCTGTCTTGCAAAACCACAGTGTCCAACAGTGTAAGCGACCCTGATTCACCGCTTGGCTCTGCTAACACCCAATGTCAAATCTATGTTGGTGTTTAACAATCCAGGAAGATTGGATTCCACCTGATCTGATTATTGTTCTTTTTTTTGTTATTTTTTTCCTGCAAAGTTTCATTCCACCCAGTAAAATTTACTGTAAAGTGCAGGACTGCCTATTGTCGTACTCAGCATATTCACATCTTGGGGCTGTACACAGCACCATTCACTGTCACAAGCCTCTGTGTACCTGCAGATCAGTTAAATTTATTTTTCCAGAGCCAGAAAGTGCTTTGCAACTTTAATACTTCCAGAAATCATCTGAATTTACTTCAACCCTCACAGTTTAATATTGCAGACAGTTTTTGCATAGAACTCCCAACAATTTGGAGGGGAGGTAATCAGTATACTCCACCGAGGGAGCGGCTCTGAACTTAATCAGTAACAAGTCAATTAAAAAGGCAGTAAAGCTATTCAGAATCAGCTTGCAATGCCCACAGGTGTTAACATGGAGAGGCAAACGGAAACAGAAAGCAACATTTGTAGGTTTGCTAAACAAATATTTTCCCTTACAGGCAGCTGAATACCTGGGAAAGCGCACAAATAGAATTGACCAGGGAACAAAGCAAATCACCTTCCACAAGGAAGTGGAGTTGCTGAGTTGTTGTTCTGGTTAGGAGAAAAAACCACATAATAATTTTTCTGTATAAGATACATGTAGACAGTTTGTTTAGATTTTTTATAGTGTATGTACTATCTGTTTTTAAGCTACATAAGATTTTAAAATACAATTTAAAAACATTTGAAGCAGATGGGAAAACTAAAATATTTTTACCCTATTTTACCCCTAAAATACCAAAACAGATAGTTTTAAGAGTAGTGTAGATTCTTCTCTTTATACTGAATAGATACAACACTAATTTTCCCTGAAAATTGATCTCCTAACCAAAACTGATCATGTAGAAATTTCCCAAGCCATTCAGACCTCAATAGCTGTGACAATTCAGATGAGTCGACGCATGGATATAAAAACAGTTGCAGTCATACCTGATCTCTACCTGTTTGTTTCCATTGGTTTTTTTCACCCATTCCCACACCACCTAGAAGGAGGTATTCCAGCTCTGCATTGCCCTGGATTTTTTCCTGCTTAGAGACAGACAACAGATCCACTCACTGAGCTTGTGGCCCTTCCTTGCTACAGCTCCTGATAGCAGAGGACTGGAGGACTGGGGACTATCCAGAGCTCAGGAATGGGCCTCAGCTCTTGTTGGCAGCATGGAAAAAATTAACAAAGGCTGTGTCAAGCTGCTATAACCTGACAAAACCCTACATCCCAGCCTGAAAATACTCCCATTTGTACTGCCATCTTCATGCCGCTGTCAATGCACTGCTGGAAGATATCTGTATGTTTTCAAGGAGCCTCCCTGCCTTGGTGGACACGTTGTGATTTGAACTGTTTGTCCTGTTTGTATTTCGGTATCGTTTTTTCAGAGTTGGTTGCACGATCTACAGACCAGAGAGGGGCTGAAGAAGAGAGTGCTTCCCAACGAAAAGGTGCAGATCAAACCCACCACCATCCACAGCACTCTGAGATTCCTACAGGCTTCCTTTGGACTGTCAGAAATGTCCAGGAGCATGAGGCTTGGAGGTTACAGTGGAAACTTGCCATGGTTCTTCACTAAGCTGTGTTTCTTAAAATATTCACGTTCAACTCAGCCAGCCTTAACTTTGCCTAATCCACTTTGCCTGTTTCTAATTATGCCGTCTGGAACTTCATAAAGCAAATGAACATCTGTGCCATTTCAACGCCTCCCAGCTGTCCCCACCTTTGTTTGACCCTGTCACAGGCTGGCACGGTACAAAGCAGTAGGTATAGGAGTGGAGGCGGGAGGTGCATCGTGTGAGCATGTACTGACTCCAGCAGGATGTGCGGACAACAGGCAGGCTGCCCGTGCACAGAAGGATCAGTAAGAATTTTCCCAAAGGCATAAAAAAAGTAAATCACTGGCTGCACATCGACCTCCAGCAGACACAAGTGGAGGAGACCAAGAAAAAATTGAGGACTGAAAATTAGCCATGATTAAACCATCCCATTTATTGACTGCAAGTAGATATGCTAAATTTGATGTTAGCCATAGCCCTGTGGCGCAGAAAAACAGAATGAGTAACTGCAAAAAGTACTTGTGCTTGAAGCCAGCTCATTTTCCACAGTGGTGGGCACTGGTTGAGGAAGGAAGACAGCGGTGTCGTAAAATAGATGTGCTGATTCACAGGTTACCTCGCGCACTGGCAAGATCGACACTTTGCTTCTGCTTCTTCAACAGACTCTTTCTGTAACCTTTCAGATGTCATCTCAGTCTCATTCAAAGCCCTTCGAAGTCACTGTGAAAAGATGACTGAGAGCGGAGACTGGAACTCATAGCTATAGCTACATGGAGGATTTATTATCTTTTTACCATGTACATCAGGGGAAAATGGACATGATCATCACTAACTTCAAGATGTGAATTTAAAAAAAAAAAGAGCTTGAGAGGTGGAAAAAGAGGAAGAAAGATCACGCCATCCTTACATCTGACTGCTCAGCAACTGATGGTCCACAGCTGATTGAGAGTGAAAAATTAAGCCGGTGTTGCCCCATTTCAGCCACTGCTTTGCAGAAGCCCAGTTACTCTTATGAAGAGTCTGCATGAAACCTTTTTCTAACCTGTGCCAAACAGCCCAAATCACTTATATCAGTGGAGTGCTGTCATGTAGAAACACTCTACAAGCCCGAGTGATAGGTTGAACTACAGCCACCACAGCTTTGTAAGTGAGAAGAAATCTCCCATCCTTGCCTGCTGCAGAGTGTAACAAACAGTCTAGATACATGAACGGGGATGAATGACCCGTACTATTTTCAAGATTTGAAAGGAGGTTAAAGGCTTGCTTAGAACTGGAATACAACACTGTTGTAGAGGAATGTATATTTATGATTGAAAGATGTGTTCCAGGTTTGCCTGAAACAGAAAATATTAATATTTTGGGGGGGGGAGGGAATGGTTATTTTCACTACAGCAAGAGCTGGTATTCATTCTAATAGGAACTTCCATCTTCAGGATAATTTCTACTATGTTCAGGTATTTTATGGATTCAACAATGTTTTAAGTCATTGCGACAAGCACCTGGTTAAGCAGAGAGTCCTAAACAAGGGTTTTTGTTCTATAGGTTTGCAGGCAGATGGGGAAATCTCCGCTCAGTCCCAAGGAGAGAGAGAGGGTTAAAGCATTTTTTAATTAGAGATGTTAACTCTGCTTCTGAATATTCTTGTTTGGTTCAGCAAGTTGCATGTGCTATTAATTTTAATGATGCTATTAGAGGGCTAGAGGCTGTCATCCGTTACTGTGCATCTTTAACAGAGTAAGAGGACCATACACATGGCCTGTGTCACCCTGAACTAAAGCACATCTGCAAAGAGCTCCTCCACGCTGCACATCTCAACTAGCAGAGGAGATCGGAAGACAGGTGGGAAGTATGTATGTTTTAAGGAGTTGGCTGAAAAACTAAGATTTCTCAACTGTAAGCAGATAAACAAGATTATTACTAAGCTTGTAACCAGTACCTGGTCATTTTGCATTGAGATATAGATATAAGAGATAAAATAGACTTCCCTAGCCTAATTCTATTGCCCAAGTTGAAAGTGACAAGAAAATAAGATACTTCGGCTCTTCTTACTGGTTTCTGAGCCTTTGATGACTCTAAGGATGCCTGTGCTGATCATAGGATACAGATAACCCAAGCTGGCTTTAGGTAAGCCACCGTAACAGAGCAGCCAGGGATGCACCTTGGGTTTGGACTGTTAGACTCCATGCAGTCTCCAAGCCAGTTTCCAGTTAGCTCAGATATCTTTATACAACACCTGCTTTATGGGGCAAAACAGCCCAAGCATCCAAAATTGTTAATCGCAGTGAGCACATTTACAAAATTTTGGAGTCAAAATGCTTTGCTTTCTTAACTTAAACTTTATGCATGACGTCTACCACCCAGAACTGCCAGATTTAGTAGAATAATGTTGAAGATGGGGGGCATGGGAGTGTTAAGGGACTATAACAGTTACAGACAAAAGCTGGAAAACTAGAATTTCTGAGAACAAAAAAATATGGGATGATTTCTCCCAAATGTTTTTGCTAGGGAAAAATATAATCAATCATATTCTCAACCTGGCTTTGTTAATTTTCCCAGTTTTAATTAGGAACATACTAGAAAGCTAATCAGGAAATGATCATACCTGTTAATGTTTGAACAGAGGAGACAGCTTGTCCTAAACTTTTCTGAGTGACAGTGATCCAGGAAATTAGCAGTTGTGTGTACTCTACATATACAGAGACATAATCGTAATAAGAAGAGGAAAGCAAACAAAATAAAAGCTTCTGTTGGCCATATTTCTTCATCCAGTGCAGGTCTATTTGTGGCATTCAATTATGTCTGTAAATCAATGCTACTGCTTTGCTAAAATTACAATATAGTATTTATCACAACAAGGCACCGGTTTTAACACTGCTGTGTTCCAGCTTGTCAAGGTCATCAAAAGTAATTTCTGAAAAAGCAAAGGAAGAACCCCACTCCCAAAGAACAACCGTGCCCCATGGAAAAGGGCCTTGAAGGGTCAAAGTTCAATGCAGAAAGTGTGAGAATGTTTCCCAGTGCCAGACTGTGAGTTGAAATAACATGTCTCAGGAGAGGAAGAATATGAAATCAAAGACTGTTGTGAGACAGTGGTGACAAGAGGTTTGGTTGCTCTCGTATTTTTTTCCCTGAGAGATTATCCTTCTGGGAGCCCTCATGGCTGCAGGAGAGTCTGTAGCAGTTTAGTTTTGGGAGGGAGGAGCACAGACTGCAGAAGGAAGAGTTTGTGGAAAACATAGCAAAATCAGTCTGTAAGCTCATGCTATAGGCAAACAGCTCCAGAAATGTGGAGTCTATGTGTTATTTACCTCCTGGAACACAGGATTTAAAACTTGAGGGAAGATACCTGACTTGGGCTGTATGAAGGTACTTTAAGACCATAGCAGTCACAAATGGTGTGAGAGGGCACTGCAGGGGAAAAACTACCTAAGCTAAATCAGAATTGAAGCAGTTGATTCATTTTTAACAGCATATAATTAACTGACAAATGGTGAACTGTACGTTCAGGGTCAGGATGTGTAGTATGACAGATGATCACAACAATAGACATTTTCAATGTTAACACCTACAGATTTCTAAATGCGCTGTCCTTCGCTGGCTGGGTACCAGATCCCTGCAGCATGCCAGGGGAGGATGCTCAGCCCAGCCTGGGCAGGCCGGTGATGCCACAGGGCAGCTACTGGCAGCCCCAAACCAGGTTGACTCTGCAGCTATTCCCACTTCAAGACATTTCTCCCCCAGTATGAATTTTCATGCTGCTTCTTTACTTCTTTTTAGAATGATTCTTCATTTCAGAAACCCTTTTGTAATTCACCAGTTACTGTTTCATATGGCTGATGGTCATCTTCCTACCTAACATGACGAGTTCGAGGCACAAGCCCTTCAGACAGTTATGTGTGCTTTATCCACGCTCCACAAGTGCTCTCCCTCTCCTAGACAAACAGGGGCTGTTGTCCAGGCCATTTGCCAAGTGGGCTGTTGAAGCTCTGCCACAAAGAGTGTGAGCTATATCACCTTAAAGTGCATCTCAGGCTTTGAACTGTCATATTAAAATTTTGATTGTTGTAGTTGAAAGAAGTTGAGAGAGGCGACTTGTTCTCGTATTTTCCTACTTGAGTTCCCAGTGGTCTTTTCCCTTTAAGTTCATTCTCTGCTTAGAATAAGTCTTCCTTTTTTCATGTGTCTGTGTTTATACTGATAAAATTGTCTCTAAATGTAGCTCTTTCTTATATTCATTGCTGTAGTCTGAAACCATAAATCTCTAACAGCTATAACTAGAGCATCTGGCAGCCATGTTACATTTTGTTCACAGGAAGAAGTTGCAAAGACTTACGTGTTAAGATTTCTCCTTGAAAACGTGTAGCTGTTCTCTTTGTTTTACATAGAAAAGGAGCATGTAAGTGACCCCGAGAGCCTCAAGAAAATATTACAGGGCAAACCATATATTCCTTGCCCATGCAAATCACATTAGTGAAAGCTGTGGATTAATTGGCCCAATCCCCGTATCATTTTATCACATTTTCTTTGCTCCTTCCCTGCTGCATAACCCCATTAACCAGTTCTCTCTGCCCCATGCAGGGAGAGGTAGCTGCCTACCCTCATGATTTTGGTATGCATGTACATAATGGACCTGAATATCCATTATTACAGGAATAAATACAGACAGGGATCTCTCTATTAACATTCTCTGTACACAAAGACAAATGAAAAGACAATGTCATTAGGATCCCAAAGACAGTCAGTATTGACTGAAGGATGGCAGCCACATTAGAAACAAGGGCCATAGAAAGTTTTAACTTGTTTTTTTTCAGACTTCTTTATTGTGATCAGATTTCTTCTGTGGTAACTGAGATGTATCTTTTGGCAGGCCAAGCAAGGAGTTGTAGTACCACGGGAACTATTTACAAGTGCTGGATCCTCAAGTATGTTACTGATGTGCTAACACAATTTCATTGATCCCAGTGGAATGTATTATGGTTCATACAGCTGAAGCATGGTGCAGCTGGCAGTAAAATACACAGAGACCTGCTATATCCTCCACTTGTTTAGATAAGTTTATTAGTTCCTGGGCTCTGGCGACTCTACCTGCTGCTCACTTATTATTTCTGCAAGCATTAACAAATTGAAAAGGTGACGGGAGGCCCTGGCCTCACTTGGAGCTCAGGCAACTTATGATCTTATGCTTCAGCGCTGTTAAGATGCCACATGCTGTTGTGCTTCCTGTACTATGTTAAAAATCATCTTGCAGATGTCTTTTTACTTCTGTGAGGCATATTACAAGGCTTATCAGAGGCAGGGAGTCTTGCTCTTCAATTCTTCTCATCCTACTTCTGGATAAAGGCTGTATTGGCTACTGAGCTTGCAAGAGATAAGCAAATCCTGGGGCCTGAGGGACAATTGCCTACCATGAGGTCTGCTTTTTAATTAAGAGAGCTGAGAAGCAGTGACCTTGCTGTACTTTCTATATACAAGTGCAGGAGTAGGATTAGCGATGAATCCTTTCAGGATATTACATTGATTTGAGGGAATCTTGCTTTCAAAGGAGCAGCATCCAACTTCAGCAGGTTTCAATTTTGTACGCACAGTAGCTCAAGACACATCACTATCTTTTACCCAAAGGAAGCGGAGTCTTCTGCTTCATGACTAGGTGAGTGAACGCGTCCGTGAGGAGCACATCTTCAGCTGTGGCCCCCGCATTCAGGAGGGACCAAGTCAAAATATACTACAAAGGGTTTGAGATGTGCTTGTAACAACACTGGGCCAGCCTCTGAGGCAACCTAGGTGAAGAATTTTCACCAGCTGAGGATCCAGACTCCTCACAAAAAGTGAGGAAGTAACACAGATACACCTGATTTAACAGGAAACCTCTTCTTTGAATCCAATTATATGTGGTGACTGCAAATGAAGAAAGGGCAACACTATGTAGTAGTAGGCCTGTTACATTCTACCTCTTCATCCCAGGCAATTATTGCCTTCAACAGCCGGAGGAAAAGCAAAGAGCATCTCCTCTCATTTACTTGATGGTGCTGAAAAGCAGTTTGGAAAACTCTGCAGCACTTCTCTCCTGTGCTCACACCACATAAATGAGGCAATTGTTACAACTGTCTTTTTTTTTTTCTCCCAGGGACACTGAATACCATGCTCAGGGTGAAAGCACTCGTACCACATCAAGGCAGGCAAAAGCAGCAGTCAGTGCAGCAAAGCCTGCGTGGCACAGCCAGGTCCTGCCCACGGCTCTACCTTGGAACACACTATTTCGTGTGAGTTTTCTTCATGTAGAGAAAAAGGCCAACAACACCATGATCCCCAGAAACATGGGTAAAACACTCAGCGCTTTCTGCACACCACATACATAGACTACATGAAAGAATGCCAAAACTGATTTGTGATTGAGTCCTCAGAGGAAGCGCTCCCTCTCTCTATATTCAAATATGGTCAAAACAACCTGTTCAAACTAATTTTTGAAGAGCTAATGATAGGTGTGCTAAGTCCCAGATGAGATCCCACAGCCCGCTCTCAGGACTGAGAGGGATTTCCAAAGTGGCATCTCTGCAGTGAAGCGTGGACAGGGGTGCAGCTCCTCTGACAACACCCTGATCCCACGAGTCCCAGACTTGGTTTGGAAACCAGGCAGCTGAGACCAAGGCTAGTGTGGAGGGTCGTGTACGTAGCCACATTCCCAGGGCACGGCAGCTTGTGCCACACTGGCTGGGAACACATCGTCTGTGATTGTGGAGCGAGGCCTTAACTGCCCTTTGAAAACATCCATCATTTTTTCATGATGGCTGATAACAGTAATTCCTTCTTCATTGTCTAAGCCCTATCTGACTTCTGCTTCTAGCTGAGTCTCATCACCTAGAGTAAGTGCTCTAGTGAAAAGCAGTAGTTGTGAAATATCTTGAGTAAAGCTTTTGACATCTGATTGCAAAGCATTTTCTGTGATTGAGAAAAGTACAGCCTGGATGAATTGGCTTAAATGGGCTGAATATTAGTTGGATTACCAGGCTTAAAGGGCAGTAATGAACAGTTCAGCATCCAGCTGGCAACCAGTAGCAAGCGGAGTACAATAGGGGTTGATTCTGGGATGATATTATTCTACATCTTTATCAGTGGCCTGGATGATCAGACAGAATGCATCTTCAGCAAATTTGCAGGTGAAGATGGGTGGATGGAAATATGCCAAATGACAGTCAAACTTCGAGTCATAAGGAACCTGATAAACTCACGTCTGGGGCCAACAGAAATCTCATGGTGTTCAGAAATTAAACAAACCCAAATTCTGCACATGGGACTTTCAAACCGCATATTTGCCTGCAACAGAAGGAGCATGGCCAGCATATCAGAAGTTGTAACCTTCTCCTGCTTGCTTATAAAGAAGTAAAGAAGTCACAGCTGCAATGTTGTGATCTGCTTTGGGACCCCTAGTTCAAGAACTATATTGAAAAACACTTGCAGAGTGCTAACAAAATTGTCGGGGACTTAGAGCATACAACCTTCAAGAAAGGGTGAGGGAGCTGAGTTTGTTTAACCTGGAAGAAGGAATCCAAAGGAGAATCTAATTGCAGACTACTAGGACGAGGATTTTAAAGGTGATGGAGACAAGTTCAGCTTAGTAATAATGGCAGGTGGTAAAACATTCAGCAGTACCAATAAAATGCACTTTGGGAGGTTGAGTTTGGATACTAGGAAAACCATTTTCACTAGAAGGGTGGCACAGTCCTGAAATAGCTTGCCAAGAGAGAGGCTGTTGAATCTCCAGTCTCAGAGGTTTTCAAAATTCGGTTAAACTTTGCTATGGTTTACATGATTTGCTGTCAGCAACAGCTCTACTTGAGGCTGGATGTTGGACTAAGTCCCTCCAGAGGTCTCTTCCAGCCAATGTTTCTACGATCTGTTCTCCAACAGTGCATTGACCATATAGATTTGACAAGCACTAACTGAGAACAGATCATTTCCCCACCTCTCTCTAGTGGCTGTGTTAGGCAATGTTGGCAAAGTTTTATTTTACAGTCAACATGCCATAGAAGTCTTGTCCTTCACACAACAGAAGCATAGGAAAAATTACTGGATTGGAAGGGATATCTGGAGGCCTAGTCCAGTCTGGACGTCTAGCCCAACCTCCTTCTCAAAGAGCTATCTGCAGAGTAAGATCAGGTTGCCCAAGGTTATCCAGCTTTTTGAAAATCTCCAATCTTGTGAAGTTATTCTAGTGCTTAACCACCCTTACTATGAAGAACTTTTTTTTTCTAAAGTGTAATTGAAATAGCTCTTGTAACTTCTTCCTGCTGTCCCTTTTCACTGCATGTGTCTGGGAAGAGCCTGTTTCTCCTGTCAGCCACTCATTAGGACATGGAAGACTGCAAGTGAAACCCCCTTTAACCTTCTGTTTCCTGGTTGAATAAACCCAACCCCTTCAGCCTCTCCCTGTACATTGGGTGCTCCAGATCCAGTTTGATGCCATCACTACAACTGCACACTACTGATTTTTGTTCAGTTTGTTGCCCTCCAGGACCTACAGGTCCGTTTTTTGCAAAGCTTCTTTCTAGCCAGTCAGTCTCTGAACAGCAACTCTGTCCTCCAGGTTATCAGTTATTCCCCCAGTTTGTTTTAATCTGCTGTAATCCACAAACATGCTAAATCCAGCCAGTTTATCTGCAACTTTTCTGTGCAACCATTCAACCCATGCCCCCTCAGTCTGGCCACAAGAACACCACAGGAGACTGCGTGAAACAACTTTCTGAAGTCAAGCTAAAAACCATTCATTTCTCTTCTGTCATCCTCAGAGCCCATCTCCTCCTCACAGAAAGCAATCAGGTTGGTATAGCAAGAAGTAACCTTGGTAAATCTAGTCTAGTTGTTTCCAGTCACCTTCACGCCCTTCATGTGCACGGAGATGGCTTCCTTGGAGACTTCTTCCAGTGATGGCCCAGGCAAGAGGCAAGACTGACCAGCCAGTCCCTCCTTGACTTTTTGCTGATGGGAGAAACAATCACCTTTTTTTTTTCCAGTCCGCAAGGAAACCCCAATTGTTGCAGCCTTTCAAAGATGCTAGAAGTGGCCTCAGAATGAAGCTGGCCAAGTCCCGCAGCACCAATGCAAAACATGTACCAGAGAATTAAATCTATAATTACATTTTCTAAGGGAGTTCAGAAATATCTTTTCCCTTAGCTAGAGCTTGTATAGTCAGCAGATTCAGAACAGGGAAGCTCTCTCCCCTCCCATTCTATAACACAATTCTTAATGTATTATTTTCTAGCTATTACTAAGAAATAAGAGAGGATATAAAGGCTAAAAATAAAGTCAAAAGGTTTTAATAAAAAAAATAGTTATAATTTCAGAAATACATTGGAAAATGCAAAGTAGGGAAAGCTTTGGAGAGAGCAAAAAAAAAATTCTCCTGGAAAAGTTTCAGAAGCAAAACTGAAAGCAAGCAGCAAAATAAACTCATCCATGAAAAATCAAAGCTCTTCGTTGAACTCCAGCAGGCATCATGTCCCTCTTCATTAGAGGAGTAAGAGAAGACCACATGAGCTGCCCTTGCTGTTCCTTTTGCATAGCTGCCAATGGTGCAACACGCAGGTGTTGCCAACTCTCTGTGCTGTGCAGAACGCAGATTAAAACCAGCTATCGTTTATTTGGTTTTTTCCTGGTCTTTTTTTTCTACCTTCTAACCATTTCTATTTTATTTTTCCCCCTTTTTTTTGTGACATTTATTGATATTTTTTTTTCCCTTGAATTCTTTTTTCCTTGTGTTTCTCTTCACTGTACTTATTTTTTTATGGCTTTCCTGGCATGCTCTTCGGTTATTCTGCGGCACCCAGCATAGCTCCCTGACACAGCTTTCCACCTCCTGAGTCCTGTCTCCTATTTTACAGTCTCCAAACATATAGACTCCTATATTCATATGGCACAAATACAGACAAACCTCATTCCATGCCTGGAGCTCCAGAGCATTAATGTAACACACAGAGAAAAAAAATAATATACCGTAATGGTTAGGAGAATGTATTTGTATTTTCAAGGAAAGTTACTGAAACAGTTTCCCAAGGTAACTTGCAAATTCATCGCTGTTGGATGACTTTACAGTTAACCTAACCTATCTCCAGGTCCAGAGAGACAGAACGAGTGAAAGATCTCTGATTATTTCTGCATACAGTCTCTTTCCTGGCTGTTCACAGAGCGGAAAACTCAGCTGGGTCCTTGTTATCCTGTGCCTCGATTCCTGCCCACCTTCCGAACAACTTCACTTTTGTTTCCCTCTTATTCACCCTGAACTGTACTGTGACACCAGTGTTTGTCAAGCCCACCGGCAGCAAGTTTATCTCTCTCCCATTCTATCTCCAGAGCTAAATTCCCTCCAGGTTCAAGCCTGAAGCTCGTTTCTCGCTCCCCAGTACACACTAGCAGCTGCTAGTTGCAGCCTTTTCTTGCTCCCTGGCTCAGAGGAGCGAAGTTGCTGCCCTGTTCCCTAAGCACTGCAGGATTTATGTGAATGATCTTTCTTAATGCTTGGTGTCCCATTTTAATGCCAGCTTCAGAGACAGAGACCCACAGTTTGATAAATTTTCCTGTCACTGTGTCAATATCCTTGTTTTTGAGATTCTCTTTCGGTTCCTGCTCTCTAAGACATCAAGCATCAGGCATGGACAGGTTATCCCAGACCTGCCAGGGCTCTTTCATTTGATGTAGCAAAAATGCATCGGGACTGCTTCTGACATCAGCAGCATTTTCGGTTTTCAGACACCTTCAGCTTGGCCTGTGGTGCTGAGTGTCCCCATAAACACCTGGGAGCCAGCTTCATTGCCTGCTCTCGTACCTGCTGAGATCTCTTCTGTCCTGACATCTGCAAAAAAATAAGGCAATGTTCAAGCCCTGCCAGCACATCAGCCTCATTTGGATGACCAAAATGCTATTGTTTTGGGAGGAAATCTGTTGTTTCTTCTCTTATATTGGATTATAGATACTTGTGGGGCGGGGAACCATGCTGTGCTGTCTTTCAGGCAGCACCCGGCACATGACAGAATTGGGACATCTAAGCCAAAATGGCGCTGATGTCCTCTGCATGTCATGTTATGTGTCCCAGCCAGGAAATTCAGTCAACACTTGAGCCTGCAGGGCAAAATTTCTCCTGGAGCCTCAGGTCCTGGTACAGGATGGATCCACACCACTTGGCTGGGCAGCCAGCCGCCTGCCTTTCACAAAGCTGCACATCCATCGCAGCTCTGCTGCTTGCCTTGCCTGCTCCAGAGCCATGAAAAGCATCAGATTGCAGCTGTTCCTTCCCCAGAACATCAGTGCCAGTCCCTGTTCCCCCCAATTCCCTGGTGGCAGTTAAAAAGGCATCTGCATCCCTTCCTCCAACCTCATCCCATAGTAGCAGCAGCCCACAGGACATTCCGGGAGAAATAAAACTCGGTTGGAGTTATATTCTCTCTGTGGAGAAGTGCTGAGGCAGCCTTGTTCCTGTGCCCGGATCCCTGAGGAGCTGGATCATTATATGTACTCCAGGCTTTCCCACCACGCAAAGACTGGGGCAGGAGGAAACTCTCATCCACAGTTCTCACAGGACCCAGTCCAGCCAGTGGGGATATAGGAACCTGTTGCAATGCTAATACCAGGTGCTAACACAGGGGCAGAACTGGAACTGGCAAACCTTCCTAGCCAGGGACTTTCCTGTGACAGTCAATGTGCTAAATGCCAGCTTCCCAAAGAAAGAAACGATATAGATGAATCCTGGGAACAGTTTGACTCCAGGAGGAAACATGTTTTATAAACTGAAATTCTTTCTTTGTTGCAAGAGAAATCCAGTTATTCTCCAGCCTCCTCTGATTCCTCAGGGAATCACATGAGGTTGCTTCCATTTTCTGGTGATGCTGATTTCAGGTGATGCTGATTTTATTTTTTTTTTTATCTCCCCAGAAATATGTCTGCTAAGTTCTGCCATCCCTTTGATGTGCAGTTTCTTGGCATTGCCGCACAGCAGCACGGTTTAATGAGAGGGAAGTGCTGGAGTTACCCACTGGCACCTGCTCTCATTCCCTCTCCAACTTCTCTTTAGATTGAATGAACTTCTGTTATGCCGGATATTAAACTGCACTGAATCCTACACTTGGCCAATTCTATTATCCTCTCTCTTGCATTTTTCAAAAATACAACCACAGTTGGCCACTTTAAAAAGGTCTTATATTGTTTGCATAGCATATAGATTATATACTGCACACAGTTAATTTAGTGCACAAATATTCAAGCATGTTGGCAGAAACCAGTAACTGAAAAATGGAATATATACAACAAAACAGCCAGGAGTGCCGATGCCATTAAAGGAAACCCTGGTGCCAGAACAGGGACCACAGACAGGGGTGACAGTGCCACCGAGGAAATGTTCCCAGACCCATGAAGCCATGGAGGAGTCATAAATACCAGCCCTTTGGCGTTTCTCCACCCACACTAACAGCCTCCTTCCCCCATTGATAAGCTGGAGGTCAGTTTTAAGAATAGTTATGCTGGGACATGCAACAGAGATGAGGAATTGTGGCTTTTACATTTTGAAGCTGTTAAATTCCCCGGTTCTTTTCACCCAGGAGGAGGTTCTGCCCACCCATAGCACCTTTCACCTGTGAGTGAGCATCAGGCCCCTTTCTAAGCCCTGTCAAAGGCACCAGGGCACTATGAAGGATGCAGAGGAGCCCAAGATCGATGGACCAGTACTTAGTGACAGGGAGCAGCAGAGTGGAAGAACTGGCTGCTCTAACCTGCAGGACAAAGGATGCACTGCCACCTCCTCCGGCAGCTGCCAAAAGCAGAAGTAGTGACTACTGCAGGCAGCAGGGGAAGGCTCTCCCCACCTAAACTGTCTCAGACCCCACCAAACCTGTCCAGCACCCAAAACCCACCCTGAGATTGCTGGGGTCTCACTGATGTCCCTCAGCTCTGTACCCTTGTGCTTTCCCCCAAGTTGCAGTAAGCCCTCCCTCTCTTCCTGAACCAAGTCTGCTGTCACCGCAGAAGTGAGTTTTGTCATCCTTTGGATATCATCCTAAGGTAGCTGACCTCATTCCTGCCTGCAGTGCTGAAAAGCCTTGAAATGGCTCCTCCCCAAAATGAAGCTAAGAAACTATTTTTCTCTGCTGAGGCGCAGTGAGAAGGATCTACTGAATGTCTCCTGCAAGTTGTGTGGGCTCTGGGGAGGTGAGTGCTTGCAGAGAATACCTTAGCCATGGTTTCCTGCAGGAGCTGTGCTCTGCACAGCGAGGAATCTCTTTGCCTGCCTGTGCACCCCCAAATTCAGGCAGCACAGCACCCAGACCGGGCCTCCCCAAAAGCAAACCCCACGTATTACAGTGGTTTTTTTAGACTGACACGTCAATACCAGAGCAGAGTCAAATACTTTTACCTCTTCAGCCAATGCTCTTTCCACTAGATTGCACTGTATCTTATATAACTGCTTAACTAGATAAAATCCACCCCAAATATTAAGCTGAAGCGAACAGAAAGGTTTTCTTCATAAAAACGGAAACATTGTTTCAACCTTCAGAAAATGCATCTGAAGTACATTTTAAAAATATTTCATTTCTGAAAATGCCAAAACTAGGCTTTTAACTTTTTCTCCATGTTTTTCTCTGTTTTCAATGAAACTTCACCAGATTTTGTGACAAATCAACAAAATCAGTATTTTTTACAAGTCTTGCACACCTTAGAGTTCTTCCATCTGCTCTAATGACTGATCAAGACAAAATTTGTTGTCCGCTGATTTCAGTGGGGACTCTTATTAATGTCACTCGAGCCATCTTTTGAGGCCAAACATTCATAATGCACACACATTTAGCTAATATTTAAAGAATGACTTCGTGGTTTTAAAAAATACTGAACTAGAGCAACCACATTGCTGCTACGTGATGGACTACTCTTGCAAGAAGGACTGCTTCCTAGTGGCACCATGCATGACAGCACACAGATTATCACCTGACATAAGTAATCAGGTTGGAAAATTGCTGCTACTGTAATTGAGTCATTCAATTGCAACTATTGTTAGAGTTATCTCCTCCCCCTGGCCCAGGGGGCAGAGACAGATGAGCAGTCAGATCCTTGTACTTGAAACACTCCTAGCATGGCAAACTGCAATGCCGCTGTTTTGTTTTCCAGAAATTAAAGCTGATCCTCGGGGGAAAGGCGCCATTTAAAGATGCAGGGAAATTTATCTATGAATCTAGAGAAGACTGTCAAAGTGAGTATGTCTGAATCAGCCAGTATTGGGACTGATGCTTCACTGGCTTGCAGCTTTCCTTGTCTATTTATAACCTCTAACAGTTAGATACAAAAAGTCTAGCAATAGAAACTTTTGGGGAATTTTCCTTTGGTGGCACTCTACTCGGGCGTTTGCTTACCATCTCTGGGGGTAAGGATCAAAGCAAATCAGAATCACAAACCACTGAATCTGATGGTCTGCTTTGAAAATTCAAGGTAGCATCAATCATCCCAGTCAGCCAATTGATCATCACATTGCATACATCAAAGCGTTACAGGAGTAGGAACTAGCTAAAACTCTTTTACGGTTCTCCCTTGCAAAGCAGCTTGATGGTCTAAGTACATCAGGACAACAAGCTTGTCTCCCCAGGCTCTGCAACACGAGCATAAACTCAGCTTTTCAAAGTACATGAAGCCCTATGCATGCAGTTAATTATAAATAGTGTTGAAATGGAAGCTTAAAAATGGAAGGTCGTGTTCCCTCCATCTGAACATTAAATCCCTTCAAGATCAGGCTGCCCTAGATAGAAGTGGCTGCATTCAGCTGTACAGTATCTGTATTACAAAATGTTCTTTGAAATGATTGGGTGGTAAAAGGAGCTTGACTTGGACTTTACCGAAGAGCCAAGCAAAGAGGAAGGTTAGATACACTGCCTTTTCTAAGTGCTCAGCTAACAGCACAAGCATGTTTGTTATAGCTACTTGACCTACCCTGACAAAGTTAGGAATGTCTAACTTGGACCTTGCTTTATCCCTTGGAGATGGGCTTCAAGGAAAAGGCAAAGCCCGCAAAGCATGGGGTATTCAAGCGAAATCAGTGCAAACTCCATTGTACCTTGTGCAAAGGATAACATCACTGCTGTCTGGCATAAAGCGAGGCCACAGCCTGAAGGAGTGTATGAATATTCCCAAGGCTGTTACAAAATGGCAACAACATGAAGCCCATTCCTGACATAATTCAGCCCATTAGCAGCTCCAGAGCAATGATGAAAATTCTGTGATACTAATTATGCATGTGTATGGATATATTGGTAGGGTCAGATCCCTTGGCAAGGATATAATGAGAAAATAGTAGTGCTGATATCCCTTGCAAGCCTGGTTTTGTAACTTCTGCTCATGTTTAACAGAAATCTCTGCAGCTCCTGTCTTACAGCCTGATCAGAGAGGCAACAAAAGCTATAAAAGATTTTACTGACTGATCTCCCAAGGGCACAGATGAGCATCGGTTCTCTTCAGGGAAGCATGTATTGCAGAATCAGAGCTCTAGTTTTGGTACCTCATTGACTGTTTAGCGTTACTCTCTCCAGTTACTACTCCTGACCAAAATTATAGCACACGTTTGTCATTAAAATTCAAGCACCATATTCATCTGATAGGAATTCAAACAATAAAGAGGGTGCCATGAAATTAATCTAGCACTCTGGCAAAAATCAGAGCAATGGGAATTGATGAAGTACAAGCTTAATCCATTCTTCTTCGAGTCTCACTGTCATTTCATGGTCCACCTGGGATTGTTATATGTATCGGCTAGCTTTTAGGTTGGATGAAGTTTATGAGAAGAGATTAATAAGTATCTATTGATTGTATCTAAGCAAAGACAACTACAGTACACTCATCCAATTCTTTTCGGGGACACATAGATTTTATGACAATATGTGTTAACCGATATAATCAATTTTCTTAAATCAAGGTAAGAATAGATCTTTAGCCAAAAGTATGAATTCCCTGGATTTTGCTGTAAGACACCGGATTTTTGAAAATGCCTTGTGTAAAATCCGCAAGAGAAAAGGGACCATTAAAAGCGAACCCATGCACAAAAGGATGAATATAACAGAAGAAAATTCAGTTCAATTTTTTTGTCAGCTCCTAAATTGCCTGTCTTCATTGCTTTTTCTGTCCTGTTTGCCGTGAGATACTGTGAGCATGCACTCAACGGCAGCATGAGACACCAGGCAATTCCAGGATACTCTAGGTGACTTCTGCTCAGTTCAGTGCCATCCGGTCTGAAGATGCTTGTGTCATCCAAGGCATATAAGAATATACAGATGCCTACAATTTACTGGGACTAAATAGTAGTGACTGAAAATGGCAGTGGAAATGATATCCTGGCAATCAGAGCTGAGAATGAGTCACATGCTGTTTTTTAAATGGGACAAAGAAGACCGATTGTATTTCAATTCTGCAGGTGTCGGAAATTGCACCGGAGTCAATCAGTGTAGAAAACTCATTTATTTTTTGTGGTTTCTTGATACCTCTGGAAAGTAGAGGTTTTGTTGAATTGAAAAGTAAAATCCAGAAACAAAAATACTTTGGATTCTTCAATTATTTCAGTTTCAGACATTTCTCCCATGCTAAATCCAAAGAAATCTGAAAATTAGGACAATTTCAAATCAAAACTTTTTGGCAATTGTTATCCCCCCAAAAAGCAAACATTTTCTGATTATATTATTATTGTTGTTTTAGGAACTGGAAATATGGAAAACTTTATGCGATATCATGAAAACTGCATTTTTTTGAAGAAAAAAAAAAGGTGAATCTGAAACTTTTTGTACAGCTTCACATCTGGGACCTATGTTATATATTAACATTCCCTGTGACTCAAGTTACAAATACTCCTGTTGTAGTTGCGATGTGAATTTAATAGCAAGGCTATACTTCGGATATGATGGTTTTTTATAGCATAGCACTTCAGCTCAAGGGAAGCTTGTCTTCAGTGCATGTGTGTTTCTGCAGGCAGAAGTTGTGAACTTCTGTTTTCCATAAAGTCAATGTACGCAAAATGTAGAGTGCAGTGTATAGAAAGCAGCTTTGTACAGGTAACGCTCTGAAGAGTCTGTGCCCCAGGATCCATTCTGTGCCCTAATCCAGAAAGGACGAGACAAAAACAGCCTCAGCTCCACAAAGTAATAGCTCATGCTGTTTAGTCCTCAGATCCCTGATTCAGCTACTGTTACATCAGCAAAAATAGCAGCTCTCATACACTTATCCTAAGTGCACGTTAGGATTGCAGCAAAACCTGTTTCGGGGATACGTCTGTAATGCACAACTGTCTGTCTATCCTATCCCATTAGCTCTGGGACTGTAGAGTTATTACTGACACTTCAAAACCATTTCATAGGAATATTCTACAAAAAGACTAAAAATGCTTGCTCTCCTGAGCAAATTCTTCCCCCATCCACAGCTGAAAAGGTGCTCCTGTCTCACTGATGATCCAAATATCCTGAATAGAATTTTACTAAAAATGAAATGTGTTAGCAGCAACTGTGATTCACGCTTAAAAGGGGCTCTCACACAGGTATCTCAGTATTGTACAAGCAAGCCTCACTGATGATCTCTGCATGGCATTTTATCCATTTTAGGGAGTGCACTGATGCAAGGCAAAGCTGCACGGTTGGTACCAGCTGTGCAAGAACTCATTTGCTGTCTTGGGAGATAAACTCTTGTAGACCTCACACGTGGTACCACCGATGTGTCTATGAGACCTCACAGCAAAAGCATACAGCCAGCACTCGGGCAGTGCACAATCGCATCGGCAGAATCCTGTTGCAGTAGTAACTAAAGAGATCTTCTGGGAAGAAGAGCAGGAGAATGGGCTGGAAAGCTCTGTAATGACTGCCAGGCTGCCAGGTTCTGCCCTTGGGCAAGCATAGTGCCTGCTGAAGGCAGGGGGACTTTTTTAAGGGACTGGCACTTCATATTGCTGTAAAAATCAAATCCAGGTTGGCTCACCGAGTTCTGAAGGAGAATATATTTAGAAAATTTCCTATAAATGTTTAATCATTTCATCCTGGCTAGCATTTAATTAGCAATCTAATGAAATTTTTGTATTTGTCACCTGCCAAGGCAACCAGCTCCAGAGCAGGCACGTTCCGCAGCGGCACGGGGGATCGGGGCGTGCGGGGGGTTCCTGAGCCAGGGAGATCCCAGGGGAGCACCGAGACCCGCCATGGCTCCAGGTGGGGGGTCTGCACCTGATGCCCCCACCCCGACAGAGCTGCTGAAGGGAGAGGCTGCGGTGCAGACCTCAGGCTGCGGGATGTGCCCAGACCTTTCCCCTGGGACCGGGACAGGATCCCTTGTGTACTCAGTACATTGGTTTCTGCTACTTTTCTGACAGAATTCACCTAGTCTAAGACACAAACTTGCTGAAGTTTTTCAAAGTAACTAGCAACTCTCAGAAAAACATAGAAAGGCAGAAATTCTGCAATTAAACATTTTTTGATGAACTCCAGAGGTGTTCTAATGGATTTCATTAACTGGCATTTAAATGGATTTAATGATTGGCATTTAAAATGAGGCTGTGAATAGATAATCTAGAATGTCCTCTCCCCCTTTCATCTCTTAGTAACGAGGAGAAACTTCAAAAACATCTGTTATTTACTTACATATCAGCACAGAAGAAATATCTGAGAACTTCATGCATCTGTTACCAGTTTCCCTTCCACACTCCGAGGGCTTCGTCCATACTAAATGCAAATTATTTTGAGAATTTTCATACTGACGAGATGCTGCATCATTCAGTGCTTAATGATAGACAGCAAACTTTCTAAAACGGCAAGTGCCATTGGCCAGCAAGAGGCCAGTGGGTATGACATCCTTGTCATTAATCAGACAGCCCCTGAAGGAAGTGATCTTTGCTGTGTTAGCAAGAGGATACGGCTTGTTCTGTTCTGAGGGTGCTTGGGTCACACCAACCCCAGGCAGTGCTACAGGCTGGGGGCAGAGTGGCTGGAAAGCTGCCCGGTGGGAAAGGACCTTGGAGTGCTGGTCAACAGCCGGCTGGGCATGAGCCAGCAGTGTGCCCAGGTGGCCAAGGTGGCCAACAGCATCCTGGCTGGTATCCAAAACAGTGTGGCCAGCAGGACCAGGGCAGTGATCGTCCCCCTGTGCTGGGCGCTGGTGAGGCCACACCTGGAACCCTGTGTTCAGTTTTGGGCCCCTCACTGCAAGAGGGACGTAGAGGTGCTGGAGCTGATGAAGGGTCCGGAGCACAAGTCTGATGAGGGAACTGGGGTTGTTTAACCTGGAGAAGAGGAGGCTCGGGGGGGACCTTATTGTTCTCTACAACTACCTGAAAGGAGGCTGCAGGCAGGTGGGGGTCAGTGTCTTCGCCCAAGTGACAGCACAAGAGAAAATGGCTTCAAGTTGCACCAGGGGAGGTTTGGATTGGGTATTAGGAAACATTTCTTCACCAAAAGGATGGTCAAGCATTGGAACAGGCTCCTCAGGGAGGTGGATGAGTCATCGTCCCTGGAAGTGTTTAAAAGACATGTAGCTGTGGTGCTTAGGGACATGATTTAGTGGTGGACTTGGCAGTGCTGGGGTAACGGTTGGACTCAACAATCTCAAAGGTCTTTTTCAACCTAAATGATTCATTGTAGTGTTCTCCTGAGCATTTTATCCCCAACAACAGCCAATTCTCAGTCACCTACAAGTATGCATATGCAGTTCAGTAGAGACTGTCCAAACTAATTGGAGTTTAATTAATTTGGGTTAAATACTAAAGTAACTTGCAACTGTAAATGTGCGAGACTAGATCTGGAAAGGAAGCAAAATCTGGAATTAATCGCACAGTCTTGTTGCTGCCATTCAGGGACTATACTGATTCATTGTTTGATTAAAAAAAAAAAAGAAAAAGAAAAGGGTATGGGGTATTTTAGGTTACCAATGAACAAAAAGATGTGTGTGTTGGTCTGTCCCATTCGACCAACCTACTAACTGACTTCTGGTGCTCTAGGAAGGGACAGTTTGGGACTGAAAATGCTGAAGCACCTTCCTGATGGAGTAATCTGTGGGAAAAGATTGACAGGTCTCTGCTTTACTCCAGAAAGCTTTAGTAAGACCCAGTCACTGGGGTGATGAAATCAGGTCTCCAGTACGACATCCGATACCTGAAGAGGGACTGTCACGTACACCCTAATTATAACATGGTATTTTCTACTTCCATCTATTGATCACAAATGGGGCTGTACTGCCGTGTAAATTACTCAATGCCTGGAGGCTGGAGAAAATAACACAATAACTTTGCATGGTAAAGGGATGAAAAATAGTTTACTTGCTTTTCAAGGTTTTAGGAATCTGAGCCAGAGCTCTGAAATACATAGGGACATGACATATTGGCTTCAGTAGCTTCTGATCTGCCCTTTTGTGCCAATGCTTAAATATACATGACAGAATGACCAATCCCATATCAACATTCCTGGCAATACCATTATGTAGAAATAAGGTCTGAGCACTGCTCTATTTTCTGCTTCCAGACAGAATGCAGGCAAATTTTGCTCAATAGTTAACGACACCGTTGATCTAAAAGCAGGTCTGCTATCTCATTGCAGTTCAGGTGCCCTTCATCTTTTTGACACTGTCTTTGCTCTCTTGGATATTACTGGGTCCCATGAGCTATTTGCAAACCCCACAATGGTAACAGTACTGAGAGGAGAGAATGGAGTCAGCATCATTGGGTCTGCTTAGTAACGAGCCAGAAGACATTTTGAATGTAAATCATGTTCTTAAATTTGCAAAGTACATAAAAAAGGAGGGGGGACAGGAAGAAGAAACTAGACCAGACAGATCAAGATCAAATTTGCCAACATCTGAAGTCTTTGCTCATGCCAGTGGGTTTTATATACAGACTAATTAAGTTGTCTAAAAAAGAAACACCAAACACTATACGGCAGCAAAATGTGGCAGTAGCATACTTCTCTCCTTGTTAATTTTTGGAGCTTGAAGAATCTGGTTTCTGTTTCAGTGCTTTCAAAGACAGTTTTTTATTTACCATATTTCACTGATAATTATTTCATGCAGCAACTTTTATAGAAGTGGTTGCTGGATGATTATGCTCCAGATGTCTATTAAAGTTGATGAATGTATTTTGGTATTAACATTCTGTAGCATGTGAAACAGTTGCAAAAGGACAGATGGCCCCTTGTAATTACTATTTCTGTTAATTATTTATATTTCTGTGTTGTCTAGAACTCCAAAAATATCAGAAGATTGCTATGCGAGGTGCTGTTTATTCCCAATGAAAGAGATGATCCCTGACCAAGGCAAGAGCAACTTGGTAGGTAAGAGGGAGAGAAAAGATTTATTTTCTGCTATTGTACAGATAAGATGCTGAGGAATAAAGATGAGAAGACCTTGGTTACATTTCTCCTAGAAAACTAAACAGTACCAGGGATTGTCTCCGGGATCTAAGGTAAAATACGTTGTGTGTTTTGCGTCCTGTGTGAGCTGGCACAAGCAGGACACAGGAACAAACACAAAAGCACAGATGAAATGCGAAGAGTAAATTTATTCTTGTTACCTCGCCAACAGGGGTATTTCTGGAACAGCACCCAGACGGAGGCACACAAGTGGGGGCACAGGTACCGTGGAGCTCGGTCCTTGCTAGAGGATCAATGAACCTGCTGTTTCCACCTGTACGTCAGGGATTCATGCGGGTGTAATTTACTGCTGTGCTTTGATCTTTCCCGCAGCAGGGCAGGAATCTCAAGCGTGTTTGATAGGGTGCCTCTACGTCTGCCACAGGCCTGTGTTATCTAAACACGGATGTTCTGCATGTCCACCACACAAAGCCAAAAAACACTTAGTATATGCTTTTTGACACCTCAACGTGTTTACAGACCTCCTCACCCATCTTCCGTTATTTTGCCACATGTCCCAACTCTTAAACATTCTTCACCTCCAAAACAAGATGTCTGAATTAAAAGCGTCTGGTCCATGCTGACTTCCAAATTGTGCCTAGAAGTTGTCTGGGAGAGTGCTAGCTGGCTCAGGAAAAAAACAGTTTCAACAACTAGTCTAATGATTAAAAGCAGAGAAGGTTGAATTGTAGTGCCCCAGTGTTGGCTAATACATGCATACAGCTGCAGCACCATTTTAGCACAGGATGTAATTGACACCACATTAACACCTATCAACTGATAATGTAACTGTCCATTTACATGTTCTTAGTCTAGGGGAAATACTGTAAAAATATTCATCCCACCACCTAAGGGAGTTAAGTCAGGTCCTTACTGTTTTGTGTTGGCAGAGGAGCTAGTGCAACCAGACTCTCACCTTCTATTTAGTGTAGCAACAGCACTGAAATCAGTACATACATCTGCTTCTGAATATGAGAAGATCGCAGATGCGTTATTTGTAAGGAAGGCTGGATATGCAAATTTCATTGAAGAAACATTTTTAACAAGTTACATTTGGGAAAATATATGGGCTCTACTGAGACACTGGAGATAGACCAAGTTATATTATCTGGTCCCTCTTCTGCAAGAGCTATATTAAAAATGTTTGAAGAAGTAATATTTAGGGTCTCAACAAAAAGATCTCCTTTTATCTTTTTCTTGGAACTTGGATTACTAACAGAGAGTATCTCCAAGGACAGAAATTCCACATCTGTTGCAGGTACCTCTGCCAAGGTTGTGACCACCTTCATGATAAAAAATAATTTCCTTATATTGAGCTTGAATCCCCCATGTTGCAGCTAGTACCCACAGCCTCTCATTCTGTCACTATGCACTTCTGTGAAAAGCCTCTTGGTCTTCCCTGTATCCTCCAGTCAGAGAGATGTAGATAGCAATAGAATCAGCCCTGAAGCTTTCTCTTTTTTCCAGGCTGAACAAACTGTTTCCTCAGCTGCTTCTTGTACATCTTGTTATCCTGTCTTGGGGGCTCATCCACACTGACTTCATTTAGTGAGTCCATCTCCATTGGACTCACTCCATTATGTCCATGTCTCCCTTGCACTGGGGAGACGAAAACCAAGACATGGTTCTCTAGACAGGTATCAGAGTGCTGACTAGAAGAGAAGGATCACTTTACCTAGATGTGCTGGCTGAATTCTTGCTAATGCAACCCAGGAGGATGTTGGCCTTCTTTATCACAAAGGCACATTGGTGGTCCATGGTGAACTTGTCCACCAGGACCCCCAGCTGCTCTTCTCCCAAGCTGGCTTTCTAGATGGTCAGCCCCCAGCTGATACTGGTGCATGAGGTTACTTTGTCTCAGGGGAGGGCTTTGCTTTTGCCTTTGTTGAACTTCATGAGTCTCCTGTCAGCCCATATCTCCATCCTGACAAGGTCTCCTTGAAGAGCAAATATCTTCTGCAGACTCGCTGAGAGAGAACTATGGCGTATCATCCAATTTATTAATAAAGGTGTTAAGCAGTAACTATTGGTCCCAGTATTGATGCCTAAAGGATATCACCAGTAACCAGCCACCAACTGGACCTAGCACTCCCAATCCCTCGCTGTTTAACATTTTTCCTTTTCTAGTTAGGTCATTTCTGTTCTGAATAAAGAAAAAATAAAAATGAAGGATACCTTTTGTGATAGTAACATGACATACGTGAATAAAATATTCAAAAATATGTCCATAATAATTAGTGACAAGCTCTGGACTAAAGAAGAAAATTGATATCAATGATGCTTATGTCAGATTCTGTTTTCAGTGCCTCTGCTGCTAGGTCAACCTTGGATTTATTACACATTGGGTAATTTTCCACTTATGATGATAGAAGTTTTGAGTAAAACAACTACTTAATATTATCAGCAATTACAGATATATTATAGCTGTTGTAATATCTATTACTAGCCTATAACTGGTCTATAACTCGTCCTATAACTTCAGTCAACTCATACTAAACTGAGTTGACTGAAGTAAGCTAAATAATCTACTAGGATGGTCCATTTCTGTGCCTGAATTCCTTTGAAGTTTGCTTTCAGTGAGAAAATAAATTTAATGTATGTGCATTCAGGATCAGGATTTCAGAGCAGTTCTGCAAATACAGAGCAGTATTTGTTTCCAAACTTAACATTTTCTTATGTTGAACCAGAACATTGAGGTTTTTTTTTATTTCCCATTATTATCTCTATTTCAATGGTATAAGGAGACCATAAGAGAAAGGCACCCCACTGAGTTATTGTATAACCTTAAGAAAATGATCTGTCCTTGTCTGGACAGGAGAGGGCTGATAACAAAAGCTCTTCCCAGGAAATATTCAGGCACATTCCCAAATATATCATCAGGGTGAATATTGGCATCCATAAAGTTAACTACATCTATGAATTATTTATAGTATTTAGGCTCTAAGGGGTAGATATACCATTCTCTCCACCACCTTAAAAGCTCTGCCTGTGGTACAAATTACAAACTAATTATAAACTCAATATAAAACTCTGGTGCAAACACGTCCATTTTGCTCCAAGAGCAGCTAAGAACAGCCACGAGCAGTAGCAGTGGTGCTGCTGGTAGCAGGTCTCTTGTTAAAATACCATCACTTGATCATGCTCGATGCCATGCAGTTTCCATGATATCCGCCCTCCTATCACTTCCCTGGGCCAGCACCAGAAACCTGCAAGTAGCAATTAAATATTCCACTAATGTGAGCCAATGATTTTACTTTAGCAAACTGTACGTTGCCCTGTGGCATTTCCTCCCTCTTTTTGTTATTCATTGTCACTGAATTAAGACACTAGGGGATGTCTTTTGGAATGGAACATCCAATTACATCAATTTTTAAAGAAAGAATGAAGCAATATCAGCCGTATCACACTGCTGCCTGTGTGAACTCCCTTTTAGTGAACACCATTACAGACCCCACAGGGCACTTTCCTGCCTGTCTTGCCTCTTAACTCTTTCCCTCTCCTCTCCTTCCTCAGTGCTCTGTCACTTCTGTTTCATGCCTCCTATTTCATTTCTCAGATTTCTTCTAGAAGCATTGTCAATCCAAGTAGAGAAATGCAGTCCCTGCTCCCTATACTATTCATTTTAATTCATCTTTACTGCTTACAAAATATTCCTTGAACTCTTTAGCCTATTTTCCTTTGGATCAAAGACCTTCCTCAAATGCATTCCCATACTTAATGACCCTGTTTCATTTTCTTTTGGCTTTCTAATGAACTTCTTTGCTGCAAAATGAAGACAACAGTCCTCTAAAAGCCAGTGGCTTCAACTCAGTCTCTCAGACTGGCTCCCCACACAGATTGACATTTAAAATGTATGTGTATGTGTGGTATGTACACACAAACAGCTAAATATAAACATATATTTCTAAAACAAAAGGGTGAAAATGTTGCCTGAGCACAGTAGGGTTAGAAATATACCAGAATAAAATTAATTGGCATTTGTTTGGTTTTTTAATAGCTGCTTTGCTTCTAAATTGTGGCTGATATGGCACCTTTACCCAGTTTATAACTGGCTGGCCAGTGAGTGAAGCATTTGCATGAGTTTCCCCATGAGCCAGACCACAGGCTGTGGGTGTGATAAGCAGCGGGCACAGATGGCCACCCATGAGCTGTGGAGCCATGCGATGAAGAACATAAAACTAGAACAAGGCCTGTCTCTGCACTGTCCTGGTTGCTTTCTAGACACTTTTAGGTTTTAAATCCGAGAACAGAATTATGCAAAATGCATAAATGGGTGTACATTAGTCCTTTCTTAGGTCTGACCTAGTGAATCAAAAGTAACAATCCTTTCAGACTCAGTGCGCTTTTTTTAATACCAACACACCAGATGACTTGATTGTTTTTAGGATTAGCCTTTCTGGCTATCTAACTCAGGTTACTGGAAATTCCCTGACATTATGGAGAGTTTTGAGTCCTGCAGTGGAAAAAATTTGTGAACTCAAGTAGGACAACAATTCAGCATCATGCACAAGGGAACCTCATTGCTTAGACACACTCGAGGTATGTCAGTAACAGAAGAAAGAGTAAAATTGCATTGGGAAATGCCGCACAGGAGGCTGGAGGAATAACAAGACAGGATTAGACTGTGGACCATCTCCTTCACAGTGTAACATTAAAGGCTATCTTCTCCATAATACTGAACTGCTGAATTAGACTGAAGATAATAAAAGCATATGCTTGCCCCCTTATGGAAATCAAGTCTCTTTCAGGTATACCACTCTCAGCAATCAGACACTGAAGAGTCTGTCATCACCTGCATGTGAATTTCAAAGAGCATATGTCCATCTCTGTGAAGGATGAATTTGTAGTCAGTAAGTACACAGAGTTCACCCATCTCTACAGGGGCAGTAAACATTGTGCCTACTTTTCACAGCCAGTACTAGACCACCAAATAAATGAGTTTAGCCACTTCTTTCTTTACCACCACACCAGTGAATGACATTTTCCTATTAAACAGTGCAGGGGTTTTACCTCTGCTGGAAGTATCTAGCTAGCATGTTTCACAATACTGATATAAATGTATTACTTCAGAAATTAGTGCCAGTAGAATTCTGTGCAATGTTTAGACAAGGCAATGGAAGGGAAGGGCAGTTAAATAAGGTGCTTAAGCCATTAAATGTTTACATTATAAATATTTATCTTTGGAAACTAGGCACACTGCTATTCCCTGAATGTCACCAGCTATTAATTGCATAATCTGTGATTGTAAACATGTCTGTTGTTTCCAAAGCATTTTGGGCTTTAAAAGCTGAGAACAGTTGAAAAGCAGTCAAAATTTATTACCAAATAGCTTGTTCACCAGACAGATTTCCTTAATAGCTTTTTCCTTGGAAGGATTTGAAATTGCATCATTTCATATCTCGAAGCAACCATCTCAGAGATGAATTGGAAATGATGAAGGATTCTCCAGTAAGCCTTCAAAAACTCATAGATGGGTGATCTTGCTGTAAAAATTTGCAAAGTACCCACACAGAAGCATAAGAATTCCAAGCAAGGCTAAATGTCCATTTTTAGCAGTGTCCTGCCACCAGCAGTGACTGCAAGCAAATGCATACTATGTAAGAGTATAAGAAAAAGCAAAGTAAGTGATAACTTCCCCACATGATCTGTCAGTCACCAGCAAGGGCTCTCCAGCAGCACTTCTGTTTTAGTATAAGCTATGCTAGCATTAATACAAGCATCCTTTACATAAACAAATTTGCAATATTAGCCCAGTGGTCAGGCTCAGTGTTGTCACTCCATTTGATAGCCTTTCCCTCCCTCAGACTTTCTCTCCATTACAGTACCATTGGTGCCCAGCTACACCAGGCTAAATGACTTCTCTCAAGTCACACAAATCCCATCACAGAGGACTCCTGGCTTGGATCATGCAATAATGGATGCAGAACAGGTGACCAGGTCATGTGAAGTGCACTCTTGTATGCAACAGAGCATGTCATGGATGTCTTACCAGGCATCTTACAGCATGTGGTGGATGGCCCCCTACAACTTCCTTAAATCAGTGCTCTGCCATGGCATTCTCCTGGCTGCAAAGCAAAGCTGGTGGTGGGTTGTTTTGCAGTCCCATCACAGATCAAGATCATAGAATCACAGAACCACAGAATCATGGAAGCACAGAATCATGGAATCATAGAAATATTTAGGTTGGAAAAGACCCTTAAGATCATTAAGTCCAACCACTAACCTAACGCTGCCAAGTCCACCATTAGACCATGTCCCTATGTGCTACATCTACATGTCTTTTAAATACTTCCAGGGATGATGACTCAGTTACTTCCCTGGGCAGCCTGATTCAATGTTTGACAACCCCTTCAGTAAAGAAATGTTTCCTAATACCCAATCTAAACCTCCCCCGGTGCAACTTGAAGCCATTTTCTCCTGTGCTATCGCTTGGGAGAAGAGACCAACCGCCACCTTGCTACAGCCTCCTTTCAGGTAGTTGTAGAGAGCAATAAGGTCTCCCCTGAATCTCCTTTTCCCCAGGCTGAACAACCCCAGTTCCTTCAGCCGCTGCTCAAAAGACTTGTGCTCCAGACCCTTCACCAGCTTTGTGGCCCTTCTTTGGATGCAATGACCACAGGCAGCTGCAACAGGGAGTCAAACACCAGGAAGAAAGTAACCACTCTGTATTATAGTTATGAGAGGTACAAGTACAGTAAGTGGGCACAAAATAATGGGGAGAAGAGCTTGAAGTGAGGGCCAAATCCTCAGTCTCATGCTCAGCACAACCTTGAAGTTCTGTGGAGGGACAGGGGAGAAAACTAAGTGCCAGACTGATGTATCTTCTCTCTGGTAGTGGGATCCCCATGTCCCTTCACTTTGATCCTTAGACAGTTTAATTTACTAATTTCCAGGACTTCCAGAGGGCAATTATACCTTTAAATGACCTCTCAGCTGGAAAAGAAGCATGTAGCATGCAAGTTAATCAGTCACATCTCAGCTGTGTAATTCTGTATAGAGCAGTCAAGTCCATGAAAGCTATGTAAGTTGACAGCACCTGGAAACCTAACTGTTCCCTCTCCTAGCCTCTAACTAGCACTTTCCTAACTGCACCTCCTCCCTTCCCTAAAACAACTCCCCTTTTAATTAATATTTTACTTGGAACTGATTTCTTTGTAAAGGTTACACTGTATGTGTGTGTGTTTCTGTGTATGCTATTAGAGAAATGCAATGTCAGTGGAGCAGTGATAGGCACTTTTGAGAGCTGGCTGAGTACACAAGCTGTATTCTGAAAAAGAACCCAGACTTTCACATTTACAGAAACGCTTCTTCTGATCATTTTGTTAGAACCTCCCCATCCTTCAACTTTATTGGTAAAAAAAAAAAAAAAGTTTCTAATCAAAAGTGTTTTTTCAAAACAAAACCAAAAAGTTTAACTTCCAAAGGCTCAAAAATGTTATCATTTGATGTTTCGAAGTTTTTTCCCTCCCACTTAACTTTTAAAACAAGATTTCATCAAAATCAATGGTGCTTTGTGGAAAATATTGGAAGCATGGACTAAAGTTTCTGGAAAATATCAATGAGTAAGTACAATCACATTAAGTGTCTTGGAAGAAATAATTGAGTACAAAAATGCATGTGCAGCATTCCCATAAAAACCAAATCTGTTGCTGCCTGCTGTTAAGATCTGGTGGGTAGCTTTGCAAATAGCAATGGTTCCTGCAGTTTTCTTTCCTCTGTAGCGTGTTGCACAGCTCTTTACTCAGCACTAAATTTGCCTATAATGATTACACCAGTATATAATTACTATTCATGTGCACTGTCTATGCTTTGTCATCACTCCTAAGTATTGAATAACATCTCTTAGGATAAGGAATAAAAGTAGAAGGAATAAAATTGTGCTGTCATTTGGAGGTATGCCATGGTTCACACGAATGTTGCTTGGTGCTGCCATAAGATCTGGAAGTTTAACCTTACTCCTACTCCCTCTCTCTACACTGAATTGATTTCTCACAAGTCTTGTCCTCGAGTTTTTAATCTCCAGTTTTTCAAAATCGTTAGAATGATTTTGGCATTGCTTCCAGGACAAGGTCAATAAAACTTCAAGGTCTTGCTCAGAAAGCTTGGTTGGGGCTGAGAAGGCTGTCGGTGTTTAGTCTATGTGCCATGTTTCTATGCAATGTTAAAAGAATATCACATCAGCTAGCTGAAATCTCATATTGCAGAATCATAGAATCACAGCGTGGTCAGGGTTGGAAGGGACCTCTGGAGATCATCTAGTCCAAATTCCTGCTAAAGCAGGTTCTCCTAGAGCAGGTTGCAGAGTCACGTCCAGGTGGGTTTTGAATGTCTCCAGAGAAGGAGACTCCACAGCCTCTCTGGGCAGCCTGTTCCAGAGCTCTGTCACCCTCAGAGGAAA
>JAVJGI010000062.1:79126419-79138590 GCA_035590275.1 Ibycter americanus
GTGGGCCTACATGTTCCTTAGTCATCCTTTTGCTACTGATGTACTTGAAGAAGCTCTTCTTGTTGTCCTTGACATCTCCCACCAGATTTAATTACAAATGAACCTTAGCCTTCCTTGTTGAATCCCTGCATGTTCTGACAACATCCCTATATTCCTCGCAAGTGGCCTGTCCCTTTTTCCACATCTCGTAAACTTACTTCTGTTTGAATTTTGCCAGAACTTCCTGGCTCATCCATGCAGGCCTCTATATTTCCATATAGAAGGGCACCCAGTACTATTAGAAACTGCTAGTCCTACTAAAGGTATGAGACCTGGTTCTGTGCTGATACCCAAGCTAAAAATATACATGGTGCTAACTGTCGCCCCACTTTCAAAAGGAATACACACTTGTGCTTTGCTGAGACTGAAATCATTCCCTCAGATGGTTATGAAATATTATAGTTACTGAAAGTTTACATTTCATTACATAAGCATTTTGAAATTTCAGGATTTTTGACCTTCCTCAAAATATTAAGAAATTGCTGTTAAAAAATTGCTTTGAAAAACAAGGATACAGAATCCACTATGAAATGAAATTTCTGAAATTTTTTTATTTTTACTGGCCTTTTTGAAAAAGACCAATTTTGCAAATCCTTACGTGGCAACTTCCTGTATTGAAGAAGGGGGAGTCTTATTCTTGTTTCTTTATCCAGCTGGCAGGTGTTCAGCCTGGCTAGTTTTCCAGCACAACTAGTACAGAAAGACTGGTAGGTGCACATACCACTACATTCCTCCCCAAAGGTATCTACCTCAGACAGGGAGGCTGAATTATCCTCTCACATCACCTGCAGAGGGAATAAGGATGACCAGCTTGGAGTACACAGCTTATTTTTAGACATCCAGAATTCAGAGGGATGAAGGTCACTCAAAGAACCCAAATGAATTGGAATACTTCTATGAGTAAAAGTTAACCTTGTCAAAGAGCTGCAGCATTAAATGTGCACTATCTATATTATCCCCATAAAAAAAAAAAACTCACCAAAAAGCCTAAGTTATCTTCAAGTTGGGGTCAGAGAGAAAACAGCATGGTATATAATAAAGAACTGACTTGTTCCCACTTGCTACAAATTATTCTGATACAAAGGTATTGCAGGACAGAAAAGAAATATCAGACACCAAAAGGATTTTCATTTTTTAGTGTGAGGAAGAAAGAAACAAGTCATGGCAAAACCTGACATGTCTCAGAAATTTCAGTTGTTGTATAGCAAGAGGAGGAGAAGTCTATCATTTAATCTCCTGAAAGGAGTTTGTTTGTTTGTTGCTTTTTAGCAAAAACTGGCAGATCTTTTTCAATTTGACATCAGATTTGCTCTCTGATTAAATTGTTTTTTGGAGTTCCGTATCAATATGTTCTGGGAAACTATCATATAGATCCAGCATATATTAGAAATGTCAAAATACCATCTGTAAGCAGAAAAGAAAGAACAGCATAGACAGCGAAAAGAAATATCTGGATTTTCAAGCTAATATGACAATACTCTGATTTTTTGAAACTCGGAATAAGCCTGAATGTCAGAGAGAAAGGAAATGCTGCACCTGATATGTGAATGCTTTTTACAATCATCAAATTTACAAAGAGGTTTATGGTATTTATGGTAAATATGGTTTATTAGCATTAAAACAAATACCCTGAACTCCCATCAAAAATGCATGGACTAACTTGTTATCCAATCCTCCTAACTTTAACATCTGTCTGTTGTTTGAAAACTTGATCCATGACGGTAATGGGATAGACATTCTACACATCTGCTGTATTCCGATAATTTTTGGAATTAGAATATAAACTGCATCTTCACTGTAGACCAAATCTTCAGGCCGTAGATGTCCAGGAGAGGCCTCAAGAGTGGTTAAATTTGTGAGACTCATTAATCTGACTTCTTCATTATTGGACATCTAGAGAATAGAACTCATCTTTATGTCTACAGTCATGCAGTCTTCAGTCCAAGGTGGGCCAGACCCTAAAACATTATAAGAAGGGGAAAAAAATAGTTAATTCCATGCTATTGGGCAGTTCTGCCCATCCACAGAAAAAAGCAGATCAGTTTCAGATTTCAAGACTGAAAATTATCTTTATTGCAAAGCACTGCAAAGGATGGGTAAGTACTGAAACAGTCAGTAAAGAGAAAGAAAAACAGCCTTACAAGGTATTCAAAATATTTTGTTGGGTTTGACTTTCATGTAATACAAGTGAAAAATCTTAATTAGTCATTTTGAAATGAAGCAATAAACATTTTGTCATTAGGAAAACACCAGGCTAGGGCACAATGATTTGATGTTGCCATGCCTTTTTTACTGAGTGAAATAAATAAAACAAAAAAAACCAGTCTTATTTAATGATTTTTATTTTTCTTAATTCCATTTAGCTCTCCTGAGGTTTCTTTAAGTCCTTCTGTACTGCAGACTCTCTTTAAAAAAGAAATTCAGGACTGGAGATCTTCTGGAAAGAGACTTTATCAACTGATCCACATCACTGTCAATGTGTACAGCACAATGTTATTCAAGAGAGCAATGGGCTAAGTCAAAACTATAGCATTTGGGCAGTATCATTAGCTGATGACTGATTTGAAGTCTCCCTGAAAAGTCCAACTAATACATCTGCTGCAGAATACAGGAAAAATCCACATTCTTAAATAAAACCAGCTAAGAAAGATGCATACACATATAACAATGGGGACTGCAATTCTCAAATCGTTGGTAGCTTGTTTGTCTTCCTCTTTATACAAAAGGAATGCTGTTTACAGTGCTGTTTGCCCCAGTAAAAATCCCAGCACACACAAGGGCTTTATCTTTATCGGTCTTTGCTGGTGCAGCCGCCTCTGTTGGTTTCTTTTTGTCCTTATCAGCGTTAATGGTAAAGGTCATTGCAAAGTACAACAGAAAAAGAAAAATATTATTATATAGTGCATGGCACAGTGTAAGTCTTATATTGGTTGGTACTCCTAAAAACCAGAATTAATTCTGTGTTTACACAGAAAAGAATCAGGCATACATTAAATAAAAAACTGTAAATACAATCAATTTAACAGGGTTTCAATTCAACCACCCAGCTGGAAAGACTTCATATAAGGAATGGAAATAGGGTCACAATTAATATAAGCCACAGAATAAGTAGTATGGTTATATATTCAGATGGTTTATGTTAGTCGAATCTCATCTAGTTCCAAATATTGTGTGAAACATGCAGTTTAACTCACTTGCAGGCCAGTTTATGGTTTGTCTGCTGTGCCCCTAACCTAAGCCTTAATTTTTGTAAAAAGTCTTGACACCAACATATTTTACCTGAAGAGTTCAAAAGGGTTATGTACTGGGACTTGTACCTTTTTTTAAACAGTACTTTTTTCACTGTACATTGTGATCCAAAAATATAAAGTAACATCATCAAAAGCATCCATCTCAAATATAATGTTGCAGCTGTATCTGACTCAGATAAAAATTCATTTTTCCAAAACAATGCATTGCTGAAAGCTTTCAGTAGCCCTGCCTGTATTTCTGTACTAAAAAACAATGACACTTGATATTAATGCTACTAATTACTGCTACATATGTAGCAATTAAAATATTTAATTGATTTTCACATTATTTCACTTTCAGAATATTATTTATAATTGAATGGAATTAGGTTGGCTGTCATTTTACTGTGCTATAACAGTAAGACCTAACATCCTATTAACAATAAAAAGTATATTTAAGTCATATGGGAGTTGCTATAAAAGAAACAGAAGACTGCTTGCTTTCCAAATTATTTTGAACCTGAACTGGCTTAAGAAATACAAATTCTGAAACTTTTTAAGGAGTGCTTGTTTAAAAATAACAATGTTAATACTTTTGCTTTAATAAAAGTAGTTCATTTGCCAAGCCCAAATATATAGTACTAGGTTGGCTGGGCTGTTGTTCAAAGAACTGCTTATTCCAGATACATTTACCTGGATGAAACTGTAGGTTTTATTGAGATTTGCGAGGACTAAGGCTGCGTGGAAGTATTATACCTCATGTATATCCAAATTATTTCAGAAGTGTTTCAGTTTGCTTTACAGTGCTGCTGTATGTTTTTATTAAGAAATAGCTCCATGTCTTCGTAATTTTGAACTTATACAGGCTTTTGAAGCAAAGTTTGTATCTGTGCACCACACCTGACTTTGGATTTGGTGCTCTGAAGTCTTGATTGCTGGATTTCTGTTGCCATTCACTGTGGTTTAATGTTGTCAGATCACGCAACATTCCCCCACTGACATTCACGATGCATAAACAGCCCACAATTATCAAAATGAAAGGCTGTTATTGCCACAAGAAGAATGCAGCCCTACCCCAGAGCGTGCAAAATGATGGGCTGCAATCACCAGCCTCGGATAAGCGTTCCTGAACAGCCCCTTTTGACGGAAGTTCGGGTCTGAGTTTCAGAGCCCTATTCAGTGTGGTAATACACATAATTGATGCCTTTTCATCCTCCTTTGTTCAAATCTCCAGTCAGCTTAATTAAGATCTTGTGAGGCAGTAATGAAGTAAACATTTCAACGAATATCTGCATTAGCTGGATGGCAGATGCCTGCAATTAAAATACTGTAGCTACATTACAGCACATGTATTCCACATTGCTTTCAGATCTGTTCAGAACTCCCTAAATGAGTGTTTGTGGGTTTTTCCTGGATGGGACAATACCAGCCTGAGCCCTGAACCAGGACCCTGCAGAAAGAGTTAGGGAAGTCAGACGGGACATGGGCTACACCCATACAGAACTTGGGCTCACCTTTGCTTTTCTTTTTCTGGAGAGAACTTTGACTGTGGTGATACATGTTAGAAAAATTGCGTAAAGCCATCTGAATATTCATTTTAGTTGCTGAAATTTACTCAGTCAGGCTTAAGAAGAATAGGGGGAAAGGATGAGAGAAAAAAGGAGTGACCAAATGGAAGAAGAGACACAGCAGCTAACTTAGCTCCTTTGCCAAAACAGTCACTGGCATGTCTTGAGAGCTTTGAGAGTTTAGTGATACACGTGTATCAGACCATGCCTTCAAGTTCAGGATCACGTCAAGATATCCCCTGTGGCATGTAACACCCTGATTTTCACTAAAAGGCTCTTGACTGTTATACTTAAAGGTTCTTGAACTGAACCCTTCATCTCAAACTGCCTCCCCTCATAGTCAAGTAGGCACTTCCAGCCTTGCAACTGCTCTGACTTAGGGGAGAGCAAACAGTTCCCATGTGTTATCTATACAACACCTAAGACAGAAGTATCTCCCATTAAAGTAACCATCTCCATGTGCCAGAGAACACTAGGCAGTGAGCTCATTTGCTTTGGCCATTAAAAGGTAGACCATGATTTGGGGTGGGAGACCTTCCCTGGCAGGTTTTATTATACTGATAGAGCTATGAAGGACATCTGAGCTCTGGAAGCTGAAATGACACACTCCAGAAGCAGAGGAGCTGGTAGTAAATAAGAAGCTGTCAGAGTAATCTGACAGACAAACTATGTGGAGCAGAGAGGCCGATGAATCAGAGAGTTGGCTTGTTGGTATTACTCCAGAGAAGAAAGAAGCAGCCCACTTAAAGGTGGGACAAGAAATTATAAAGAATTGACTTTGACGTGAAATTTCTTGCACAGAAGTGACCCTTAATTTATGGGTTTTTTTAAACTGGCTTACCCAAACAGAACATCCAAGACAAAAAAAAAGAATTAAAGGAAAAAACCCACAACTATCTGTCCATCCACCCCCAGTTCTCTTTTTTGGGGGTCAGTAAGAAAAAATCTTTTTGGGAAAACCACCAACTCTGATAGCCTGCAGAACAGCAGATCTGATACAGGAGCATAGCTTGGTACTTACATTTTGGTCTCATTAGAGAAACACATTTGTGCTGCATCTTCAGTTTTATCCCAGATGATGGAAATGGAAGGGGGGAGGGATAGACAAGAGCAAAGGAAATAAACAGAATCTCCTTCTTCTTCTATTTCTTTCTTACCCATTACCCATTTGGTACTCTTACTGCATTGTCCTTGTATCAAATGTAATTTCCAGTACAGCAGTAAGTCCTTCATTACTGCTGGCTGCCAAAGCTTCTTAATGAGGGAATTACCATTCACAATTGTTACAGAAAACACAGTCTAGCAAATCCTCTTATCACCTGGTTACTGATAGTGATCTAACTTCTGCAAGCCAATTCCAAGCATCCATTCACCTTCACAGTCTATTTTCTTGCAAGAGAAACCAGTTTGCTGCAGCCCAAGCTGGAGAGGACATAGATATTGATAAGCAGACTGCAGCCAGTCAGGAACTCATCCCGTGCTGCTTTCCTGCAATACTCCCAGATGTCTGGAGGAAAGCTCTCTGGGAAACATTTGACATTACCAGCACTAAAAGGAATGAATTACAGAAAGCAGAGATTCAAGAGACCTATTAAGGCTCCAAGGCACTGCACATCGCTCTCTAGAGACTATTTTATAGTGCTTTGTCCAGTGTAGTTCTCATTTTGCCTAGGGGATGTATGGGATCCAGGGGGAAATGTTTCTGAAAGAGAGCTATAACTATCTACAGTAACGTAGGAGCTCAGCAGCTAACAAAAGGAAAGAAGATTGCCTTTTTTGTTGTGCCACCACATTACCCAAAACAAGGCAACCCTGTTGCCACTGACATAAGTAGGCATTACTTCATGTTGCTAGGAAAGCTAGAAAAACTACTTGGAAAAGTGGATGTGTCAGAACAAGAGCCTGGAAAAAGTGAAAATAAATGTGTGCTGAAAGAATGAGAGAGAAGTAATGGAACAGGGCTTCGATATAATTAAAAATCAACCCTACTTCACACCAAAGACTGTAACGAGTGAGCAAAATTAACCACAGAATGCTAAACTACTGCTACAGCCTGCACATCATAGGTGCAACGGGGTCAGTATTGGACAGCTTTTGCTACTGGAATAAACAAATGTTCAGTAATTGTTCTTACTGTGTTATGGAATGTGGTACTTACACCAGAGGTATATCAGTGTTTCCAGATATTCATTTCACAGGAGATTTTACAGGTTGGCGTATTCTGTACCTTAAAGTTTACACAATGAAAAAATGTGGTAGCAGAAAAAGCTTGCTTTTTTTTTTTTCCTTTTCACTATCGCCATTTAAAATTGCTTTTCCATGGACTTGCCAAATTATGTCTGTGCTTTAAAAGCCACATACCAACAGCAAGCTACAGTCTTCTTTGTTGTCAGCATAATATGTCTCCTCATTTCAGCTTTTAGAAGGACTAAACAACAACGCATCAAGACATCAATTCAAAACAAAAACTGTTGCTGAGTGTTGAGGCATCTGTTTCAAACCTGACTTTTAAAAATGGGATTTTTCAGAATATTTGCTTTATGCCACTCTTTTGTGTCACAAATTAATGGCTAAGAATATATTTCTCAGAAATACAGTCCAGGAATTTCCATTGTACCATCTTGTACAATTGCTTATGTTTTCAAGCATTCTTCAGATTTACTTCTGGTAACTAGTGAAAGCCCTGATGTGTATTAATTAATTGCACGTGTTACCTGAACTATTTCAAGTCTTAGAAATATTTGCATCTGAGAAAGATGGGGATAAAATCTAGTGATAGAGTGAACCAGCACAAATCTCTTGCCCAGGCGTCACATTCAGGGAGTAAATAATTTATCTCAAAAGATCCCACTCTTATTCCAATGGTTGTACCTTCAACTCAATGCCGCAGCAAGCTACCCCTGCATTTACCCATCCTTACTACACAAGTTAGAAGTGGATTATCTAAAGCGCAATTTTCTTTACCTTCAGTTCGCAGCCCACAGTTCCTGTGAAGCCATTATCCATAAATTTGAAAACCTCACTGCTGCTGCACATCTCTACCTATAAATAGCTGCACATAGAGATTAATTCACCTCTTAGCTTTCTTTTTCAATAAAGCGAATTAGATAAGCTCCATGGAGCTTACACTGTAAGTCTGGTTTCCAACACTTGGATCCTCACCTGAATTCTCTCTAGTATTATTTCCACATCTTAATATAGGTGTTCCACAACTAGAAATGCTTGTAACAGTCTTATCAAAGTCTTATTCATGGGAACTTTCACTTTCTTATGCCTGACATCTAGCTTTTTTCAGGTTGAACTCAATAGACCCCAAAATCTTCTCTGAGTCCTCAGTAAACCTCCACCTGCCACAACAAAGCCTGGGGTCTTCCTTCCCTGTTGTATTACTTTTGTTTATCTGCACTGAAGTGTTAAATGTCTAAGTGGCTGCTGAAGGCAATGAAGATCTAGTCAATACAGTCAATCGGGTCTAGGAAATTAATGAATTGATCAAATGCAGATTTGCTGTGGGAAAAGCTGAATTCTCCAAGCATGAAACCAAACCATCCAAACCATCCTAATAAATAATAACTTGCCCCCAACATTTGCTGCTCTGTCAGTCTTTGCATCATCAGTAAGACCTGCCATAAAGCATTCGTATTTCCTAAATTATTGATAAAGATATTAAATGCAGTTGAACAACTGTCTAAGAAGCAATACAGGTAACAGCTAATAAATAACCTGTTTGAGATCACTGAGCCAGTTTTTAATGCATTTAATACCTGTCTACTTAGTTAAAGAATTTTCCATCCAAACAATACTAAGTCCAGAGCATTTCTAGTCAAAGGAAATTTATATCCATCCTATTTCTTTTAGCAATCATAAATAAATTGTAGCAAAAAAAAAAAAAAGGGATATTTTACAAGATGTTCTATGACACCATGCTAACTAATGTCAATCACATATTTAACTACTAATTTTTGTTGTTAGAATTTTAAGTTAAATACTAACTATTTCTAGTCAGAATTGTGTCAAACCAAGGGTTCAGAATTCCCTGAGAATATTCTGAGGTACTTGTAATCTTTCAGTCGTTGTAATCTCTTAAGTTTTCAAAGATGTCTACAATGGTTCATTAAAATCTTTCCTCACTTAAAACTGTGACCACAGGTAACAAAGTTGATTGTGAAATGTTTTAATGTCAGAAGGTAATACTCTGTGAAAGATACTGAAAGACGGCAAAAACTTTCCTCCAGCAGTATTGAAGAGATAAAAATGTATTGTTGTGGTCTTCCAAGGAGAAATTAAGGACAAAAAAAAAAAAAAAAAAAAAAAAAAAAGAATGAAAATTTGTAACAGCATTATATTGGGCCTCCTGCTTTAGGTTTTTTAAAATGTTTCAGCTTACAGGTTCTTTGCAGAAAACTTAAGGGATAGGATTCAGCCCAGATAAACTCAGTGACCTATGTATGAGCAAGCTGTTTGGCACCTGATGAGAGTCCATGGGGAGTGAAGGCTTGGTTCAGCTACCTAAACAGTGAATCTTCCCATTCTGTTTTCAGGCATTTGCATCTTCCATTTGTAAGGACTGAGAATAATACTGCTATAAAATTACGGGCAGCTTTTTAGAGCTGTGCAGAACCCTAACGGAGCCCAGAGAGCTTTTTGATGTGTACTAGAAATACCAGTCAGTGACTATGTGTTTCTTTACACATCACACTACCTGTGCTGGTTTTGGCAGGGCTAGAGTTAACTTTCTTCACAGTAGCTGGTATGGGGCTGTGTTTTAGTTTAGGATGTTTTAGTTGCTGCTGAGCAGTGCTGACACAGAGCCAAGGCCTTTTCTGCTTCTCACCCCACCCCACCAGCGAGCAGGCTGGGGGGGCACAAACAGTTTGGAGGGGGCACAGCCAGTCCAGCTGACCCCAACCAACCCACGGGATATTCCAGACACCATTATGACATCATGCTCCACATATAGAGCTGGGGGAAGAAGAGGGAAGGGGGTTGACATTTGTCTTCCCAAGTGACCGTTGCAGTGATAGAGCCCTGCTTTCCCAGAGGCTACTGAACACCTGCCCACCAGTGGGAAGTGGTGGGTGAATGAATTCCTTGGTTTGCTCTGCTTGCATGCGTGACTTTTGCTTTACCTATTAAACTGTCTTTATCTCAACCCATGACTTTTCCAGCTTTTTCCCTTCTGATTCTCTCCCCCATCCCACTGGGCAGGGAGTGAGCGAGTGGCCTGTGTGGGGCTTAGCTGTCAGGGGTTAAACCACAGCACTACCTAACAAATACGGTCCTTGACCTTTCTTTGAACTGTATGATCCAGGTGCTTTTAATAAAGAAATGCACTAGTTTTACAGCTGCTATCATCATTTCAAAGCCATGTGCATATATTAAAATTATAATGGCAAATGTAAATTTATTATAGTAACATACATCCATTACTCTGTTAATTATTCCAGGCATATTGGGTGCACAGAATTATATTCCATACAACAGCTAATATTACTTTGGCCTTTTGGGTCATTCAGTGTATAAATTCTTCATGCTTAAAAACTGTGCTACCTTATGCTGTGGTACTCATGCAATAACTCACAGGTCTAACCTTCAATTTCAAGTGATGCTAGCAAGCCTTTTTGTTTTCTATTGATCCTCTGAGCTATGCCTATCCTACTCAGTAAAACAATTAAGGACAATTTCTCTGAGGCCAAACGACATGGTGTGACTGATGCTCGTATATCTAAACTCTCTATCCCCTGAACCAAAGTGTCTAAATTCAAATTACCGGCAGGAATCACTTCTGAGAAACGTGATCGCTAAAAAGTGCCAGAACACTGTCTGGGGCTGTGCTAATTTGCACACACTGAAAGCATGCTAGGAGCTGCGCTAACATTAAATAGTACGGGCATTTGTAGGTCAGCACCTGATCCTGTATTGTGACACCGATCTGCTCCCTGGCTGACCTTAGTTGCATTTTATACACCACTGGGTCTCTAACAGGACTGGTAACAAAGCAAGGTTACAAAGAAACTACCTGTAGACAATTAACAATGTCTCAAGCATCAGAAAAAGCCTTATCCCCATAGCTGTCTTACGGAAATCTTCAATACCAATGTCAAGATGTTCCACTCTTTGGACAAGCAGGTTCCTCATCCTGAAGGACCCCAGGGTGCAAGTTTCTTCTCTAGGGCTCATAAGGTTGGAGAAGCCCATCCAGCACCCACAGAATTACCTTGCAACAGCTGGCAATCATCTTGTGGGTACTGATTTAGTTGATGGTTTAACTGCTTGGAAGGCACAAGGAGCTATGCTTGCAGTAGTTTTATACATAGCTTGAGGTCAGATATAGCCTTGGCATGTACAGCTTAATTCTAATGTTGAACCATATAGGATAGAGGATGATACAATGTATGTACTTGTTGTGGGTTACCCTTGGTCAGCACCTAGGCACCCACACAGCTGCTTACTCACTCCCCATGCAGAAGGATGAGGGAGAGGACTGAAAAAGCGGAATGCAAAAATTTGTGGGTTGAGATGAAGACAGTTTTGTAAGTGAAGGGGGAAGGAAAAGGAAGGGAAAGCAAAAAAAAAGGGGTAAAAACCAAACAAGTGATGCAAAGGTAATCAGTCCCCACTCCCCACAAGCAGACCGATGCCCAGCAGCGGCTCCTCGGAAAGACAAATCCTCCCCACCACAAGCCTTTACAGCTGAGCATGACACAATACGGCATGGAATATCTCTTTGGCCAATTCAGGTCAGCTGTGTCCCTTCCTCAGCCCCTTCCATACGTCTTGTCCACTCCCAGCCTACTCACTGTAGCGTGAGAAAAGAGAAAAACTTGGCTTTGCACGAGCACTGCTAAGCCATAGCTAAGCCACGGGTGCGCTACTGTTTTAGACACACATCAGCAATACAGCACCGCGCGGGCTGCTGTGAGGGAAGGTAACTCCACATCAGGCACACCCTGCACCGCAGCACTCTACACACTGGTTTGCTGGTCCACGCCAAGCAGTGTTAGGTCTCCTCCCCAACGCCTGTACGTCTTAGGGAGGCTGTATTCTTTTTGAAGACAAATGTATTTCCACTACTGTAGAAACTAATTGCGGGAGCTCGTGCTGCTAGCTGTGTGTCTCACAGCGTGTTCCCGACCCCGCCGGGCTGGGCACGAGGCTCCCCGGCGCTGTCACCGCACCCAGCAGCTGCGGGTCAGGCCCGGAGCAAACCGCCGCCCGAGCCCCGGCTGGGCCCAAGCTCCGCCATGTTGTTTCGGGGGCCGAGGCGCCGCCATGTTCTTTCAGCAGCCACGTCCAGGCGCGAGCGCCCACCTCAGCCCGCCGACGCACGCGCG
>JAVJGI010000062.1:79138690-79153851 GCA_035590275.1 Ibycter americanus
CCCCGGCTCCCACCGCCGCCCCCACATGCGGCCTTTGGGCTCCTGTGCGGCTTCCTCTCGCTGCGGGTGTAACACCGACCCCTGGCTCGGGCCGTCCCACAGGCGGGGCTGTGCTGTGCGGCAGCCTGCGGCCGGGCCGGGCGGCCACTGAGGCATGGGTGCAGCTTGTCATGTGTGACCGCCCGGGCCGGTGCCGCACAGGAGGGTGCCAGGCTGCGGTGTGGGAAGGGGGCGGCAGTTGGCGGTGCTGGCCTGGGCACCAGCCTGGTGGCTGCTGTGGAAGCCAGAGAACAGCTCAGGGCACAATCCCCGATCACAGAATCCTTACCAGAGCTGGTCCAGGCCTCGCGTGGGCAGAGAACCTAAAAGGACAGCTAAAAGAGGAAAGAACCCAGGCAAATCATCCACAATCCACTTTGAAATAGCAACTGGCGGGCAAGGAGAGCTCTCTGCTCCCTGAAAAAAACCACTGAATAGCCCAATAATGATTTGGAGGAAGCAAAATCAAAACTGAATATCCTCACCTGTTCTCTGCGGCCCATGGTCAAGACTGAATTTAAATGTGAGGATGAATATCCTCAAATGACTGCTAAAGAAATTCCATATTCTGCTACTGAATTGGCTAAATTGAAGAAAAAAAAAAGAAAAAAGAAGAGTTTGGCCGCACTCCTAAGGAGTCAGCAGCGGAATGTGTTTGGAGAGTGTCATTGTTCAGGGGGAATGGGATATTGTTAAGCCAAAAGGAAGCCGGGGGCTGTGAGGGGCCAGGGGTGTTCCTAACCACCAGCAGCCACCGTGCAGCCTGGCCCCTGACCCAAAGACTGGCCTGTTGGGCTCGGGGTCTTCCCCTTTGGGAAGGGGGGGATCCCTTTGCTGTTACAGGGATGGTCGACCAACTAGTAGAAAACATACAGAAGGCAGCATTCTGCAAATGATGTATGACCGTGAGCTTTTAGACCTAAGCAGGAATCCCCAATGATGATAGCAGTCGACCCAGAACGAATGAGGCCTCTCATAAGGGGCCTCCCCAACTCCTTAAAAGCTATTGGTATTCAATTACAGGGGAAAATACAGGCTGTGTCCCAGGGCGAAAGGGCTATTGCCACATTAAAAGGGGTAGCGACGCCTAATCGCAAACCCCAGGAAAAGAAAATGTGGACTTGGGGAGAAGTTGCTCAAGAATTAATAAATTATGGACAAAAATATGGCCCTGTCACCACTCCATCCACCAAAACTGACCCAACGGTTTAAGGTGCACAGAATTGAAACCTTCCCCATGCCCAACTAACAATAAAAGGATGTCTCCCATAGCATCACCGAGTGGGAGAGAGACAGGAGACAGACATAAGGGTCTGTGGACCATGGGGTGGCAGAAAGGTATTCCCCGAGATCTTATGAACGGGTTGCCGACTGACAAACTGGAGAAGCTGGTGTTGGGATGGCCTGAAAGTCCACCAGTTAGGAATGAGAGCCTGATTCCTAGTGCCCCCTTACCAAAGCCAACTGCATCCCCTAGGCCAATGGGAAAGTAATGCCTTCACCCCCTTGTAGTGAGTGGGGGAGCAAAGGGTGGGGACATACTGGGCAGCTCACTGAAAATCACCAAGGTGATCTATTAATTACTTGTTTTGTGGAACCTAAGTTGGTACTAAATAGCATTCCTGGTAGATACTGGAGCTCAGATTTCAGCTATTAAAGCTGAAGATGCGGCACCAAGCAGCATAACTTTGTCTCATCAGCATGTTTGTTGCAGATGCTTTTGGTAATGTTCAAGTGCAAACGTTGGCTGCTGTTGGTCTGCGATTACCTGGGGAGGATACAGCCACCCCAGTAACCATGGTTGTGGGGCCATTCTTGCTTAAATTTTTAGGGCTCGATGTTCTGAAAGGAAAGGTGTGGATTGATGATAAGGGGAGGAACTGGACATTTGACACCCTGTCTATAGATATATGGCTGTTACACACTGTGCCTTTGCTCCCTCCCCCATGACTGACTGAGTCAAACTCTATCCATTACCCTTAGGGCACGGAAAGGGATAACCCCAGTATTGGAGGAGTTAAAGGAACAGGGAATTGTAGTGCTGGCCCACTCTCCTTTTAACTCCCCATATGGCCTATTTGTAAACCAAACCCAGTGGGCTGTCCTGGCTGGAACAGTAATGGAGATACAGAAGGTTTTGAGAAAGACAAAGTCAAAAAGCACTCAGAATTAAGTACATTAGTTTTAGAGTATCTAAAGTGCAGGTAGCGGCTGGTTTGGATAGATTTTAAAGGAAAAGATGTAAGTGAAGGAAGAAAATACAGTACATGTGGACCTTTATGTCCAATGCTATCATTGCGAGCTGAAAAATAGAAAATAGGAGGAAAGAGGACTTGGGACCTCATTCAAAAATCAGATCACATACTTTTTTTTATGTGCTGCTTCGGTTTCAGTCTGTCTGTATTTCCCAGAAGCAGCATTTGAAAGAAAGAGACCCATTACTTTGGGGTGCCCAGCCTGGATATCCCATTTACTTAATAACAGCTGTTTGGTTACACTGGGGAAAGTGAAATCACTTGAATTAGATAGCTTCTTTCTTTCTATAGCCAGTGAAGAGCTAAATGCCACCAAAAGGATATCCTGAAGACCCATGCAGCTATCCAAAAAGGAGTCTGCAGGCAACGGCTTTATCTCAGCTGCTGCCCCTCTCTGGACACAGTTAGCTCCTTTTACTGAGGATACAGGATGTGCAAAGCACAATTCCCACCTGCATTGAGGTATACATCAGAACAGGGCTTGTCCTCTGCTACTGTTGGGGCCCAGATTACGTATAACTGTCCAGTGCTCAGCGGCTGCTGCAGTCCCATTTTATGTGCTAATGTAGACAGGCTTGATCCTACTCTTGCAGTAGTACCTCAGTCCCCAACCATAAAAATCCAAAAGTTTCCATGTAAGCACTTTACAGATATGTACTGAGGATAGTGTGATAACCAGAGCAATTTAGGTCCCATAGATAGATACACATTATTTAACTTACTAAAGCAGAATAAAAGCAATAGTGCTGCTTACCGAGACCCACACAGAGCTACAGCCTTCCTTTAAAAAAAACAACAAAACAACAAAAAAACCACTTCTCCAGTCCCTAGTCAGTTGTAGATTTTTATGTTTGTCATTGAGTTCTAAACGAGGATACAAAAGTTTTTCCTGGCATTTGCCTCAACTCCTTAAGCCTTAGAGATGACATTTTGCAGATCTAGCATATAAACAGGTTGCATTCTTCTCTGTTACCACTCTTCCTCTTCTTGCCTTCTCACCAGACTGACATTTCACTATTTCTTCTGCCATGCTTCTAAAACTGAGACACTGATTATCCATATAACATGAAATATTTCATCAAAATAATCAGTTAACTAACATGAGGAATGACTTGATCAGAACAACTTGAACTTTCCTCTTCCTCAGACTGTTGCCTCCCTCTTCAGTTACTTCATGGACTTTGCTGTGACACAAAAACATGTAGAGATGGCAGATAGCACCGTGTTGTTAGCCTTTAAGGTTTCATGCATAAATGGGATTTTTGCTTGCTAATTTTAGACATTCAGCTTTAAGCCATCAAGGAGTGGCAGACACTCCAGGTAATGCCAAAAGCTCACGTTTTAAGAGATGACTTTTTACAAAACAAAGCTGTACCTGAAGTCTTGGAATGGGTAATAGCAAGGGCATATGAAGTCAGTTATGCTTTTTTTTAAAGGGCCTGGGACACCTGAATGAAAAAGTTTAACGTTTGACTAGATTCTTAAAATACTTTAGGTTTTGCTGAACTTGTACAACTTTCATTCTGTGGCAATTTATACAGACACAGATTTGGAGAAGGGTTTTGCTGCGCTCTAGTTCCACAGCAATTTTTGCCACTTTCTCTCTGGAAACAGACATGATAATGAAGTTAATTTAGTGTTCTCTATTCAAAGGCCATTTAGTTCCTTGATTAGATTGAAAAGAAAAAAAAATAGCCTAAACTTTTCAGTCAATCAGCTTTACCATGAGAACCAAGCCTGAGAAAATGTCATTTAATAACAAAAAAACCCCTCACCCAGAAACAGTAAAATGAATGTGCCTCTACAGCTCAGTCTGATAATAACCTCCTTTATAAAATTACATGAACTCTGTGTTCTGGAACAATAGTATAAATGAGTTAATTGTAGATCTAAAAATTGTTTGCCAGCTGCTGTCTATTCTGTTACCCACACCTGTTTTGGCTCATGCCCTCATTAATTAAAATGTGATGAGCAAGCAGACAAGTTCAAAACATAGTGCTGACAACGTCTGTACAGCTGATATGAAATCCATATTTGTAGTTCTCACCCAAAGCCAGGAAGTAATATATCTGTAATGCTATAGAGAGGGGAGGGTTTGTTGGGTTTGGGTTGGTGGGGTTTTTTTGTTTTTTTCTTCCTTCAAAATTGCAACAGTAATGGAGCTGTTCATTAAGGCTACATTTTTGTGTGGTAAACTGAGCGTAGAAATCATGGGCTTTCTAGAGCAGAAAAGCATCAATTCAAAAAATTGTACCTATGAAATATTACTAGTTAACAATTCCAAACATTATTTGCCCGTTTAAAAATTAAATGCAGATTGGAAATACTTAAGCTGTTATTAGTTTTCATCACTGTGTATTCCTTCATTTCAGTACTAACAAGAGCTGTAGCATACCACAAGTGGATAATACCCTTTTTAAGAATTTACTTCTCAGAAGCATTTTAATATTCTGCAGCAGAAGCCACTAGATCCCCCATGACATTCAGTCCCATCTGTTTTTCAGCGTTGCTTAAGGTAGTTGGAAACACCTCAGAACTGTGAATGTCATCCTGTTTAGGCTGAAACTTCTCAGAGCATGTAACAGCTATGCTCACAGGTCCCTGGGTATGTTTGTCTTTGTGATGGGCACCACCTTTTCCCTAGAGATCCAAAAACATGCAAGCCAGACCACCAGGTAACAGGATTCCTGAAAGGAGCCCCAGGTGTTAAACACCAATAGAAATATAAGTAACCTGGCAACTTATGCCAGCATTCTGTAGTTCTTCCACAAAATTGCCTACATTTTAACGCACTCGCCCATAAAATGGAAGGCCTTGTCCTGATGGAGACTTGTGTACTAAGTTCTGGAGGAGAGGCTGTGTAAGAAGTTTGTGCTATGAGAAATATATTTTACAGTGCTATTTGATGCTGAGATAGCAGAATGAGCATTATGGGACCAGAAAAAGACCAAGCTGGAGGTAGCCTGATCCTAGCCTGTTTGTTAAGGAACTCCAGGCTGCAGAGTCCCAGCAGTCAAACCTTGCTTTGTGAAACTCACATGCATTAGAACATCAGTGGATAAAACCATTCCTGGAAATTGAGTCCTGAACACTAGATGTGCCCACTCACCAGTCAGTGTCCTACCAGGAGCCTTAGCATCTCCTAGTTGCTGTTCTTCTGGCCCTACTCCTGGCTACCCAAGGGTTCTAACTTGAAGGAAAGAAGGAGAAGGGCAGAAGGGGAGAGATATTTATGCAGGATACCCTGAGGTAACAGAGAATACATATGACAGCCACTTCAACCCTCAACATTACTCTTCACTGCAATGAAATGCATCACAAAACTGAAAGAAGTACCCAGACATCCTGTAAGAACTTACTTCAGTACCAGAAGATCTCTCTGCTGATCATAAATACTTAGTTACTATATGCCATCATAACCTGATGCCAAGGGAGGAATCATTACCTAAATAAACCTTAAATTAACAAGATCCTGTCCTGGAAAAATATTTCTCAAAATGATCCCTTCCAAGCTTTTAATCAGCGTCCAGTAATGATAAACTAACAAAACTCAGCTACCTCTGCACCATCTGTATTGAACAGGTTGAGACTACATGGGTAAAAAATGTAAACTTGCCAGCCCATCCATATAACTCCTCCAGTACAATACAGCCAATCAGAGAAGCAGTAGGTCCTGCATTTGCACCTAAAAGATGCACCACATGCTCTTATGGAAGATGTATAAGTGAAACAAAAAGACCACCTTGCACCAGAATCAGCTTGTTCAGAGAATTGATAAAGAACAAAAAAAATAGCTGGGAAAAGACTGTTTCTCACAAAGCAGTCATGAAGTCTCTGTCCTCTCAGTCCTGATCCTTCTGGGACATCTACAAAATCCTTTAAAATATGACCCTAGGAACAAAAGCCCACAGCTCTGTAGTGTGCTAACACATACTAATCCAAAACATTTGTTTTAAGATAATACACAAACATAATTCCCCAGTAGGCTCTCTATATTCTGCACTTTAAAATAACCATTTCTCTTTCCTTTAAAGATACTTACCCAGTCATCTCTTCTCTTGCAAATGTTCCTCTGCTTCCTAGGTACCAGGTACCTTTGCTTTCAAATGGTGTGATTAATTGATCTAATTACACTCTGAGCAATTGTTCTCAATTTGTATTTAGCTTTGGAGACTTTTCCTTCTACTTTAAAAAGCAAACACTCTGCTCTTATAAGTTCATATTTCAGCTTTTGCTGAGCTATGAAAATAACTAAGCAAGCTGTAGTCCAAAGTGTGATTTAAGAACAATTTGATTTGGGAAGATGTGAAATGAGGGAGGCATCTTCCTAAGTCGTCTTCTAGAAAAAGATGTCAACTATGTTAATACCTAGTTCCTCCTTTTTGTGATGTTACAAGAAAATGTATGGTAATAAGAAAACAAGACAATGACACTTTTTGAAGCAATCCCAACAGAGAGATGTTTTCCAGAAGTGTTTTGCCTTGTCTTGTTTGTTAATGTAAAGTTTCTGAATATTAATTTGACTATGTATCACAAAACAAAGTTAAATTATTCTATACTATACCTACTATTTAAGTTTCAAAACTGGTTTTTTTTTCTTTTCTGAAATTAAGTTGGTTTAGATCTTTTGCATTTATATTTTTCTAGGTTATCATTAGTGCTGTGATTTTTTCCCCAGACTGTTGGAAGGAAAAAAAAACTACAGCTGTAATAATGAGAGAAAGGGAAAGCAACAAACTGACCTTATCTAGCACACAACCTAGACCTTTTTAATGCTTCCTTCATTTTTTTCCTGCCTCACACTCTGGACTTGTCCAGCCTTAATGTGCATGTGAAATGAAGATGACTATATAGCGTTTATCTTACCGCATATCCTAGTGTGCTTTATGCTAAATATTGCTGATGAAGAGGCAGAGAGTCCCTACCTGAGAGTCAGCTCATATTATTCAGAAGTCTCCTCAAAATGCCTTTTAAGATAATTTCCACAGCAAATCTCTATGTTGACTGGCACCTAACTGTTCACCACAGCAGGAGATATGCAAAGGAAAACAACTCCTGGCATGGATTCACTGCACAAAGAGACAGTGTTTCTTTCATGTTGTTTAATAATGGCTTTACAGCTTTTTCCTCCTTTAAATTTGCAATTTCTCTATTTTTACTCAAATGGCCTGTACACAAATAAAAACAAGTGAAATTCCCATTTCCCCAGTGATCTTTAAGCTTTTTGGTAGCAGCCAATACCAAGACCGTATATTAATTTTCTTTATTCTTTGAATTCCTTACAATGTGCAAATCTTCTTGCTAGTGTGTTCTTCAGAGCCACAGTAATTGCGCTGCATTTTTAGACTTAATATTGCTCCAAAGAGGAGGCATGAAATTTCTTCAATGGCAGCTGAAAATACAGTGGTGTTATTAGTTTTTATATATACTTCTAAAATTGCATTCTAGGCCTATAATGCAGAGGAAAGGTCTATTACATCAAATAGATGAGTAAAGAAGCACGAGGAAAATTGAAACTGCCATCTGCATATATTCAGTGCTAACAGCCTTGCCAGCTTTTGTTTAACGAATAGAATCCTCATGTAAAATTAGCCAGAAAAGACAATGAAACTAAGCATATGCCTAAAGTGGTTTGATTCCATTACTGTAAAAGTCCATTAGAAAATAATTACATCGCTGCACTTACTGCTGTTACTGTGTAACCATATTGGAACAGGTGATACTAGAGCTGAAAAGTTTTTTAGAAGGTATTTTGATTCAGGAGCAATTATAACCCAGCCCACCAATTAACTGCAAGTTCAGAGGATATGTAAGAGGAAGAGGCTCAAGCCTCAAAGCAACCCACATTATTTGCAGAATGCAAAAGGTAATCAGGTGAGGCCACAGGTGTTTGAGCAATTAAACTGTCATTTCATGTATTTAATTTGGAGCATTCCACGTAGTTTAAAGAGAAATTGTGTTCCAAAAATGCCCTCTCGTTATACAAGAAGCAAAGCGGAGACTGCCTTGCATAATGGATCCTACCCTTCCTAATCCAAAGGCATAGCAACACCACGCTGAGGAGCTTTCAATTCAGAGAACCCAGAGCTTAATCTGAACGTGGGGAAACACCCACACGTCATGCAAGAGTCCCTGCCTGACCCAACACTATTTCATCCAGCGCAAATCCAGTTTCCCAGGTACCAGAACAACTGGTCTTGTACAGGCGTGCACATTCTTTAGGAAAGGCAAAGGCACAAGGCCCCCACAAGGTACCTCTGCCGTGGCATGTTCTGTGACCAGCTTCTCTGGTTGTTTTTAGGGTGGGTTGCTGAAGAACACTACAACCAAAAATAACGGTGGCGTTGGACAGACTGGCTCCAATTCAATGTCTTCCCATTTGCATCTCTACAAATTCCGGCTAACTTTATAGAAGCCATTTAGCATACATTAGCATAAAACAAGGCAAGTGAGAGACTGGGGGAGATGAGGCTCATTAACTTTATATCTGCTTTTATGGGAAAGAATTGTAAGGGTGTGTACTGAGTCTGGTTGGGATGGAGCTAACTTTCATCATAGCAGCCCTTTTTGGATCTGTGACTAAAACAGTGATGCTAACACACCCACATCTTAGCTGTGGCCGAACCCTGCCTGCACCACGCCAAGCCTTTTCTTATCCCCACTCCATCCTCCCAGAAAATAGTCTTGTAGGGGACATGGCTGGGGCAGCTGATCCAAACTGGCCAAAGGGATGTTCCATGCCACATGATGTCGTGCTCAGCAATAAAAACTGAGGTTTATGTCCTTCCAAAGCAGCTGTTACTTGGAAACTGTCTGGGCACTGGTCTGCTTGTGGGAGGTGGTGAGTGATTGCCTTTGCATCAGTTATTTTTTGTTTCCTTCTGTTTCTTTCACTTTTAAACTGTCTTTACCTCAACCCAGAAGGTTTTTTGCTTTTGTTCTTCCAATTCTATCCCCCATCCTGCTGGGAGGGGGAGTGAGCGGCTGTGTGGGTGCTTAGTTACTGGCCAGAGTGAACCTACCACAAGATCAAATTATGAAATGCTGTACATTTTTTTAAATCAGGCCACTGAAGAATCCAGATATGGATTTAGAAGTGTGTCTGTATTCATTACTTGTGACTAACGTTTCCAAACATGTTACTGATTGATCATTTTTAGCACTAACTTTTGCTTGAGCCTAAGCTAAACAATTAGCTTTTCCTGTGTAGCTTTGAATAAATATAAGAAAACAAAGATCAGAAGGTGGTGGTGTGTCTTTGATCCCAAAATAACACTGTTTTTCATGTTGTGTTTTCCTATCTTTGCAGCAGAAAACACAAAGAAAATGAACTGTGATATCACTGGGTGCCTACAGCTACGTAGGGGCTATATTCTAGCCCTGTGAGAGCATGACTTTCAAAGGAGTGACCTAATGGCTGAGACATACAATATGTCTCACTCTGTTGAACTATTCAGCTTTGGCAAAAGTGACCAAGGCAAAGCCAAGGTCAAGGGGAGACATTTGCGGTCGTTCACTGTGCTAAACATAGACAACTAACCAGCATGCCTAAGCTAGGACCTGGTCCCTGATGCAGTCACATACACCTCCAGGGGGAAGGCAGATAAATTTGGAGGGAGGAGGTGGTCACTAGAGAGGCAGGCCAGGGCACATAATTTCCTAAATTAGGTCATCCCATCAAGTTTCTTAATCTAGAAGGATGTAGCTAAACTACTCAGTTTGTCTTTGAAGTGCCAGAGCTTTGATCGTGGGAGGATTTGAGACCTTTTGGTCACTTGAAAGGGAGACCATGGGTGACACCCCAAAGACAGTTTGGATGTGGCCACCTTGTTCTGGAGACTAGACAAGCCATATTTGCCTCTAGCTGGCTACTATTGATACAGCTAAAGATGACCGGGGATGGGAGCAAGGTGCTTTGCCAGCTCCCCCATTTCTCACAGATTTTACTGTTTGCATTTGAACTAGAACCTGGTACATTTTTCTCAACATACATCAATATATAGACAATAATACAAACTTTGTATTTTCTCAGTGTTTTAAGCACTTTTTTCTAGTTCACTTACAATAAAAGGCTGGAATTTTGTGCTGAAGTGAGTTTTTTGCCTCCTCCTTTTAAACGATTTTTCCTCTGGTGAGCCTGCAGCATTTATCAGCTGAGTAGCAATCCTGCCTGGGAGTCTGGCATTTGTGCAGGGGAAACCTGAGCAACGTCAGGTATTCAGCTGGATCTCAACATGTTTAATTCCTTCCTGACCTGCTCCCATTTTTCTCTTTCATATGCATTCAAGTTGTTTAAAAGAGGCATGGCAAGATTTCACCCGCTGCTTTCTTCAAATTATTTGGAAAGCTCTATGCATTCCTCACCAGGATAGGCAATGCAGATTTTAGAACAACCTCTTCAAATTGACTTGCTGCAGTTTTGTACATGTGGGAGTATGTACAGATGCAAAAGCAAAGTAATTAGGTGGAAGCAATCCCTAAAATTCAACCATATTAAATATTAGTACTGAGCTAGCAGAGATTTTCCCCAAGAAAAAAATTCAGATCTTGCTGACTGGTGCTTTTACCATGTTAGACCTCAGCAAATGTTGGTGGGATTTTTTTGTTGTTTTCAACAAAGGTAATAAAAAAAGAGCATCCTGGAACTATAAGCAGAACTCAATCTGGAATATTCCACTGGCTGTTTCAAACACTAAAATTCTGCATGGCTCAGATCACCTTTTTTTTTAAAAAAACAGCGATTAATGCCGTCCTTGGTGATACCAGGGTGTTTCTTGCCATTCCAGTGCTCCTGCCACTTCAATACCAATGATTTTTCTTGTCCTGACAGCTGAAGCTGATTATCCTAACAACCTGACATGAATTTTGTCAATCACACAACCTGTGATTGGGAGGTTTTAAAAGATTGACAGAAAGATGGAGGGGGAGGAGGGGGAAGAAATCACCCAGGAGCTTCCATTTCTGTGACATGGGTGCTCAGTGAAACATAACCATAAATCTCATTTGAAAACGTGTACTTCTTTATATGTGAGGCTGTCTTCCCCCTTCTTGCAACACTCTAGCTTGGCTGCTGTGTCCAGCTCTAAGACAGTAAATGTGAAGGACAGTGGCAGATAATGGGTCAAAATACACATTTACTCCAGATATCTGTATGAGTTTTGGAACTTGGGACTAGATGTCTCGCTCTCACTGTTCCTAATCAAAGGCATCCACGTCATATTAATATAACAGACAAATGCCTCCTTACAAATCCATTCTCTCTGCTCCACTAGATCTCTGAAAGCCTCTTCCAAGACCTTTTCCCTTTGACAGTCCATTCCCTCGCTAAATTCCAGCCTCAACTTCTTTGTTACCTGTGTCCAATTTTGTCCTTCTGGCAGTACTATTCTGTTCTTTAAACAGTTCGTCCTCCTCCTTGGTACTCATCTGATTGTTATTACACTCGAAATTTTCTAGAGGCTTGGTCATGAGTAACAATTTCTGCCTTATAAGCAGGCCAAAGGTTGCATTTCATTCCATAAGAAAATGCTCTAACTTTTCCTATCTTTTCCCCTGCTTCTTTTTCCTGCCTTGCATGTTTGGTTGTAAACACTGTAAAGCAGGATACGTTTATACCTAAATGCATACATTTTTTATTTTTACCAACAAGGCTCCTATTTTGACTAGGGCCTCTGGGGACTGAATTGCAAGTTAATAAAGACAGCAAGGAGCATAGGCAATGAGGAATAGCCATCCTACTCGTTTGTCACCCTAGAGGAAATGAGTTTGCATTCTTCAGAGTGCTTGCTACCTATCACAAGTGATATTTTCCTTGATTAATTTTTACTGTATACTGCAGAGAAGCAGTGCAATTCCCTTCATTACTGACCTGGTTGATAACATATATTGATAGAGGCAGAGATGAGATCAACGTGACCCCTGCCGTGTCGCTGTGACCAGGGCCCACCTCCTGGCAATCCATTCACATTGCCAATCCTTTTGAATCATGAGTCATTTTCCCAGGCAACATTTTTCTATCTTGAACAATTACAATTAATAACTTCCAAGATCATGGGAAAGAAATCTATCCTGCTTCCTTGGTGGAGACACTGCAATAAACAAAACATATTTTAAAGACCTGAACTTGAACTGCAGTGAATTAAAACCAAAAACGTGCTCAACAGAGACATGAGAAACATCATCTGATGTGGTTGGTACAGCTACCTAAAACAGAAGGGTTGGCTGCCCACTAGCCATCACTCTTAGAAATTACCATATGGCTTATGTTATCACAGAATTATTATCCTGTGGAAATCTGTTCTAATAGTTCCTATCGAAAGTCACTCAGGCTCCTGTTTTTAAATCTCAAACAATAAAAGCCTGACAAATACTTTGGGTCTGTGGTGTTTCAAGCATTCACCTTTTGACTGCTATTCTACAAGGTGGAATGAGTGAACATTTATCTCTTTTGTAGCCTCTTCTGAAAAACTGCATTTGGAAAATGCAATGCAGATTCTCAACCAAAGCTGGGATTCCTCTGTGCCTTCTGGCAGCAGTACCGGAAAAACATCTAGTGATATTCATCCTCAGGTGGTCTTAGCCGTAATGCTGAAACTGTGGGCTATCTAAATGCATTGCATAAGATGGGCACAGATTCACAGCACGTATCAGCAGTGCTGCATCGGGCAAATGACCCCAAGAGCTGTAACACCCTGTATAAACCACAGTTCCTTGTGTTATTTGCACTGAAGATTATACTGTCCTCAAGCCGTGGAAAATAAAATGCTACATATGAGGAACTGAGATAGATTCTACTTAGCACAGGAAGAAATATATGTCTACACAGAGAACAATCTAATGAAGAGGTGTTAGTTAAGCACTATAAGGAAATAATAATCAGAGTATTAACAAGAGCTTCTGTAGGTCATAAATCTTTATATGCAGGGTCATCCTTTTTCACGTCACCATCCAAGACTCCAGCCACAAGAACTTTTCAGAGACTCAAAGTTCTGAAATTTTGAATTTCTGCAACCCATAAACAATTGTGATTTTTGTTTGCTTTGCCAGACTGCGAGGTTCACACCAAAACTGATGTATCATTGTGTCAGGTTCTGTGCCCAGTTGTGGCAACAGTTCCTGGTTAGAAGACATTAGTACCTAACAGATAAGAAATATATAGCAATTTCATAATGATCTGCCTTTATAATAGTTTGTCTGAAGTTTGTCAAATATGCATGATATTATACAGGTTTTTTTCAAGTACCCATTAGGTATCTGACTTTTCTCAGATTATGAATAATCTATTGAATTAATACTCAAGTAAACTAGATTTGGACTTCTAAATGCAGAAAAATACCTGCAGTTTAGCTGTCTGGGCATCATATTTGCTTTCTGGCCAGGTCTTTGCACACTGAATTGCTGGGAACACAGTAATGAATGACACTTTTGAAACCATCAGAGTAGTTAAACAAGAAGCCAGACTCTTTCAGGAGAGTACACTGATTTGCTTTAGATCAGTTAGAGTAGATAGAGCAAGGAAGAGAAGAAGATGAAAAAGCTAGACTAAAATGGAACAATTAACCTCTCTGCAGGAAAGAGGGCAGAAAATCTACCTAAGCCAGCTGCAGATAGCTGTAATTAAGGGATTGTAACTGTCTTTGAACCAGCTAAGAAATACCACAAAGACGAAGACTAATCCATTTAGTCTAGCACCCTACCTCCCACTGGTCAAAGATGAAGGTTTATGGCCTGTGATATTCAGGAGATTAAGATAAATGACCATAATGAACTCTCCTCATTTTCAGCTCTATGAATGCCGCCAGAAAATATGTATTATCTTCCCCACCTTGCGGTGGTGCCCTTAATAGTGCCATAGCAGACCAGGAGGAAATCCATGCCTATGAAAATATTCAAAAGAAGGTATCTATGAGCAACCAACACGATGAAAAGAACTTCCTAAATTACTCCTCACCCCATTTCACCCTCTGAACTTGCAGTGTTAGTGATCTTCCTCTTTTTTGCTGCCTAATGGTTGGAGAAGCCCATCCTTCTCTGCATCATTTTTTGAAACTTATATAGCTGTTTGATTAATAGGTTGTATATTAAAGTTACTTTCTTCTTAGATACTTTAAATGTACAAATTTTTGATGCAATAGCATTATTTCATCATGATCACTATCATTAATTGACTATTAATTAGTACCTAGAAGACACATTGGGGAACCAGTAAAAATGCATGCAGCCTCAGCAGAACAGAAATTGCTTTCTCTGAAGAAAGCACCTAAATACGAAGGCAGGCAGCCGGATGGCTCTCCCAAAATCAAAAGGCGCCCTTACTGAATGAAGGGGATGGAGAAGTAGATGAGCTGCTTCCATAACAGCAAATGGATCTTGTCTCATACTGTAAAACTTTTTACCCTTCCCTTTGCTGTGTATTTGCAGCTACTTGTACCTGTGTCTTCAGCAGAGAGCACAATAGTGCAGTGAAGAGAACAGAGAACTGACCTGACACCAGGAAGAAATGCACATCACAGCTTATGAGCCTCTACTGTTCGGCTCACTCACAGGTACAGCCATCTCCAAGCACGGGCATCATGCCAGCTGCTGTTTGTAGAACGGTTAATGCTCTTTGTAAATTGGTGCCCAGTTTAGCTATAGTGCTCTTGGAAAGGTTACTCAGTACCAGTAAACTGTGAAAGGATTATTCTAAGGCAGACACAAAGGGAGAGTTGCCAGCGTAATACCCTTTGTAGGGAAATGTAAACCCCTCTACTTCACTGGATGTGGATCTAGCCCTTATTACATCTGCGTGCAGCTCGTCTCTGTCACCTAAATGTAGTTGTGTCTGCAAAGCAGGTCTCTAGTCAGCTCTCCAAAGTTTGGCATCTA
>JAVJGI010000062.1:79163797-79202907 GCA_035590275.1 Ibycter americanus
AGAGAGGGTATAGAATACACAGTTCCAGTTACACCTATGCAGTGATAATCTGGTCCCAGCCACCATAACTAGGACACCCATGTAATGGCAGTTCCATTTTTTAATTTATTGCATTTTTTGTCTTAATTGCACACTATAGGAAACCACATTTCTTTTTCTTGGTTATGAGTTCCCTCCCTCCCACCTTTCAGCTGTACATAAATCTAGCACACCTAAACTTTTTCCCTCAAAGATCTTACACCACTTTCCAACCCAGAATATGCAAGTGCTTCTCAGTGGTCCAATAAGTGAAGCAATCCATGTCTTCCACCCTCTTTTTGTAAACAGGTACATACAAGCATTCAGGTTCTGGATTCTGGGTGGTGATTTTTACAGTGGTTTCCCTGTTACGCACTGGGAAGAAGGATGAGTTCCATGAACAGTACTTGATATCCACTTTACATCCCTAAGAATGCATGTGTATAGTTCTTCCACATGATCCGGGTACCCGTAATACCTTAAAAACATTAACCATTTGCGAATCTCTGACCGTGAAAACCATTCACATGGTTTTGGTTGAGGTTTCTCTCCCTTTCTATTGATCTTTGAACTGCTGCAGTCTAACCCCCTCCCTTACTGCCCTTACATATTTTGGTGGGGGTGAAAGCTTAGGCCAAATACAAAGACCTCACTTACTTTGACAGCTCTTTAAATATCTTAAATTTCTTTAAATGTCTTCCTATTCTTGTTTGTCCAGCAGATTGAGTGCCATTGCAATAACAGGTGCTCTGTTCTTGTCCTTTCTGCTCCAGTTTTTCTTTTCATGGTTCTCCACCGAGGATCCAGCCCTCCCACCTGTGTTCCCTCTTCTCAGTCACCAACAGCAGAACCATCCCGTGCTTCACGCTGTTCCACCTCCCCACAGAACATGTGCCAAACTGACATAATTCAGGAGGAATTTCTTGGGGATTCATGGAGCAAAAGTATCCAAAGAGATAGGCCCCATAAATTTAGGAATTTAAAGACAAGAGCACAGATTCAGAACCACACTCTTCCACACCAGTGTCAGCAAAATTAATCTAGAGCTACACAGGAATAGCTGATTTGTAGAGGACCTCTGCTGGTGATTGAATCAGCTGCCCATGCGTAACATGTCAAGTCATTTGAGATGTGCTAGTGTCCCACCTGGCCTCCAGAGGCCTTTGCATAGGGGCACAAGTGTGTATATGTCCTGCGTCGTATCTACCATTCTCATGTGGATGTTTCAGATATCCTAAAGTATATCAAATGGTTCAAAATGTTTATGAGCAAGCCTCAGTGCCCAGTCTGGTGGCATATGGGAAGGATCTGCTCATTACAGATGATATCTAAGCTCACCCCTAAAATCCAGTTGTTCAACTAGGGCATCAAGAAGCTCTTGGACATTACCTTTTCAAATTAGACTTCTGTTTTGATGGTTTCACAGGTCATTAACAGCTCCCTGATCCAGCTGTAACTGAAAGCAATTAGATGCTGTAGGAGCCGTAAAACCAGAGTTGTCTCGTCAGGCGTCTGATTTCTACTGACTGTTACAGGAGATTACACACCTAGCACACACGTAGGCACATATTTTGTGGAGACCTAAATCTAAGTGTGTAAATCTGAATGCTCGTGTTAAGAAAGCCACCTTTAGGGCTCAAACTATAGGTGGGCTAACAGCCCAATACATAGTCAAAAAGTATGCATGTGGCAGATCTTGACTTGAAACTTTTGACATCACACTAAGGTTCTGCAAAATGTCCAGGATGTTAGCAGTTACTTTTATTTCATTGCCAGAAGTATTAAGACTGTTGAATGTGTTGAGGGATGGTGATTAGCAATGAACATAGGAAATTCTAATGTTTCCAATACCTCAAAGAAGATGCAGATCTGTTGCTACATCTTTGAAGAGCAATGTGGCACCAAAAGGCAGCATTTCATCCCACAGATCGGAGGTCAAGCAGCCTGCTTTCCATCTTCCTAATGAAGATCAGAAGTTATTAGATTTAAATCCATTTTAACTGAGATTCACCAGAAATAACTGGTCATACCAACTTCAAGCATTTTAGCCAGGACAAATCTTGAAAAAAAGTTTTGAGAAATACATTCTTGGCATGTTCTAAATTGATTTGACAGTTTTTCAGTGTACTTCATTCAACAGGGCAAAGACTGAGTTGTAGTCACATCTAAAATGATGTCATCGATTTAGCTTTTCCATGAGCTGTGCTAAGAGCTTTTTTCCTGAAATTGGGTGAGCATCACATTGCTCAGAAAACAGTGTGAGCAATGAAGAGGATGGCAGGTCAGTAGATGTGATCCCAAGTGGGACTGGGAGAGTCCAGATGGCAGATATAAAAGCTCTTTTTTTCCCATCAAAGATCCCTTCAGTCATCTATGTAAAGCGTGAAATCTTTGAGTCAGAAAGAGGGACAGAGGCTGTGTTTTACCAAGGATCCCAACAATACTCAGCTTCAGAAAACTGTGACGTACAGAAGGTGACCAGAACAATAAACAAATAACTGTATGACCCTGGATGGAGTGATTTTTGATTGGGATAAGGATTGCTGTCTGATGACCACAGTGCAGCATTTCTCAGACTCTGAGACAGGACTAATAGAGATGGCAGGGCATGATCATTCCTTCAAGTCCATTTTTCTCTCTTTTCTTCCCTTTTCCCTTCTCTCTATCCTTCTGAAAAGTTCATTTCTCACAGAGCCACGTGAAACACATCGCATTTACTGTGAAGCAATGAAGATGGGGTGTGTGCAAGCAGCCTGGCAGGCAGGGACACACTCTTCGCATGCAGAAGCAGAAGCGACTCTTTCCCCATCTCCTTTGTCCTTGCCTGTGCAGTCTTGCATGCTTGCAAAACCCAGGCAGGACTGTTCCTGTTCCCAGCAGAACCCAGGCTGGCCAGTTAAGACAAGGAAGCTGTGAGATTGTGCTATGGATAAGGAGAGAAACGCCCAGTGATTTCTCCATCAAGTGTCCCAGGCTGGCTGTGCAAGGGAAATGGCCCTGGTGGCAGTGCCAGAGGTCTGGGGGAGAATCTGCACTGAGGTGCACAGTTCAGACACAAGATCTGGAGAGGACAAGTTGATAAGGGACAAACCATTTGAGATGCAAAATATACTGTGAAGAGAAATAGGTTGTATTATCAGCACAGCTTATAGGTATTATCAGCACAGTGATAGTAGCACCTATAGTGAGAAAGTGAGGTTTCAATTGCTGTAAAAGAAAATAATATTCCTGTTCTGAAAACTCTGAGAACCACAGTCTTAGTGGATTTGTCCTGCAGATATAAAACGATTTTCCATACCTAAGTTTAGTTGCTTGGGCTAGCTCTACTGTCAATAGAGAAAACGAGGTGGGTTAGGCAGCTCCCGTGGGTGATTCATTTCAGACACGTACTTAGAGTGAACTGAGTAATTCACAGCAGATGTCACAGATTATATCTGTTCCTCTGCATGGACTGTAACAAGATCTGAGGGTCGTTCAGACTTCAGCAACCAAATTTAGATGTCTCAGGGTAAGAGGGATCCCACTCAGATTTGTCTTGTAAAAAATTCTCAGTTGTTTAAACAAAGTATAAAACAATTAAGTTAAATTACTGACTTCTAAAATTTTACCATTTTCATGCTGATTTTTTTCCCCAAAGGGTACTTGCAAAATAAAGAGCTCTAAAGCCAGCCTCAGACATATAAAAGCATTAAATGTTGCAGTATGATCATTATTTAATGCTGCAATATTAATCAGCTGAAGGACCTCTGACTTTCAGAAACAAAGCTGTAAGTAGGGCACTTTCTGCTCTACATCAATCTGCTCTTGATTGCAGAGCGCTCAATTTTGTTAACGGGTCACTATTTCAAATAACTTCTGCAATTCAATATTTTCCAAAGATTCCTTGGAAAGAAACTCAATAGTCATAGTTCCAGAGCACTCATGTATTTCACATGACTTCTCTCTATTTTAAAATTTCATATCAGTTAAGATTTCCTCCTTTCTACTCTCACCAGGGTAATCTAATAGCTATTTTGATTGTCTTTCTGGCTGCCATTTACACCATTTCCCGTCGTGGTACCATGTTAATCAATGTGGAATTCCAACAAAGAATAACCTGGAAAATCCTGATCCTGTATTTACTTTTGTGACCTTGTCTGAGATCACTTCTGGTTGAGATCCAAGCTTCACTACCTCTTGTCATTTTACTGAAAGGTATTGCTCACATACTCAGCACCTCCACCCTTACTTCCATTATCAAGTTGGTCTGCTAGCAAACATGATCTGCCAGCCAATGTTAATCATCTTTCAATAGTATCCTGAGGTTTAGATTGCAATGTATCAAATATTTGGCTCAAAAAAAGGTGGATTGCATCCACCATATGTTTCACCCACTCACCCTGTAACATCAAAAGAGGCCACAGTTTTTATCAGACATGATTAATGTCTCAAACTCATGGTTGTTATTGCTCAGCAGGTTCATTTCCCCCAAAATACTGATTTTTACAATCCCCTGCTACTCATTCTACCCTATTGAAGTCAAGCTAAGTGGTCACTGATTTCCCAGGTGGTCTTCAACATCCACTGCAGTATTTCCATCCAAATAGCTCCTCACTCATTTTCCAAGGGGATTTTTCTCCAACTTGTGCATTGCACTGTATATGGCACTTTACAGAATTAGGGCCCAGTCACTGTGTTCTCCTCAAAGAGCTTAAAATTCAGAGATTTCATCTGGTGAGTCAGTGGAAGTGCTCTGTAGCCACATCTTTATCAGAAAGATATGGTAAATTATAGAAGGCAAGCTGGTGATTCAAATAAAGACAGAGAGAACTGAAGCCATTTGCAAATGAAAAGTGTTCCCAGTTTTAGAAACCAACAGAGTTTGAAGAAGAGATTGAAAAAGCACAAAAAATAGCAGATGCATGAGGATCAGCGTTGGAGTGGTAGGCAAAAGGAATGAATTTCAGCTGGCATTCAGACTAAAATAACCTTCATCCCAGGAAGATGAGGATTATAGGAGGGAGGCAGGGAAAGAATAAAGAAGAGAGGGGAGGAGGGAGGCAGGAAAAAACTACATAATCATTACTCAAAAAATATGATGAACCAAAAGCCATAAAACCAAATTAGCTAAAATGAAGTCAGGCCTTAAGCTGTGCAGCACCCTTCACAGCAGGGAGAGAATTTAAATCTGAGAATGATAGATGCAGAAATGCAGCAAAGAAGCTGGAAAATTAGTTTTACTGTTACTAGAATGGAGAAAATTAGCCTCTGAGGATAAGGCAGGAAAAAAGAAAAGGTGGTAGCCGTGATGAAAAAGAAAAAATGGATCTCAAAAATACTAGGGTAAATATTGCATAATTTGGAAAGGACCTGAGCACAATTTAGCATTCTACATTGCAGTCTCCTTGTTTTCACACATTCCAGCTCTGTTCCCCAGAGCCAAATAACCTATATTATTGACAGGATCCACCAGCCTATCTGCACCCAACCTTATGGGTAGTCACCAGGCTTAACATATTGCTCAGGTCAGCTGTCTGCGAGCTGTCCATGGGGTGGCTCCATGGCTGAAAGGTTAAAGTGCACTCCAACCTTACAGCCACCTTCCCATCTCACTGCCTGCCTGCAAGACAAAGCTCTTAGCGACACACGGACACCCTGGAGGACAGGCTCACACCATGCCCGGCCAGTATGAAGAACATCAACAAGGAGCTTGGGTGTACCTGGGACTCCATCTTGTGAATATCCATCAGTGAAATAATGCTGAAACCAAGGGGTTACCTTATCTGTACCCCAGTTCAGCTCTCCAGAAAGAGCTGAACAGCAATTTCAGTTCCTTTTGTTTCTATATGTCCGTAATGAGCTCTTTTTTTCCCCCGCTGAATAAAATACTGTGCCTCTTCCCATTTCAGATCTATTCTTTCAGACAAAAATGTCTATGAGTAAACAACAGGAAGACATAGTCAAGTACGTTCCTGAATAGCAAAGAGCAGCTTTGCCAGTTCTAATTACACTTTGTCTATAAACTTATTTTCTTTTATTGCTGGATCATGCCATTCTTTGTTAAGGAACTGCAGTGATTTGGGAGTTAGTGAGCCATTAGCACATTGCAAAGAGGAAGATTTTCGTTTCCCAAGGCTTTACAAACAGGTAGGCAGAGAAAGCAATAGATCTCTGCCTAAGAAGCAGGGTGAGAGCTATGGTTACAAAGAGCTATCAGCAGGTAGCAGATATCTGTCATGTTTATATAGGAGCCCATGGTGACTTACTGTACAACTTACAGGTAGAGTACCTCTTTTACCACCCCATGGCGATGGCTGAATGGTGCATTGCACTTCTCAGTAAAGATGGATTTGTTGAACAAAAGCATAATTATCTCTAGACTCCATGGTCTTGATATCTACTGTGAGCTACTGAGGGTACCACTATAGTCAGAGGAAATATGTTGACCCAGATCACCTGGATCCCATACAACATTTCTGTTCAATCAATCTTCATCTCTTCACAGTGCTTATTCCTAGCACTGTGCAGATCCCATCTACTCTGTGCTGTATTATCATTACATGAAAGATGCATTCTTGGTCTGGGGATAACAGTGATTTTTAGCAAGCGGGGTTCAGCAGCCTGTTGGGATCAGCAAGACTTAGGCTGTAATGTCATGGGCTGGGAATCAAACAGATTTGATCCACCCAGGCACCAGTGCTTGCTACTGCTTTTTCCATTTTTGTAGCCCATTTCATGTGACAGGTCAGCTCTGAATCCTACACTTCTGTTAGCCACATCCCTGCCTGAGAAAAAAGTTAGGAACATTAGCTGTGTTTCTCTTCTTCATAAAAGTAAAACCTTTACCATGTCAGTCATGTGCAAGGAGAAATTAATCTGATTTAATGAAGATGCATGAAAGAAGTTAAAAACAGTAAGAAATCTTCATCCTTTTGGATTTTTTTTGGAATTTTTTTTATTATCAATTAATATTATACTAGCACTCCAAATTCAGGAATCATTTCCTCATTGCAGTGGAGTCTACATAACCTCTGCATTGGTTCTGCAGTGAATTAACAAGTAACCAAAAGGAAGGAGAAGAGATGTGATCCATCCAGGTTGTTGACTAGCTATCTCAATTTGTTCTGGTCTTTTTTGGTTGTTTTGTTTGTTTGTTTAATGTGAATGCTAGGAATTTTGTTTTAATGACAAACAGCTTTCACATGGTTTTCTTCCCAGTGGATCCATTTAAATACCCTAGCATTGCTTCATTAAGCAACAGGAAAGATATGAGTTGTTCTGCAGAAGTGCCCTCCAAACAAAGGAGTCCTTGATAGCTCACTGAGCAGGCAAATTGACATTGTTCTATCTGCAGATCAGCAAAGGGAAGCTCAGCTTCCCCACGTGAGTTCAGCCAGGGAGTTCTGCAAAGGCCAGGGCAGTGTCCTGTCTTTTGTGAATTTCCTGGAAGGAACTAAAAAGACATTAACCTTTTGCTGCCATGGAGAGCTGCCTTTGCGAAGCTCTTCCCTTTCCTCATCATCCAGTTGTTCAGTTGTCCTGAGCAAAACGTGCAAGAGCATTCACCTGCTCAGAACTGAAGCCTACAGTGGACAACTCCACTTCTCAAGGGCAGTGATATTGTCTAAAAAAAAGGGTAAAGCTCTTCTGCACCAGAGAGATTTCTCAGTGACAATATAAGAATTCAGGATCATTTAATCATGTTCAAAGAGAAGGTATGCTTGTGTAACATGCTGTCCAAAGCATATATCAAGAATAGGCACCTCTCATGGTTTAATCCAAGCCAGCATCGAAGTACCATGCAGCTGCTTGCTTACCCCCACATGTCCCCTGGTGTGATGGGGGGCAGAATCAGAAAAGAAAAAACCCAAACACCTATGGGTTAAGATAAGAATAGTATAATAATTGAAATAAAACATTATATTATTATTAATAATAATAACAATAATAGTTATTGTTGTCGTTGTTGTTGTTGTTATTATTATTGTTGTTATTATTGTTGTAGAAAGACAAGTGATGCCCAGTACAGTTGCTCACCACCCACTGACCAATGCCCAGCCAGTTCCTGAGCAGTGATCAGCCCCTCCCGCCAACTCCCCCCAGTTTATATACTGACCGTGATGCTCTGTGCTATGGAATATCCCTTTGGCCAGCTTGGGGCAGCTGTCCTGGCTCTGCTTCCCCCCGGCTGCTTGTGCCCCCCCTCGCTGGCAGAGCATGGGGAACTGAAAAGCCCTTGACTTCGGGTGAGCACTGCTGAGCAACAGCTGAACCGTCCCTGTGTTATCAACGTTATTCTCATACTCAATGCAAAACACAGCGCTGGGCCAGCTACTGGGGAGAAAATTAACTCTACCCCTGAAATCAGGACAGTATCCAACCCTTATTCTATACCATTTACATCATGCCCAGGTCCCACACTTTCCAATGCACCATCACCTTTCCTGTCTTTTGATATATATACACAGATATCATTCCCCCAGGCTATAGGCCATCTCTATAAAATGTCTGTTGAGCTCATGTAGTCCACAACTTCAGGCTCCATCTGTCATGACAGTCTTTCAGAGCAGGAAAGATGGTGTGTAGTGTTGGATTGTTGCAACTGAATCAGCTGAAGTCAGTTGTGATTCCATCAAATTTCATTCTTCATTAATCTGGGTGATTTTTACTGTAATACCCTTGATGTGGCATATAGCTGCCATAGAAGTGATAATATACAGTGTTATATAGCAATTAACATCATACAATTTAATTCATTGGCTATTCTCACTCAAAATCAAATCCCCTTGAGGTACACATTAGACTTCACCATCCTCCCGTACTACCCACCAAGTGCACCCAGGTCCCTGTGCAAAAGCAATGCTACGAATGGGTTTGCCTTTGCCTGCAGCAGGAATACCCCAGACTCTTTTGCCCAGCATAATTTTATGTGTACTACAGGATTTATCGCCTTCTACAGTACGCAGAGGTTTTGATTGGGCAGGACCAGCCCAATTACCAAGTCCTGTAGTGTTAACTAACCAGGTGGCTTTTGCTAAATGCATATCCCAATGATTGAAAGCCCCACAACCCGTTGCTCTCAGTGTAGTCTTTAACAGTTATTGGTATAGCTCGATTTTTCTGGGGGCTGATGCATAATAGGGGATGTGATATACCCACCCAATGCCATGCTGTTTGGCCCCGGTGTCTGTGTGGTTCTTTCAGAGATGAGTCCCATTGTCTGACTCAATTCTTTCTGATGTGTCATGTTGCCATAAGACTTGCTTTTCAAGGCCCAGGATAGTGTTCCAGGCGGTGGCATGGGCCACAGGGTGTTTCCACTATTGTAAGCACATTGGTGATTGCCTTGGCAGGGTGGTGGGAGTGTGATATAGTCAATCTGCCAGGCTTGCCCATATTTATATTTCAGCCATTGTCCTTCACACCAAAAAGGCTTTAACCACTTGGCTTGCATAATTGCAACACATCTCACATTCATGGATAACCTGTGTGATAGCGTTCATGGCCAAGTCTACCCCTCAACCATGTGCTCATATATATGTTGAATCTCTTCTGTGACGGCCTGAGGTGTCATGGGCCCACTGAGCTATAATTCTCCCTTAAGCTGATAATCCAGATCCACCTGTTGGTTGTTTCGATGTTTTTCAGTGGCCCGACTATTGGGTACATGAGCATCTATGTGACATAACTTCACAACCAAGTTCTCCACTGGGGCAGCATTCAGCAGCGGTGTGACTTCATTCAGGCCACTGATAGCCTACTGCTAGTCTCCATTCTCCATTAGACTTTTGCAGTTGCCGTATGGTGCTATTAAAGGATGAGCAAGTCCTGCTGATCACTCCTTGGATCTCCAGTCAATGAATCAACTTATGGATGGGAATCAGGGAGCCTCGGTTGCTGCGATATTGCTACCGGTACACTGTTGTGGTGGCAATAAACATCTGTTGTTCTTTGACTTTCAGCAACCCTACAACAGAAGGGTCCTCCAAGAGACTGGGCGACATAGACAGCTGCTTAATTTCCTCCAAGGCAGCTATACCAAAAGCCCACCAGTACCCTTTTGGGTCCTTGAAATACTCTCTCCTGAGATAGTCTATGCCAAGGATGCACAGAGCCTCTGAGCCGGTCACAATGGGGTGCTTTTGCCACTCATTCTCAGTCAGGCTTATCTCAGCCTCCAATACAGTTAGCTGTCAGGATCCCTGTCACTCCAGAAATACAAATGGGTTCTGACCCTGTATAGCTTGATGGCATTAGGATACTGTGCACTGGTGTCTACTAGAGCCTTATAGTCCTGTGGGTCTGACATGCCAGGCCATTGGATCCACACAGTCCAATAAACCCGGTTGTCCCTGTCCTCCACCTGGCTGGAGGCAGGGCCCCTCTAGTCCTGATCATAGGACTATCCACTTAACTTCTTGTCAAAAAGGATTAGAATTCCTTCCCATAGGACCAGGAGTAAGATCAGCCCTTCCACTCTGTCTGACAAACTGCCCACTGGAGGCTGGAGCAGCGATTTTCCTGGAAGAACCCCCATTTGTGATTGTTTTTCCTTGCAATTGACATACCTGTACCTCTAGGATTGAGGTAGGTTTTCCATCCCACCTCCTCATGTCCTCTCCATGGTCCTGCAGGTAAAACCACAGGTTACCTCGTGGTGTGTACCCTCTTTATCCTCTCTCTTGAGCAAAAGAACACTTACTGTTAATAGCTGAGATACTGGTCCGTACAGATGGGGAGTAGGATCTATCCTTGTCAAGTCACTGGACCACTTTCTCCACAGCCAAACTGAGAGAGGAAGAGATGTCATATTCCCGGAGCTGGCAAGCCACTTCATCCATCATCAGTGCCACTTTGTGTCTCCAGCTCACTACTGCCCACGAGATGGCATATGATGGTTGTACACTTCATACAAATTTCCACCACATGGGTCATGTGCATTGGACGTCGTCTGGATCTGTGGGTGGCTGCGCATTGTTCAGGTCATCATAAATCATCTCTAGCATGGCTAATTCCCTCAGGTACTGGATAGTGCTCTCCATGGTGGTCCGCTTGCCTGGGTGACATGTAACGCCTTCCTTGAAGGGATACCTTTCCTTCACTCTTGACTGGAGTTGCCTCCAGAGGCTGAGGACTTGTGTCCCTTTTCCAATCACATTGTCAATTCCCCCTTCCCTAGAATGTGTTCCCAGCTTCTTGGCTTCCCTACCCTCTTATTCCAGGCTCCTAGCCCTGTTATCCCAGCATTGGAGCAGCCAGGTGATAATGTGCTGGATGACTGAAATCTTTTTGCATATCCCACAGCTCACTCAGGGACAGGGATCGAGTGGTTACCTCTTGTTCTGCTTCTTCCTCCTGTTCTTGTGGTGGCCCGGCTTTGTCCCCCATTGGTAAACGAGCTGTCTTTTGGGTCCATTTCTTCTGTATAGGGGCAACTGATAGTGGCGTGGGCTGGTTCTCTGGTTCAGCGTAGTGTCTGTGTCACCGGGCTTGGAGTAGCCACAGTACCTGTCATTTTGTCATCAGATCCAGAGACCTTCTCTTCATCTTGAGGGTACCGGATAGTGTTGGACCGGGCTTGGTAAGCACGGACTAGGCAAAGCAGTGCATTGATTTGTGATTGCACAACATTGCAGTGATTTGTGTCTCTCTGGAATTGCCAGGGTGACAACATACTTTTCCCAAATATTTTACTGTTTTTTCTGGATTCTGCACTTCTTTAGGGGTGAAGTTCCAAAACACTGGAGGTATCCACTGCCCTAGGTACTTGCCCATACCATCCCACACACCCTGCTACTCATAACTACCTAGCCTTGAGGTAGATTTCTGGGTGGTATTTGTAAATAGTTATTTAACCTTAAACAAAATCTGGAACACATTCAGAAGGCATAACAATAGGAACATACTGGTTTGAACATGCCAAGGATATGCAAAATCCTCAAAAGCTATTGTAATTAGCCTGGAGGAGAAGGGGAAGACGAAGGAAGGTCTCTCCCCCATGGATTGGGTATCCGAGGAGAAAAGGTAAAAGGCATAATTATTAACAGTTTCCAATAGATGGCTCCCAAAGTACGGAGATGATGGCAATGCTGAGTACAAATACCAGATTAGTTTAATGACCATCAATTCTATCATAGCATAAGCCAGTGTTACAAAGTACAACAGCATGATGACCTGAGACCAGTCCCCACAGGTGATAAACAGCACTAACAGGGAACACACACTGCAAGTAAGGTGTGACATAACAAACTTTAAGAACAAGCAAACCAATTCTGAGAGCAAATTAATCAACATTGTGACCAGCAACTATTAAACTAATATAATGAATGCTTATAACAAATTTGTTCGTACGCTTTCTAGTCAGATTTGTTGTTATCTCAACCCACCATGCCCCACGCTAGGTGGCAAAAAGGAATGTTGTGGTTTAATCCCAGCCAGCAACGAAGTACCACACACCCACTTGCTCCCCAACATGCCCCCCAGTGGGATGGGGAGGCGAATTGGTAAAAAAAGGTAAAACCTGTGGGTTGAAATAAGAACAGTTTAATAATTGAAATAAAACATTAAATAATAATTATAGTGATGATAATAATAACAACAATAACAATAATAATAATATAATTGTAAAGAAAAGGGAGACAACAAAGAGAGAGAGAAATAAAATCCAAGAAGACAAGTGGTGCCCAGTACGGTTGCCCATCACCCACTGACTGATGGCCAGTCAGTCCCCGAGCAGTGATCAGCCCCTCCCACCAACTCCCCCCAGTTTATATGCTGACCATGACGTTCTGTGCTATGGAATATCCCTTTGGCCAGCTCGGGGCAGCTGTCCTGGCTCTGCCCCCTCCCGGCTTCTTGTGCCCCCCCTCACTGGCAGAGCATGGGGAACTGAAAAGCCCTTGACTTCGGGTGAGCACTGCTGAGCAACAGCTGAACCATCCCTGTGTTATCAACGTTATTCTCATACTCAATGCAAAACACAGCGCTGGGCCAGCTACTGGGGAGAAAATTAACTCTATCCCAGCTGGAACCAGGTCAACACCACAAGAAATGTATCTCCAAACACAAGCACCACACTGCACACATAGTCCTCCCCACAGAGGAAAAACAAGATAAAGAGTGGCAAATGTTAATAATATTCTTTACAGTACAATGCACAGTGAAGAGCTGCATGAGCAGACATAAAGAGCTGAGAACACAATGCACAGAGGTGCACCTTGTCTACCTCAAGCAGGCAGAGAGGAAGAAAAGAAGGAAGGTGAAGCCAAGCCTACTGGAAACAGACTCTAGCTATTTTTTAAGCCATATATTCCAAAAAGTAAACCAAATCCAGAGCAGTTTTGGTTAAAAAACCAACTAAAATATTTTATTAAATGCTTTGTATCAAAGAAAAACATGGAAGTTTTTTTCCTGCTTGAGAGGTGCCGTAATTCCAGAAGTGCTGAACAGTCTCTACTTTCTCCAAAGTGCTGATGCTCCAGTGCTGATAGTCAGAATATTTTGTTTGTCTCCTCTGGTTCCAGGCTGCTGCTTCTCCAAAGGACACAGCAGTCTCCATGAAGCAAGAAGCTGCACAGCTGCGGCAGTCCTGGCTGCAGCACTCGTTGGGGACCACAGCTGCTGGCAGGTGGGGAGTATGAGCTGCTGTGCAGCAGGGAAGAGCATGCTGCTTGGTTCATTTGAGTCAGGAGGCTGATCACACAGTACAGTGGGTCCCCCTTTTCCTGAAGCACTGTAGTTGAAAACTTGAGGTGTAAAGCCTCAGGAGTAGATACAATCAAGAACTGTACATGGATACAGACACTATGGCAGGACCCCCTCTGATCACCTACCAAAGGTCCTGGGAGTCTGGGGAGGTCCCTGCTGACTGACAGGTCATGAGGGAAGACTGAGGAAACTACAGACCTGCTAGTGTAACCACAGCTCCTGGAAAAAATATGGAGAAGATTATACTGGGTACTATTGAAAAGCATTGAAAGAATAAGAGAATCATCAGGCACAGTCAACATAAGTTCACAAAGGGAAACTCCTGTTTAACTAATATGATATCCTACGATAAGGTCACCCACCTAGTAGATGAAGGGAAGGCGGTGGATGTAGTCTTTCTGGATTTTAGTAAGGCTTTTGGTACTGTCCCTCACAGCATCCTTCTGCATAAGTTGTATAACTGGGGTAGGTGGGTTCATGGCATACTGGGTGAAGAACTGGCTGAACAGAAGGGCTCCAAGGGTTGTAGCAAATGGGGCTACATCTGACTGGCGTAGCAATGTTCCTCAGTGTTTAATTCTAGGGCCAGTCCTGTTCAATATATCTATCAGCAAACTGGCTGAGGGAGTTGAATGCACCATTAGCAAGTTTGCTGATGATACCCAACTGGGAGGTGCTGTTGACTCTCTTGAAGGACAAGAGGCCTTGCAAAGGAATCTAGAGAGATTGGAACATTGGTCAATCATTAATGAGATAAAATTTAACAAGTCAAAATGCTGGATCCTGCATCAAGGATGGAGTACTGCCGGGCACAAGTATAAATTGGGAGAGGAGTAATTGGAGAGCAGCTGAAAAGAAAGGAATCTGGAGGTGCTGGTCAACAGCAAGCTCAATAGGAGTCAGCAGTGTGTCCTGGCAGCTGAGAGGCAAACCACATCCTGGGGGGCATCAAACAGAGTATAACCAGCTGGCCAAAAGAGGTGATCATCCCACTGTACATAGCCTTGGTGCAGCATCACCTTGGGTGCTGTGTGCAGGTGTGGGCACCACAACTTAAGAAGGATGTGAAGGTCCTTGAATGTGTCCGGAGGACAGCAACAAAGCTGGTGAAAGGATTGGAGGGAATATCCTCTGAGGAGCAGCTAAGGACTCTGGTTTTATCTGGTTTGGGGAACAGGAGGCTGAGGGGCAACCTCAGTGCTCTCTACAGCTTCCTGAGAAAGGGAAGTGGGGAAGGAGGTGCTGAGATCTTCTCCCTGGGGTCCTGAGACAGGATGTGTTTGAACAACTAAAACCTGCACCAACGAATGTTTAGACTTGCATTAGGAAGCATTTCTTTACCAAGAGGGTGGTCAAACACTGGAACAGGCTTCCTAGGAAGGTGGTCAATGCCCCACGCTTGTCAGTGTTTAAGAGGCATTTGGAAAATGCCCTTAACAACATGCTTTAAATTTTGGTCAGCCCTGAAGTTGGACTAGATGATTGTTGCAGGTCCCTTCAAAGTGAAATATTCTATTCTATTCCGTACAGGGCAGCAGAACTAATTTTGAAGAGGCTGCTTTTTATCCCTCCTATGACTCCTCTCAGCTCTTCTGTCTCCTCTGTACAGACTTTTCCATTCCTCAGGAAGCAAGAGCATGCTACCATATGTTAGCAATGCTTTGTATTTTTGTAGCACTCACTTTCAGACAATTCAAGGCCTTCAAAAGACTTTAGAGACTGAAAAAGGCTTGTAGGAGCTTGGCAAAGGTAAGGAAATAGAAGCTCAGAGTAGCCAATTGACTACCGAAGGATGGGAGAGAAACGCAGGGAGGTAGCTATTCCGTGCTTTGGATCATCATCAAGCAATACATGCAAGCAGATGCATATCAGTCTTTTAGTTACCAGTGCAGCTGACTTCAAAGCAGATCTGAAGTTAGCAAGTTCTTAAACACATTTGCTGTCTGAATGGATTCTCTGTGACCCCCTGTATCACCTCAGTTACATCCAGAGCAGGAGAAAGCGTAGCATCAATACAGCCGAAGTGAAACCTAAATATGTATTGTGTTATTGCTGGTTACCACAATATTAGTGCAGTTCTAGTCAAGGATACCTGAAAGTCCAGTTTGGCTTTCAGTTAGGAAGAACTTTCCAGTTTATGCATTTTTTGATACTGGCCAAGGTGAAAAAAACATCAACTAAGTTCATTAACATCTACCAGCAAGGCAATCAAAGAGGAAGTAAACGGGCAAACGCTAGCTACAATGCAGGCATTATTATGAAAGAAGGAGCATCTTCAGCTAAAGGTCTTCTTGACTTTAGCCTTTCAAAAGGGCAGGGGTGTCTCGTCTTTTAACTGCCTGAGAAGAATTTATGTCGCTTCAAATGGAGATGCTGTTTTGTCTTCAATACTGCTACTTGATCATGTTTTCTGTGAAAGGTGGTAGAAAAGTGAATTATGTGGCAGTGCTAGGGGTGGCACTTTACATTTTAAGCATGCAGACAGAAAAGTAATGTCTTTTGTTTACAACATTCTCCTTAAACTTGGAGGCCGTGCACATTTCAGAGATTACAGCTTGGAGAAAGAAAAAGCTTCTTAGCTTAAATGCTCACTGCAAGGTTAGCGTTTCTCTAATAATGCTTCTAGTAGTAGCCTTGCTAATTTAACTCTGTGCAATGTTAGTGCAAAACATCTTTTGCTGACAGTTGACTCACAGATAGGTTGATTCTGTATGTGTACAATGCCGTATGCTGTGCAAAAGGCATTTTCATATTTGCATTTTTATATCCTGCTTCTGTTCCTTTATTGTCATTGCTAGTAATGTTCGTTTCATCTTTTGTACATTCCCTCCGCTGATACTTAGTAAGCATCTGGTGTTTCTTCAAAATAAATTTATACTTAATACTTAATAACAGTATCCTGAGTTTAACCTTCAGATGCAACACATTCTGTCTTTAAAAAGAGAAAAACCTGCTGTTTATATGATTCCCTACCCCCTGCCCCTCTCATTTTTATTTGCCCATCACAACAGCATCGTACCCTGTGGTATACACATCCTTAAAATAGTCATAGTTATTTTTTATTTTCTTTACTGTCATTTCTTACCTAACTGCCTTACTGAGACACCCTCACTCAACTTTTCCCTTTGAAGCTTCTGTTTGACGTGGAGGGCACTGACATTAGCTCTCATCCCAGGAATCATGGCAATAGTTCACATACAGAGCAAGCAAGATTAGAGATGTGTGTAAAGCACAAGCAAAGACTCCTAAGCACGGCTGTACCATGTCACATCAAACTTCTCCTTAGTTTAGTCTGTATTCAAGGCTTGTAGTGTGAGCTGTGGAACAGGGGACAAGAAAGCAAGTAAGTATAGAGTAATGTACCCTTTACAGCCCTGAAGTTTCTAGCAAGCTGCAGTTTAGGGACTTTCAGAGTTAAATGCTACTGCTAAACACATTTAATAGCCATTTTATGGATATTTTTTCCACCATTGATACCTCTTACTACTTTTTTGAGCTTATATATACCTTCACTGTCCATAGTGCTGCACAGTTAAAAGTCCCACGCTTATCCACCTTGAAGCACTAAAGAAACTTCACCCAGATGGACCAAAAAGTTAGGAATAGATGCTGTCATTGCTGTACATACTTAAATGGGGAAAGGTATTTTAATTAGTAAGAGAACCTTAGGACCTGCTATTTCTATGCTGTTCTAAGCTTTTTTTCAGAATTGTCTAAAGAAAAGCTAGTAAATACTTCAGAAAAATGTCCAGTTGAATTCTAGCAGGTCAGACAGAGTAGATGTACAGCTTTTTATTTACTTTTCACTTTCTCCCTCACATAACAGTAAAAATTCACTGGAAAGTGTGTTTTCGACTAATACAGAAACCAACACTCAGTAGATCATTCTGTTGAGAAAGCAGCCAAGATGGTGTACAGACATGATTGGTCTGTGATTGCCAGTTTTTAATTGAAATTTTCAAATAGATAGAAGTATTAAACACAGATACAGCAAAAGTACGGATAAGTGGTTCAGAGCAGCCAAGTTGCACTTTTTAAGCACATATGCTGTTAGTCTGCTGCAGTTGTGAGGAAAAACTTATTGGTGTTCTAGTAGCTAACATCAATGCATTTTACGCTGAAATGGAAAGGAGGAGCAGAGTGCACCTTCGGTTTTACCGTGGTGCACCTGGGGAGCACTAACTAATTACGGTGCTTGCTTGCTGCATGCCTGTGCCCTAAACCAAAATTTCAGCCTGGATGGATCAAATCTGCTTTCCATCAGCAGAGAATCTTTCAGTGCAGATACTTCTGTTGCAGTAGGATCAGTCTGCAGCATCCAATATAATTCAGTTTACCCACAGTGATAACCAGGACATAGTCCAGCTCTGCTAATCCTGAGATCTATTAAATTACATCAGTAGGAGGGGCTGACCTGAAAGCTTGTGTGAAATTGGGTAGGTTAATCATGTAAAAGACCTAACTGTTTATATATAGAACTGATTTCATGTGTTTAGGTACCGTCCAAGCTTATTCAGGACTTGTCAGCAGTGCCACCATCATAAATTCACAGAAATACATATCTCCACAATTACGGCAATGATGTCATTTCTCATACTGGAAAGAACAATGACTTTAAATCAGGAGGGTGCATCCGGACTGTCAGAAAATATGGATGCATATGTGCATGACTACACTCCCCCATGGGAGTAGCATGGCCAAGACATGGGAAGATTTCAGAAATCATTTCTATATTTGTATTTTTAAGCACTAATGTTACTGATATAATGGCCAGCATGACTGGAGAAGCTCAGTCCTGTGTTTAATCTATTACAGAAAACAAACTAATATAGCTTCAAGAATTGTACAGTTCTTAACGGTTAGAGTATAATGTTTTGTAGCCCTGGTAACTAATGTTGATGGGGAAGTGACAAAGGTGATGCAATAGTGCAAGGATGCTGGTGAGTGGGAGAGCTGTAAAGTCTGTAAAGTCGTATCTGTTCACACTGTCGTTAAGAGTGTAGTAAGCTCAGGTGTGCCTGTAACACGCTCTGGTTCAGGTGCAAATCCTTGTGCATCTCTGCCTATGCTGGTAGAATGGATTACAACATTGCCTATGAGATCAGAATTGCAGACTGCTTGAGGTTGGAAGGGACATCTGAAGGTCATCATGTCCTACCCCGCCTACTCCAGCAGGAACACCTAGACACAGTTGCCCAGGACCGTGTCCAGATGGATTCTGAGTCTCTCCAAGGATGGGGACTCCACCACCTCTCTGGGCAACCTATTCCAGTGCTTGGTCACCCTCACAGTAAAGAAGTGTTTTCTGATGTTCAGATGGCACCTCTTGCGCTTCAGTGTGTGCCCATGGCCTCTGGTCCTGTCACTTAGCACTACTGAGAGCAGGCTGGCTCTGTCCTCTCTGCAACCTCCCTTCAGCTATTTCTGTGTGTTGATGAGATCCCTGTGAACCTTCTCTTCTCTAGCCCAAACAGTCCCAGCTCTCTCAGCTTTTCTTCATAGGAGAGAAATGTCACCGTCTCTTCATCATCTTTGTGGCCCTTCATTGCACTCTTTCCAGTAGGTCCATGTCTCTCTTATACTGAGGAACCCAGCTGGACACAGCACTCCAGGTGTGGCCTCACCAGTGCTGAGCAGAAGGGAAGGATCACCTCCCTCAACCTACTGGCAATATTTTGCATAATGCAGCCCAGGACACTGCTAAGCTTCTTTTCTGCAAGGACACACTGCTGGCTCATCTTCAACTTGGTGTCCACCAGGACCCCCAGGACCTTTTCTGCAAAGCTACCTTCCAGGAACAAGTCTCATGGTGATGTCTGAAGGCAAAAATATTTCTTGAAGGCAAGAATTTAGCACAGATCAAAAAAGACGTGGTAATTTTCACAGACAGACAATCATTCCTGAGTGGTGATGCTGAACGTTTTGGAAAGGAATTCCCTTTCTTCAGGTCTTCATCTTATGTACAGCATCGCTCCGTGGCATTTGATGCTGCCCACTGGCAGTGACTGGAAACCAATCCAAGTAATCCTCAGGCCTGATCTGGTGCAGCAGTTCTAAGTGTGGAACAGCTCCAAGACTGAAATGTTTCATGACATTTCTTGTGTCACCCAAAAGTGAAAAGTATCATACAATTTTTCAAAGCTACTTACGGGTGAAACTCTGCTCTGATTAACCAGTCATCATCTTCTGATGTACATGTGGTACTTTAGTCTCTCTGGTAGGCTGAGGTTTAGCCTGACATCTGAAAATTGTGTAGGTTCCACCCAGCACAATATAATGTCTGTTAACTGATTCATGTAAAGCATTATAGGGGAGATAAACAAAGGACATCAGCACCCATCACTGCATGCCAGATTTCACATTGAATGGTTCCTTGATTATTGGATGTGCATTCATTTTGCAAACTACTGTCAAGAGACAAATTCAAAACTCAAAATCTTTTTATTTCCTTGGTTGAAACACTTCCAGATTTCTTACAGCACTTTTGTCTCAGTAGTCTTTTATGGCTTTATTCAAATTTTGCCTTCTCCCTGCTGACCCATCAGAGAGGTTTCCTCACTAAAATTGTCATCCCACACAAATGGTGTAGTCATGCTTCATAAGTCACACAGACTTGGAAGCAGCTGTTCGTTCATGGCTACAGAAAGAATTGGAGACGGCTGTATAGGACTACACACAGAAATCTTTGGGCACTTCCCAGAAACACAGGTGCAATGGAAATCCGTGAGCCTGGTAACTGATTACTCTGCAAGGTCACTGAACCAGAGCTGTGCACAACTACCCTCTTGCGTAAATATAAAAGAAAAATGGGACGTTTGGCTTGGCAAGGTGTTGATGCAAACATTAGCTATACAAGTAATATGCATGGCTGAGGTTACACAATTGGCAATCTGGGTTGGCCCAGAAAGAGCGTTTGTTCCCAAGTCCTTCAGAACTAAAACCAAGGGCAGAGTTCAAAAATAAATTCCATTACCTGAAATGAACAGCGGATTCATCAGACTCTGTACGCTGTCTTGCCATACACATTGTATGGCAGCTTCAACAGAGTAGGTACATTTAGGTACAGATCCACTATGAGGCATCTTCTTAGGTCCATAATACCCATAGTCCATTGTCAACAGGAATATTTGAGCTGTAGGTCTTCAATACTCTGGTTATACCTATTCCAGCAAGTTTTATAGTGCCAGCACTTGTTCTTTGAGTCACCTTGAGGCCAAAGGGAGCTATCTGGTCATATCCACACTGTTAGACTTTCCTACCACCCACTCTAGGGTGCCTGTATCCAATGTGCCCATTGAAAGTGGCCCCTGGTCCCTGCTAACTCCCAAACCAACACCAAAAATCTTTTGGAAGTTGCTAGTCAGACCATGCTAAAGATGTGTCAGGAACCATGCTGAGAATTTGGCAATATAGGGTTAAGTTTCAGTACTTAGGAAATCACCAAGCAATGTTTGATTTACTAGTGTGGATTAGCTTAATTATGCAAAACAACTACTATCTGGCTGCACAACATGCTCTACCCAAAAGCAGAATGTTGCAATGTCCCACAGCTCCTAACTAGTTGTGTAGAGGTGACTGAAAACCTTCTTTTTTATTGCTTTTATACTTTGTCTCTCTCTATTTTTTTTTTTTTTTCCTACCAGGAGCAGACCACAGACATCCTCACTCTAACAGAAGCAAATTTCTGAATTTTACTACTCACTATGTTAAAAAAAACCACCAAGCACCACTACTAAAAATTTGTCTAAACTGATGTCCTACAAGTTTCAAGGAATACTCTGCTGTTCCCATATTGTGGATTTTCATGAATAAGAGCTCTGAATTGTTTTCCACTTCTTTCATGATTTTGTATCTATCTGGTTTCTCGTTACCCTTCTCTCTTTCCAAAACCCCATGACATTCTTCTTGAGATGTGCAGACCCAAAGTCCTTATAGTGTGGGTGTATCAAAGTTATATATAGCAGCAAAGGGACATCCTTTGCCTGTTCCTCAGTACCCTTCCTGATGGTGCCTCTTTTCCTGTTGACTTGCTGGCTGTCACTGCACATAAGCCAGTGATTTCAGAGACCTGCCAACAGTGATGACATGGTGTCTTTTCTGAATTGACTATAAGTATCGAGGAGGCATGGTTGACATTATTTTCCCCAGTGAACTATTGCACATTTATCCTCCTCTGCCACCTTCTTTACCATTCATTCAGTTTTGTTAGATCCTTCTAGAGTTCCTCACTGTCAATAAGACATTTGTCAAAGATAGTGACGATAATCTTTATTATCCAGAAATCTGGGCATTCAACAGATTACTCCAAGATAACAGATGAACGTCAAATAAAACTAAGACTGCCCACACTTTTAGCTGTAAGCCCAAGCATACTGGAAACTCATTTCCGCGGTAGACGAGCCCTAAGGGCCGTGCCAGTCACCTGGAAGGGAATAAATCTCACTAATCCACTTACCCACTCATATAGCCACTTCACATCAGTGTAAGCTGAGGATGTTGTGAACTCAAACCACGATTGCACTGGTTTCTCCACTTCTTGTATGGCCATATTGTTAACATGTATTTTCCGTGCTTAATATTACAGAATGAGCAAGATGGCATATACCCATGATAAGCAGCGTTAGCGACTAAATACTCGTTAGCGACTGAATACTCAGCAAGTTTTGTATGCAAGTTCTTCTGTCTGGACAGTAGTAGTTCTGTTAGAGTAGTACAGCTGGTGTTGCTATTACAGCAGGAGTAGTGGGTGGATAGAGAAGCTACTGAAAACCTGAGGTTTGACATTGGTTGAACTATTTCACTGAAACTAGTGGGAATGGGTCAGGTTTTGTCTTCCTGGCAAAGGAAGAAAGGCATTGCAGGCATAGCACAGATCTGACAGAGAGACTCATACACAAAACAAAAAGAAAAAACATGGCATTACTTCATTCTTATTGTAGGTTCATCTCTTCAAGCTACCCTTTCAGACTCACCCTCCAGCACTTTAAGACAGCTTCATTTTTTGTAGTAAAACACAGAATTCATCATTTTGTGGGAGAGGTTCAGCATTAGAGGCATCCATGGTTTTGAAGTGTATACAAAGCAAATATAAAGGTCTACCTGCACCAGCTATAAGGGCCACCTGTGATGAAAACAACCACAAACTAACAAGAACCTTTTTCTGGCAAGATTCCCTTAAGGCATGTTTGAGAGGATAGCTATCCTCCTCTTGTTCTCAGCACCTCTTGCTCTTGGACCACTTAATGTACAAGATAAATCAATAATGTGCGGGTTAAATTCTTTTAAAACCTACAGAAGCAAATGCAAAGCAAGTCCCAGAGGTCCCACAGCAGCAGCACTTTGGCTGTGTGCTAAACGAGATCCACTCTAAAGACAGAAACAGGGATGTGTAGAAACAAACTCGTACGGTTGAAAAACAAACACTCCCCAAACAAAACAGAAAAAAGCAGATAAATCTTTTGAGCATACTTGAAGAGGAGCTTGTGTGCTAAACAGCTACCTTCTCTCCAGCACTAGCTGATCCTGCAGAAGACGCTGCCTTCTCTTCCACCTCTGCGCTTCTAGCACGGCTGCAGCTGACGATGGAGAGGCCACAGGGCAAGTACCCTCAGTGCCCACAGCTTTGAACCCCCAGCTTTGTCCTGATGGGGCCTTGGCCAAAGTGCACTGTGGTCCCTTCTTGGTTTATAACCCCAGGGCTTCTGTTTGTGGAAAACAAGGGGGGAAATGAAGCCACTGTGAATGAAGGAATCTCCCAGCATCCTAAGGATGCTTCTAGGATCTGCTCCTGGATGCAGGGACTGGGAAGATGAAGGATCCATGAATACATAAATAGGTTTAGAGCAGAAATATAGGATATTCTTCTTGTTATACTCTTCTGGACTGCCAGAAAAAAATCGTTGAACCTAAAGGCATGTTTTCTTTTTTTTTCTTCTTTTTTTTTTTTTTTTTTTTTAGCTTTTAGGGATAACTAAGGTAGCTACTGTACATCTGCTTCTTATTATGCTTTATTTTTCCTAATGGCAGCATAGGCTTTGTCAGTGCCTTACTAAATATGGATGCAGTCACACCATAATCTGGTGTTAATACAGTAATATTCAAGGGTATGGCCCAGTCCTTAGGAGGAACAAGAATATATTGGTATAGAAACACATGTAGCCACAAACCTGTTCACGCTAGCAAGGATAGCTAACATGATACAGCATTTCAGCTCAGCCAAGCCCTCAGCTTCAAAGTGCTTGAAGGTCTGTGCCCAGTAAATCTATCATTTCTGACATATGAATGACAGAAATGGAGTTTCTGCAGTTTAACGACTTATTGCTTGTCAGCTTCATCAAGGTAAACGGCCACCTTCGCTCTCTTAACTGAAAGCAAACGTGTTACCTGACACCACCAGGAAGCTTTGGATGGTAACTGAAGTTGATGGATCCCATTCCTTTGGGACAAATAGAAGTCACCTTTGCGGAAGAAAGGGCAGCATAACTCTCCGGTGGGCTCAAAGGAGTCTGAGCTATCACAAGACTCCTTCCAAGTGCAAGGTGATTATCACAACATCCCGCTATAAGTGTAAGAGTTTTAGCAGGTTTTATAGCAACTAAAGAGACAAGTCGGTCTCTCTGACCTGCTGCTTGCTGTCAAGGGTCTCTCAGGCTCCCTATAAACCATCCTAAAGGACCTGTTCACACAAATATTACATCTCCAGAAGATAAAATTGTGGGCCACAGGCAGAAAACAGGTGAGCTTCCAAAGGGACTACAGATCAAAGCATATGCATTGGCAGAGAACTGGTGACGTGAAGAACCCCCCAGAAAAATAAAGCAAGAGGAAGATGTCTCTCAAGCAATGAATCCACACCTCCTCATCAAAAGAGCTGCCAGTTGAGGAAAGGTTAATATATCCCCAAATCAAACACTCATTGCATAAATTTCTTCCTCAGGGAACAGATGGCACCGATCACAGGTACTGTCTCAATGCACATTGCTTGGGGTGGTCCTGGGACATGCTCCGCTGATGGCCATGAGCACACTCTGGAGACATATACATGCAGAACAGTCTCTGGATGGAAATGTGGGCCCAGCTGCTCACACCCTTTAAACAGACAAGCATAGGAGGATGGCAATGTCTGATTTTCTCTGCTGCAACGGTTCCCTGGTCTGGTATTCATGGATATTTCCCAGGCTCGCTCTCCAGTCCCACTTGGACTCTCTCAGGGATGACAAGATCCCCAAAAGTGATAGCATTTTCCTGAAGGAGATGCTTGCCACATGAAAATAGACAAGAACATCCAAATTAATTTCATCCAGGTTCTCTTATTGTCCTCCACGGATGTTAGAGTGCTATTATCTTCGCAAATTTGCTGGTACAGCACAGCATAACTGCTGAGAGATCTCCCAAAAGCAGCAGTTGCCATTACAAAGGTGTCAGCATGTGCACTTTATACACTCAGCTTTATTACTGTTAAAGTAATTACCCCTCAAAGATTGTCCATCACTACTGCTTAATAATTTAACCATCAATTTAATCATCATCAGAACTGACACCCAGCATCAGGCAGATTGTTGCCATCAAAATATTAAAAAGAAAACCCACACTTGTATACTGAGATGCTATATTGAAGAATTGGGTTTTGCCTAGTTGCAGAGGGATCCAAAAACCAACATTTGTTAAAACGCAATAAGCCTTTTGGAAATATCCCCACTTATATTTAATTTTTTCTACTATACTAGGCAGAAGAAAAAATTTTGGTTTTCCATTTAAAAATTGAAAATAGTCACTTTAGTAGCTATCCACGTCTGAGTAATGCTCTGTTTTACTACGCTTGTAAATGGTTTGTTCCTTTCCCTACTCTTTTCACGATGGGAGTAGAAAACAAAAGCTCTTGGACTCATTGGCAGATTTGAAGAGCTCATCTTCTCTTGCCTTCACAGATATATTTTCTCTCCCTTTTCTACCAGCATGTAGCTGAAAGTCTGTATCCTGAAAGTCCAGTGTTTGCATCTATTCTTACTGAGCAGCAAGTCTGGATCAAAACAAGCTGAGGAATTTCTCTCAATGAAATGAAAAGTTAAAGAATTCAATGAGGAAGTAGGAGAAAAATTCAGAGCGTGGAATCAAGACAGAAATTACACCTGATGAAGTCAGAGTACAGCAAGTGTCTCTCTAAAACTACATTTCACACAACTTCCATGAGCTGTAAGAAGGAAAAAAAGAAGCATATTGTTTCAATGATGCCATTCATGTCTTCATTTAAATTAGTTTCTTTTTAAACCGATTAGATTTAGTTTAATTTAAAGAGCAGGCATTTAAACATACTGCAAAACCGGCAGTGTACAGATGTTTGTGGTGGTGAACAGGCTTTGAAGAGCCGTGGTGCCTGCCTATAAGTCATATATGTTTGGATGCCAGACTGTCTGGGGGAGACACAAACCTGGTTGGAGACCATCGCGCCCTTCCAGGCAGAGGCCCCGTGGTCTGGCAGAGATGAGAATCCCTATAGCTAAAGATGACTAGATGCTAGTGTGACTTGTATTTCTTACATTTTGTCTTGGTCTAGTGTATTTCAAAGGTATGAATTACTCATTTTACTGAAGATGTAGGACCAGTTTTCTTCATTATCTCCACTTCCTCCATCTGCCCAGGAGTCTTCCCCGTGCTCTGCTGTGGTATCTCCTCACCTGCACCCATGGCGAGTGCTCTCGAGCAGATAAGAACCACAACTGTTTGCATTTGCTCTCCTGAGTTGTCCATGCAGTGGAGAAGCTGCCCTACCCTGTGAGAGGCAGCGTTCGAGACTTTCCCTCCCAACCCTGTGTGGGATATTTTAGCAAGAGGTTTCCACCACTGCTTACTCAAACCACACGTTTAATCACTCTGCACAACACATGGAGATCAGATATGCCCACAGGAGTTTCAATTACCCTTCCAGAAATGAAGAAATTCAAAAGAGAAAGAAATCGTATGCTTCGATTGATTTGATTTACGTGTTACTAACTAAGCAAAACGCACTAACACTAACCTCAGTAACCTCAGCCTTTCAAGGTAATGAAGAAGGAGGTCAGACCTTGACTGTCAGGAGCAAGCAGGTACCCTCTCTGTGCCTGCATGACAGATTTAGCAAGAAAGGAGAGAGCTGTGAGGAGGTGGCTGGATCATTCCTTAAGCCCCAGGTTGAGTTTAAGGTGTCTGAATAGGACATGGCAAACTGCTGGATGAGGCAAGAGCAATGTGCAAAGCTGACAAGAGTCACAGCAGCCCGAGGGATGGCTGGGTTGCCATGTCACATACCTTCCCTTTACCAGACAAGGGGAAGAGAAGTGAGAAGTGGCCAAACTTCACAGATAACTGAAGGGGACCTGTTGGGGAGTAGAGTCTTGCAAGGGCACCGTGCCTAGGGAACCTGTCAGCAGCACCAGGCAGCACTATGTACAGTTCCAGAAGGTAACAGGTTTGAGAATACCAAACTCGGGCACAGATGTAGCAAACTGAAGCCATTAGGGAAAAAAGGCAACTATGGATGATTTGTTGATTTTGGTAAGACTGGGTCAGAGAAAAGGAGGCACAAGGGAACTGAGAAGAAGAATGTAGAAACAGCAAAGTTAAACAAGTCTCACTGTATTTAAAACATTTAAAAATCTTTGCAAATTTTAAAACTATTCTCCTCTTTAGAAGACTTAGAAAATCTCTTAATTTCCATATCCCATCTTCAGCCCCTATACATATGCGTCAGAAGACCCCAGCATCTCCAAGGTCTTTCCATCCTGAAAGAAGCATGTCTTTCTTAAACATACTTTACATTATTCCACATTTTTTCCTGACTGAAAAAATCTAGCCCAAAAAGGGATTTTGCAATTTTAAATCACCAGTTTGCTCAATATTAAACAATCAGAACAAAATACACAAGTAATGAAGTACCTGTGGCAGAGTTTGCAGCAAAAAAGCAATACAAAAAGATGGTCTGATTTAAAACAAAGACTGCAGTATGTTAGAAGCTGACTGTGTGCAATTACTTGGGGTGAAAGCCTGTACATTGTCTAAAGGGACACTGCTGCCATTATAAAAGCTATTTGAGCCATGTTATCCTGCTTGCTGATATAGACACAGCCCATAGTCACGGAGTCACTGCTTGGTATTTCCTTTGGGATCAAGCTATAACTTTGCAATACTATACGTTTAAGCTTTGAATGCTGACACATCGTAAAAATCAAAAGCAAACAAACAGGAAAAGCCTGAAACATATTGAAAGAATTTTAAAAGAGAAGATTAAGCTTGCAATGCCCAATTGCTCCTTGCAGAGCGTTTTGTGGGTTTGTTTCCTTGCTAACACCAAAGATCTACTCCATCATGTCCTTCAGACCAGCACTGACTGACACACACACTTTCTGCTGTCAAAGACAGGATCCCACAGCTGTTCTCCTCTTCCAAAACCCAGTTCCTTTCCTGTTCACTCTCCCAGTCCCTGCACAAACCATGCTCTTCCCCCTACAGACACCTTCTGGTCATCCCCACCTTAAGGATGATCAATGTCAGTCATTTCCAGCTTCTCCCCTCCTTTCTTTGCCTAACTTACTGAAGAACATGATGTTGGAGCAGGAACTGTTCTTTGCATGTAGATGGTATGTAACCCCCAATTTCCTACATAACTGCAGAATACCTCCCACGGCAGATCCCTGTACCAACAAGGTAGCATTACATATCAAATCATATTAAAATGCATCATTTTACCTGCCACTTGGGACAAATCATTGCCTGATCATCAACACTTAACATCATATCAGCATCAGGACCCGCGGGTCTGTATGTCCTGGGGGCTGTTTTGTTTCTGTGTGCAGCACAAATTGGTACTGATCTTTCCCCCAGGTTTCTCAGTACTACTATGGAACAGTTTCACCAACCTGGTGCTATTTAGAGGTCAGAAAGTGGAATTTTCAAAGGAGCTTGGCACACAGCTCCCTCTGATCTTTCCTTTTTAAAATCTTCAATCTCGGTTTCTCAGAAAAATCCCCCAGCTTGGAGTTTTCAGTGTGACTGAAAGTGATTACAAATCAAACACTGGATTTTCCTTTCAGACATGATGCAAAAGAGTTAGGATGATCTGCTGACATTCTTGTCATATTTAAAAAAGAAAAGAGCATGTTTTTGTAATTCCTTTTGCAAAGACTCTGATAAGATTCCTTCTGCCTCTCACACAGATCCCTCAAATCCTGTTTTCTAATTAGATCTTGATTGCATCCTGTCCAGCCAGTGCTGACCAGCAAGATTTTTTGGTTAAGTAAAGTTAAAGATGACTTTACATCCCATTCCACCAGATTTAAATAAAGTCAGATGGTGCAAGTTAATGGTGTCTTGGTCTTTGAGTCCTAAAGAGGGGGAGTACATGGCAAAAAAGGCATTCCTTGTGCAAGACCAAAAGGGAAGACCTGCAGACTCTTGGCAGGACCACAGCTCCAGGGCTTATTTGCAGCTCAGGCAAGTCTAGCACAGGGAAACAAGAGTCTCCACATAGTCTTTAAGGAATATCAGGGGGAAATAATAATCACTGGGAAAATCCTAGCTTTTTGTACACAGTTTTTATAAAGTTTACCCCATATACATGTTTACAAAACCAGAAGCAAAAAAAGTCTGTATTTTTAATCCAAATCGAGAGGGAAGAGATCTCTTTCTTATTGCTGCAGAGCATACAGTCAGTCTCTCGTCGTCTTCTGCTGCCAAAGAATTTGCCCTACAGAATCATTCCAGAATGTCCTCTTTTATTAAGAAATAGTATTTACAGAAGAACTGCAAACATAATTTTTTATCTGGCTCTTCTCCACCTGTTTTTTTTTTTCCCCTAAAGTTTTCTCGCTATGCAGCAGGATTTATATAACACAAGTGCCACAGCTGTCTTCTATTCATATATATAATTAGAGCATTTCTGCTCTAAAACTACCAGTCTGACAGCAGTGGCCAAAGCAACTGAGACACCAAACATGAAATCCTACAAGGAGATACCTCCAGCCTAGGCTACAGATAATCCATTGGAACTGATCAAGGATAATGAGTTACCACCCATCACCTGAGAACCTGTAAAGGACAGAGTGGGTCCCCTAGCTCGAAGAGACTGCCAGGGTGAAATGCATTTCCTCAAGCTGTTCAATATGCACCTCACTTCGAAGCTTCTTTTACATTACTTTCTTGAGGTATGTGGCAGGTGTCTCATAATGGCATATTTATTTATTGTGTATTCAGTGCTCACTGGAGTGAGATGTGTGCTCAGCTGTGTGACACAGGGTAAGGTCTGTCGGTAAATTTCTATTCTAAAAAAAAAATAGTCTGTCCTTTTAATGCTGCCTGAAACAATTGCTACCTCCCATCAGTATCCCCAGCATCCTTACCCACTGCATCAGCTGGTTTTGTTTGCAGGACCCAAACTTTTGTATCAGTAGTACTCTAGGTTTTATGTGCAGAATATTGGCGACAATATAAGAAAATGACAATTCGCAGCTCAAAATATCACTTCCCTGAAGATGTAATTACTTTTATGTACAGAAAAACTATTTGGCCCAATGCACCACTGAATTTGTGTGTAGATTTTTGTGCTGGTCTTTATATAAGAGCTGGTCCCACGCTGCATGTCCTTCAGTCCTCCCCTGTCCATGGCCTATGGATTCCTGATAGCAATACAGAGGAACTCAGTGGAAAAGGCAGACTTCATCTGCCAATAAAATTCTTCCCCTTTCTGAATGTTTTTAAGTATTCCTACACAGGCCTAACTTACCTGAAGGGCTTAAAATTATTCTGAAGGGCCTCAGATGGTAGTCCACTCGCTTGTCTGACTTCAGTCGCATGGCTTAGGCTGCACTTTATTAAATGTTTAACAGCAGTTATAGTTTCTGGCCAAGTTAATTAAAAAAATAATTTTTTAAAAAAAGGCAATTTTTAAAGATACAAAAACAGATCAATGGATTTTTAGTTCTTATCCCCCAAAGTCAGTTACTCACTTTTCAGTAGGTGTTCTGCATACGCATGCACAGGGACTTGTCCCTTGCGGTACCCACCCATTCAGCAGCAATGCTGGGCACCAAGCCCTCCAATTAACTGCTGTGATGCTCAACGTACTGATGGGAGCCAAGACTTGGAGGTTACACACCTGTTAACCTGCTTTCTGACCCTGAGGCTGAGTGGCAAAGTCTGCATACATCCGTATGGTTATGCTTCTTCCATAACAGGGTAACACATCCAAACGGCTTTTGGGAAGTTCATACAATTAGAGGAAAGCTAGGAATTGACAGGAAATGTAAATTACCTATGAAAAACTGTTCTACCCTAAGAGCAATTAAATACTCCAATTGGAGCCCAGAGAGACTGTGAAAACCCCATCCTTGGAGATGTTCTTGACTGGGTGCAGCCCCTGAGCACCCCACTCTACCTGGACCCATTTCAAGCATGGAGTTAGACCAGGTGATTTCTAGAATTGCTTTCCAACCTCATTTATTGTAGGAATGGTCCTTGGCCTTTGCTGACTTCCAGACAGTGTCTGGGAAATGTTTGAGAGACTGTATTTGGTCCAGACAAAACCATGCCAAGCGCTTTGATAAAATTTTAACAGTAGAGAGGATCAAGTTCCTGTGCTCAGGGGTATTCCCTGCCACTGGTTATTACCTAGGAGAGATGTAGATGGAGATGTTGGTACTCCCAGTGTGGCACAGAAAGTCCATAACAGAGTAGGAACTTCAGTGCCTGCTCTCCTATCTGAGGTTTACCCTGTACCACCCAGTATACTCTTTCTTCATCAAGATGTTCACTTATTAGAACATCCAGCTTCAGCTGAAGTGAAATCTTGACATGGCTTTTAGTTATTACGTCGTGATTCTTGCTGGGATAGTATTTTCACATTCAACTGCTCCTTTCTGATACTAAGCTCAAGCCAAGTAAGAGACCTGAAAGGCCACGTGTTCAGGAGATGTTATTGACAAAGTAGTTCTCATGTACTTTTCAGAATCTGGAACTTAGTGAATAGTTTGCAGTCAGAAAAGATTAATAACATCAGAGACCTTTAAATAAAGGCCTTAGAACTAAATTTGGCATGTCACTATACAGTTTTAAATATGACCCCTACAATAATCTGCACACAGATTTATTTGTATTACTGGACACTGGGTGTATCTCTACAGCTCTTTTCAAGCTGATAAGCATTTTATTTGCTTCCCTTCTAGGATGGTAAACTCTGATTTGAAAGCGTTGGGATTAAGAAAATCAGTAGGACTAACCATATCGAGAGCAAAGTTCTGCCTAATGCTGCCAGCTGCTGGAGCAGCATGTGTTAACATCAGCGAGACCCTGCAGACAAACTATGCTTCACGTTTCGTGATTGCTTTGGAAGTCATAACTGGGAGCAAAATTGTGGTCTTCATTCAGGAATTTACACTGGTTAGTACTTTGATAACTATAGGCGAGAAGTACTTCGCCATAATTTCACGAAGCAAGGTGGAATGATCTACCTAATGCCATCCAATTTGCCCGTGGCAGACCCAGGAGAGCTTGTTCTGCTAAGTGCCAGGACACAACCAGCATAACTTCCATTTTTTCTCATTTGAATGAACTATTTCCCCATCTTACAAATAAAACCATTTACTCCTGTGCCTAATCTTTCCCATTGAGTGAGTAATATTAGTTGATTAGTCATTCAGGCTTCGTCCCTTAACATCGCTGACAGATGGCTGTATTAGTGATCGCTCTATAAGTGGAAATGCAATGATGCTATTCCCTCAGCCCATTGGAGCAAAGAATATTTATTACCCACCTTGCATTTGTTTCCTTTGCGGCTCATGCACTTTGCACTTTTCAAGAAGGGTCCCTGGATGCCACTGATAAAAGAGCAGCTCCCTCTGAATGCTGGCTTAGAGGCTTTCGGTAGATCAGCAGCGTATGAAACAGCAAGGACAACTAAGGAAGCTGGAAAATTTTTTCTGTACTAAAAATAAACAGTGAATAACCGTTTACATTTAAATAAGCATATTCAGCATGTTCACATATTATATTCTAATTACTTAATAGCTTGAACTTTGTTAAACGGTGCATTTTATCGCATGCATTCAATCTTTCTTACATTGCACTGATGATGCTGACAGCAGCAAGTAATTGATCTGGGCTGTGCTTCAGGTGCTCAAGTAAATCTTGATCTCTCTCTCTTCCTCACACACTCATTCAATTAATTTCTCCCTAACTTTAATTGACATTCCTCTTTTTTTCAAGGGTTCCCAAACTTTATTTCCCCAAAGATGCTTTGTCATTCAGCTTGGTTCCTAAACCCCTTCTATTTCGCACACTTCAGTCTTCCTCATCTGGCTGCAGATCTTTCTTCCCTAAACCCTCCTTTCCCCCAAGTGCCAAACATCCTTTCTCTTTCCAGCCATCTCCATTATCTTGCATTTTTAAGGGGGGCAGAATTTGGTGCTCAGGCTGCAGTATAAAGCTGCAGTTGCTGTTGCTGCTGGGCTAAGGGAGCCCTGTACAACCCACAGGTTGGAAGATTGCTGCTGTTAAGTAGGATAAACACTAATAATAAGCTCCCATCTGTACCAGAAGGGCAGGCAACCTATTTCTTACCGAGAAAAAAGTAAGACCTTGGGAAAACACACGTTAAAAAATGCTGCTGAATTAACAAAAATGGAATTGATGCCTTTCCCTGCTTGGTTGCCTGCCTTGCCTCAGGCTCTGTTAAGGCTCCATCCAGACCATGTGTTACGTTTCTTGCTTCTCCCATAGTGGAACAGCTCGAAAATAATGGTAGAACAGTTCTTTGATTGTGGAAATCTCCCCTCCTTTTAAAAATATCTGCTAACTGTAAGGAACGAAAACGTTGCAGTGAATTTATGCCTCAGGGAGGGAGCAAAGTTATCCGAGGGATTGCTTCAGTCCATTTGTTCCCTAGAGCTGTGTCAGAGACAGTTGCACAAAACCATATTCTATCCTTGATTTTTTGCATGCACAAAACCCCTGAAGCTCAAGCCATAATTTCTCCCTATTAGAGCACTTACTCTGACATTCCTTATGACTGCAATAAATATGTTAAGAACATCTACTTTTAACTCCTCTTATGTCTTTAAAAAGGCGGTGATTCATTGTTTCAGGCTGCGCTTCCAAAAGCAGTGTATTGCTGGATCTTATGAAAAGCATTTTTATCAATGGATAGAAAATAATTTGCAGAATTATGTTTCCTGCTGTTGAAAAAAGCTTCCAAATGATTCTCCTACCCCAAAAAGGAAGTTGAAAATTAAAGCAGAATAATCTTAAATAAGTTCTGATTCATAAAGTTTCTCTCATATTAAATCCTGCTCTTAATTGGGCTGCTGGCACTGCTGTGCAGGGAAAGAGCCCTCCAGATCAATGTGAACTGGGCTAAGTATGCAAGTGTGTGCTATAAAGTCACCACTGGTAAAGATAGATTGCAGCTTTAGCTTTGCTGGAGTGTATCTACCAGGCCTTGTGTTTATGTAATTGGCTATTGTCATTCTACAAGATTTAATCTTGCTAATGCTGTAAAATGATCAGGAATCTCTCAGTGTAATCGGTGCCATATAACGTACAGCACAGTGTCAGCCAACGAACAGCTATAATGTCAATACAACATGGCCAGCTATTAACAGTGTGTGAGCACTTCTGAGCAGGGGTTTTGTTCATTTTATAGTGAACTCCTCATCTAAAGTATTCCGTTTGTGGATGTTTTAGATAAGGCTGAAGTAACTTCAATCCTCTCCAAACACCGAGCTTTCAGGAGTGCTTTGATTACATATACATAACAAAGGGCAATCTAAGTATTTTATCCAAAGTCATCATTAATACTTCTGTAACAATTCAAGATGATAATGTAAAAATGCACTGAAAAACACTATGAATATGCTCATTTCAATAGCACCTCAACCCTTGAACACAGATGGAGTTAAATCTGCTGGGCTAAATGTTACAGAAACCATGAAAGCAGACAGGCCTTTTAAATACAAATGCCTTTTATTAGAAGCTGTTTAATAGGAATTTTAAAATTGTAAAACAGGCTTCCAAAGAACACACGTAACTGAGTTTACAGAGGGCATAAGGGAAGCAAAGAAAAACAAGTTGACTAGCTTTTGCAGTTTTAACAGGTTATGTTCTAGTTATGCTTGCATCTTTACCCTTATCTGAATCAAAAATTATATATATTTGAGCAAGGCTGACCCCCATACACACGCTTACACCTAATACAACTTCATATAATTTCTCTTTTTTTGGAGCATAAGAGATAACGTGTGAGGTTTTCCAGTTTATTTTAGAACAGGAATATAATAGAATAGTTCATCTGGAGGTGACCTACAATGATCATTGGCCACTACCAAGGTTCCGTCTGCTCTGACACAGCCGTGGCATCACCAGGGCTGGTGCCTGGAGTTAGTGCTACATCACTCTGACATGGTTATTATCTTCCACCTTTCAGGCAAGAAAAACAATTAAAAAACCAAAATAAATAAAAATACATAAAGAAATAAAATAACAGCTGGCAATACTGGGGTGGCAAATCAGGTAGCTGTAGCAACAGCTTCAAGAACAGGACCTCAGCAAAGGTTAGAAGAGAATCAAAAGCACCAAGTCCTACCCACTGCCCAGTTTTAAAGATTTGTGTGGTACTTGCTGTTGAGATTTGGGGGTATGAAGACAATTCTGGAAGAACAATGCTTGCCATGTTGACTGAAGGTAATATTTCACACCTTTGGAATTAAGGATGTGTCCAGTGCCAAACCCTGCATCCATGAGCGGCTGACGGCGCTGAGCGTGGCTCGGCCTGAGCTGCAAGACACACATCTGTCTTTCCCTGAAACAAACCAAAAGATTTTGCCATGAACTGCCTTGTGCTACACACTTCAGCTGCACACGGGAATGAAAGACAGGAATTATTTTCCATCTGCTTGGTTCACTGCAGGCTATTACACACATCTATAACTGACAGGACCAGAGGTAATGGGCACACACTGACATGCAGGAGCTTCCCTCTGAACATCAGAAAACATTGTTTTCCTGTGAGGGTGACTGAGCACTGGCACAGGTTGCCCAGGGAGGTTGTGGAGTCTCCCTCCTTGGAGGTATTCAAAAGCTGTCTGGGCATGGTCCTGGGCAGCTGGCTCTGGGTGGCCCTGCCTGAGCAGAGGGGTTGAGCCCGATGACCTCCAGAGGTCCCGTCCAACCTCAGCCAGCCTGTGATTCTGTGATTCAGGCACATGGAGACTTACTGCAATTCAGCTGACACACTGGTGTGTGGCTGGTGAAGCCCCATGAACCTTCTGTCAAGTTCAGCCCAAAGACAGTCGCTACAGGAACTGACTGATCCAGTCTGCATGATGCTGTGACTGGGTGTGACAGCTGGTGGGCTCGCGATGAACAGCCAGGGACCACATCCTCTGTGTGCAAACTCTGACCTTCATTTGGAGACCAGCAAAATGGTAGATAATTTACGGTTATCAGATTATCAGATGATAATTTTCCAGGCAATGAACCTGTTGGCTGCGCAGTCTTCAGCTGGAAGAAATTAAGATCCCAAAAGGCTCACTAGTCCTAGATATATTATAGACTTAAAGCAAGAAAGTTCTCTAAGGCAGCTCATCTGCTGCCTTCAGGAGACATATTGCCCTCGAGGAAGGCTGGTGGTTTCTACACACCAGTAAAGCTGTTGGGATGGGAACAAGACTGAGCAGCTCTGAACAGTTCATTACCCATTTCTGTGCCTGTGTGCAAAAGAAAGTGCAGAAATGCTGTAATCGTCTAGCATTTTGCACCTTCCTTGCTTTCAGTGCAGGGATAAGTGGTTACATGGGGTGCAAAGCAGCAGTGAGTCAAGGATGCAGTGTTTCCAGATGGGACGAGCAGAACCAGCATGTGTGAGACCTCATGAGAGCTTCTGCCTGCGTTTGCAGACACCAGGAGTTCATACACTTCAGCTAAGCTCCAGAGAAACATGCGACTTTGTGATGCTCTTCTGAATCCAGCACAAGTTCTGAACTATCTAAAGCTTTCTGTCACTTGTCATTTCTTGTTTCCTCTTTTTACCCAGAAACCTTAATCCCTTTCTGAAGATTGTGTTTAAACAATCTCAGCAACTAAACACATGTGAAGTAAGAAAAGGAGCAAGCACACCTTGGCCAGGTTTATACGCTGCAGGAGGTGCTACAGTTTAGAGATGACAGAGCAAGTCAATAGTAGATAAATTCAGGCTGCCTGTTTTTTCACTTGTTTCCTGTATAAAGAATCTTTTGGAAATTGGGCACAGCTGAACTTGAGGAATGGGCTTTTTGGCTCCCTGCTTAGCTGCTCCATCATGAAATGTAGTGATAGCCAAAAAAGTAACTGCATAAAAATGGCCCCTCTGTGCTGTAAATATGTGCTCTCCGTGGGTCTCCTGAGGCATATGTGTTGAGTTTAATGACTGTTTTGGGGTGTTTCCTTTTTTCTCTCTCTTTCCTGTAGCTGGGGATCATAGAATCATAGAATTATTTAGGTTGGAAAAGACCCTTAAGATCATCCAGTCCAACCATTAACCCGGCACTGCCAAGTCCTCCACTAAACCAGCTGCCTGTAAGACCATGATGGAGTACAGACTAGGGCTACTTGTGTCCCCTTATCTTTAGTCAATGCCTTTGTGAAAAGTTGTAACACTCTCCAGCTGAGCGGTAGAGGAAGCAGTGGACAGGTGTGTGCCATGATCTGATCATGTCCATGTCTGGGGATGTGGCTGTCAAAGACAGGAGCACCAAAGAACAGAGCAGCCACCCGCCATTGCCATGGGGCAGCCCCTGCCTCCCTGCCTGGAGCTCTCCCAGCCTCACCTCAAGCCTGTTCAACCCATGTCTCCCTGGCAGACAGGAGACACCCATCCTGGCCCAGCCACATCATCAACCCCACCACAACGTGGGCCACCAGCAGTGCTTTCCCCGCTGGGACCTGGACTCTAGGGCTGGTGCCAGGAGCTCCTTGTGTGGCCCAGCCCTGGGCTACCTGGGCAAAAAGGGTGCCTGGCTTTGCCATGGCTGTAGGGAGCTCCAGCTCCCACTAAGACCATAACAGCGTATGGGTTGGGGCTATCTTATCTGTCCCTGTAGCACGCTGACAGCTCTCCAGCTGAGTGTTGGGAGAGGGAGAGGACAGGAGTGTGCCATGGTCTGGTCCTGTCCCTGTCCAGGCATCCAGCTGTAATAGACAGGAGAAGCAACAAAGGAGGAGCAGCCACCCTCCATGGCCATGGGCAGCCCCTGCCCTTCCCTCCCCTGCTCTCTCCTGTCAGCCCTTGTTCACCTGCCTACTGGTCTGCCAGCCTGGTCTGGCACAGCCCTTTTTATACCTGCCTTGGGCCACCCACATCACCAACTCCCTTGGGACACGACCACCACCAAGGTTCCGTCTGCTGTGACACAACCATGACACCACCAAGGCTGGTGCCTGCAGTTAGTGCTGCATCACTCTGACATGGTTATTATCTTGCATCATTCAGGCAAGAAGAAACAATTGAATAATGAAAATAAATAAATAAATGTAATTAGTTTCAGTTACAGCTTCTCAAAATGAAATTGCAGGAGGCATCTCCCTGTGTTAGAACAGCTTTGCTCAGCATTATCTATGCTGTTTGAACAGACGTGCCATAAATTTCCGTTTGCTGCAATGTATTGGAAGATTTGAGAGCAATAAATACTTCCCTTTATTTATCTTTAATGAAGATCACCATTCTGTGAATTATTCTAACATACAGTTTTCATTCATTTAAGGAAGAATGAGAAATGCAGAGTTACTAAGAACCTTTTCCAGAAGTAAAAGCTCAATTATATAGCTTGAATGGTCTTATACTAAACTCTGATCATGTCTATGACTTTATGTCACGGTTTAACTCTGGCCAGCGACCAAGCCCCACGCAGCCACTCGCTCACTCCCCCCACAGCGGGATGGGGGAGAGGATCAGGAGGGTAAAAGTGAGAAAACTCATGGGTTGAGATAAAGACAGTTTAATAGGTAAGCAAAAGCCATGCATGCAAGCAGAGCAAAACACGGAATTCATTCACCACTTCCCATGGGCAGGCAGGTGCTCAGCCATCTCCAGGAAAGCAGGGCTCTGTCACGCACAATGGTTACTTGGGAAGACAAATGCCATCACTCTGAATGTGCCCCCCTTCCTGCTTCTTCCCCCAGCTTTATATATTGAGCATGATGCTCTATTCTGTGGAATATCCCTTTGTCTAGTTGGGGTCACCTGTCCTGGCTGTGTTCCCTCCCAGTTTCCCGTGCCCCTCCAGCCCTCTCGCTGGCAGGGCCTGAGAAACACAAAAGTCCTTGACTTAGTACAAACCTTACCCAGCAACAACCAAAAGCATCTGTGTGCTGTCAGCCTTGTTCTCACACCAAATCCAAACCACAGCACT
>JAVJGI010000062.1:79203007-79244695 GCA_035590275.1 Ibycter americanus
CGTGTGCTGTCAGCCTTGTTCTCACACCAAATCCAAACCACAGCACTGCACCAGCTACTGAGAAGCACATCAACTCTATCCCACCTGAAACCAGGACACTTTCATTCATTTAGACACCTCAGAGCTCAAACAGCTGAACATAACCCACACATTAGGAACATGTTTTTTAAAGGCTGACCCCCTTCCAAGCTTATTTGCAAATAATGCTCAGGATTCCGAGACTCATTTCACATGCTTTCCTCAAATATTATACTCCAAGCATCTATTCACTACAGCAAAAGTACATTCTGGGAACAAAAACAAGAGCACACAGAGTTTTCTTCTTGCTTTGGGACATGTTCAGCTATCTAGCCTGAAACTCATAATAAATTTTGAGAGAGAATATCTATATTTTAGTAGACATTTCTGAATTTCCCAAGGTCTAAGCTTCATTTCCTGTGAACTCTGCCATGGCAGTCACAAATCTAAGCAGATGATGTAAACATATAAAAAAATGTTCAGTAATAAAGAGTATTTTGATTCTTGAATGGTCAGAATGGGCAGAGGAGTTTAGAGTTTATTTCTTTTGAGAAAAATAAACGGAGAAATAGTTGGGGAAAAGCAAAATACGCAGAAACCAAAGTAGTGCTGTAAATCTGGAATCCATGGGCCTGCTTCCAGCTTCTCACCCTGAAACAGCACATTCCCCTGTACATACTTCCCCCATGTATACCCACCTATAGTTCCTCCTTTTCCCCTTCCATACAGACTACACAGCCTGTTGTCATGTGTAGTGTCATCAGAGCCATGTACGTACACAGCACATTGGGTATTCGCTGGAAACATCACATTGGCAATGTATATGGGCCATATGTATGTACACTTTAAAAGACATCACTGGTTCTGTCCAGCTGAGCATGAATTTAGCAGTGTGGTGACAAAACACTTATTCTACATTTTCCAGAAGTATCAGTCAAGTTGGGGTAATTTTCTTTTCATCTGTTACTGAAATTATGGGGAAAACAGAAATCTCTTCCCTAATGGCCAAAAGTGGTTCTGTCACAGGGCTCAGAGAACGAGAAGCCACGTAACAGAAGTTTGGTCGGGCAAATAGGAAAGTTTCATTGAATCTGCCCAGCGATGCCAGTTCTGTCTCTAGCTTTGCTTCCTCCCCTCTTCCAATCTCTCTAGTAAATGAAGGAACTTCATTAACAATTAATCAGCTTATCTCAGACTCCAATGCCTGTGTTTGCTTTGAAGGCTTTTAATTACGGATGACTTCATTTAAGAATGCATTAAATGCTCTACAGATTTGAAAGGAATTCATCACAATGTAATTAGGTTGAGAGCTCTTTGGTCATCAGGTGGCCTACCATTTCCCTCCTGATGGTGGTTTAGATACCAATACTGAAAAATGGAATACTTGTCTCTAATGACTGACCCAATATGCTTAGGCATTGCTTAGAATCAATTGCTTGCATGTTGCAATGTTTTACTCGTCACTAACAATTTCCGGCCTCACCGTCATCACAGACAGCTGTCAATCAAAAATACTTTTGACTCGGAAGCAACATGCAGGTTCCTCCAGTGGGAGAATGCTGTGGGACAGTATCCGGATTAGGAAGCCCTGCACAGGAAGGGGACACGGGGTCAATAGCTGATCTTTACTGGTGACAAGGTGTAGTTCAATGCCCATCTATTACGCTCCTGTCTTCAGGCTGCGAGCTGGACTCTAGTCCATTCCTGGGCACAGCAGGAGCAATATTAATAGAGCTATAGTGCTCAAGTAGGAAAAAAAGAATAAAATCTGTAGAGACATCGTTTATTGCATTTCCAGAGTAAGGACAGCATCACAATCCTTTTGGAAAGCTGGGTGAGCAACATTTAATTTCAGTGGTCAATCCACAAAAGTATGGGAGAGGAGAGGAGAAAGAAAGAGAAATTTGGCTCAGCCAAAAGACAATTATTCTTTTCAATCAAAGAAACTCACAAGAAAACTCCTCAGAACAATCCATTTTGCATCAGACTAAAACATGTTTCATTTCATTTTAAATTATTAATGTCCTTTGATGTTTTCAACTTAGCCAATTTTGACATGAGCTGCTGTTTCTAAAAAAGAGTAATACATTTTCTCATTTAAGTCAAAACAAGATTGTTTAACGATTAAGCTATTTCTCTCATTTCTTGGTAAAGCTACTTGATACAGTTTCACAAAAACCTTCATTTCCCCTGCAACCCATTTGCAAGCAAATTCAATAAACGTACGCAGAACTTGCCTGCTTGCCTTCCCCAGGAAAAGAAAAAAAAAATAATTTCAAGTCAGGATTCTCCGGCTTGCTGCTAAAAACAGCCTGTTTCCATAGCTGTCACTCCCCCTGCAGCGGGGGAGTCTGAAACATCCCTAATGCCTCGCCACGTCTATGAAGCTGCTCCTGGCTGGCTGGCACACTGCTTGCAGCGCCGAATGCAGGCGGGACTCAGGAGCAACCTCGTCTGCTGCAGTTCTGACTCACTTTCTTGGCCCAGCTTCAGTTAGTTAGGGAATTCCCTGGAGGATGTAAGTGTCGGCATCGCAGCTCCTTTGCAATGTTTAAAGGTTAAAGGAGCCCAGAGATACCAGTGGAAGAGGTCTTCCTGCAACCGCCTTCATGGAAGTCATCAAAGCCTTTCTAGATGCCAACACCAAGGGCACCAGAGAAGGACTCCGTGTAGCAAGCTGCAAACATCCTTCTGCCAGCAGACTTGCATAACAATCTGTTCAACCTGTTTCAACACATTTCTGTCTGTATTTTTGCCCACCGAACAAAAAAAAATAAATCTTTCCAAATCCAAACTAGGCAGCAATTATCATATTGCCTAGCAGAGACTGCTTCAGGGCTGCTAGACGTGCCCTGAAGGTGACATGAGATGGTGGAGAGCAGCAAAGCTGGGCTCCAGCCCAAATGGATCCGTGTCCCACCAGCACTGCTTGTACCTCCTGCATATGGCAAGGTTACGGGGCTGGACTGAGGCAGGGCTCCCAACTCCAGTAACTGTTTCCTTCTCACCACCCATCAATGGCCAAGACCATGAAGCCTTTTGGGAATGAAAAAAACATCATCTGTCATCAAGACTGAAACTTTGTCCAGATTGGAGTCAGGCAACAAGTCTTAGCTGAGCCATTTCTCTTCCAGATATGGAAATGAGTGCTGGCAAGTTTGTCTTGATTATATTATGTTGCTTTTCTGATGGAAAAAACTGATTAACTATTTCATACCCACATTTTCTTAGTGAAACATTTCAATGTTAAAATCAAAATAAAATAGCTGTAGTTCTGAAGTTTAATTTTAACATCTAAATTTACCTAAAATCGCAGTTACTTTGACTTGAACATAATGCTAAATCTAGTTCAAAACACATTGTTCTGAACATTTTGGATTTGTTGTTTGTTTGTTGTGGGTTCTTTTGAAAGGGAATTCTTTCACTTGGATAGATTCTTTCCTCTTAGCTTTTTGTACTATTGGCACACTGAAAAAAATTTGTTTGTTGATATCCAGACCAGACTTTTCTCTGAAATCAAGAATTCGGTAATCTTTTAGGAAAAATCCTAGACCACATAACCTTGAGACAAAATGTCACAGAGGGTTTTGTGCAGTTTTGCCTTAGTGGCCACTGGTTTACAGTTTGAAAGATTTGATACTAAGCCTGCAGCCACTGGTAGCACTGTATAATCTCGCATCTCCGTTTACTGCAAAGTCCAGGAAAATGATGACCCAGGTGTATTCAGTAGGGCAGCCAAAGTCAATGGCTTCTTCTAGCCACAGCTGTCCTCATCCTCGGGCCCCGCTGTAGCAGCTCAGTGTGGTCCATATGAAATGTTATTCATGCACTAGTATCATGGCTTTTGTCCTTTGCAAATTGTGCAAAGGATACAAGCTGTCCATAATGGCCTCCAGGAAGCCCACTCTCTGTTGATGGTCTCACTGGGCTGAATTCTGGGGACAAACAATGACAGCTGCCCCTGAGGCTGCAGACCAAAAAGACAAAGAGGGAGGAACACCTGAAAAATCTACACCAGGCAATACAGCAAGACAGACTTGTTCAGCGAAAGCCTAGACTTCTTCACTCCTACACTGAGAATGTTAACTTCAGAATGCCGTATGTTTCAGGGTAAGTGACTGTGGTTTAGGCTCCATGAGAAAAGGTGCAGAAGGTACAGCCACTCTATAAAAAGCCCACAGATTAATTCATACCCATGGGTCAGCTGGCAATGAATGAAACCAGTTCATTGAAAACAAGAACCAGGCTAAACAACACATTACATCCAACTTACACAAAACCCAAACTTAAAACAGTTGAAAGGTATTTGTTAAGCAAAGTTCTTTCTGTCTCTTGCCTCAGCACCATCTATCTCTGATGATTAAAGGCATGAAGACAACATCTGGAACAGGTACAGGGAGCATTTCTTGATTCCATGGGAACAGAACAGACCTTTGGTCATCCAGGACATCAATAATTCATTGCGTGAGCAGCCAAAAAGCAAAATATTACTGATTCCTGTAACTTAAGTGAGGAGCAAATTGCCCTGCTCTGGTTTTAGTGCTTTGATAGATTTTCCTATTCAGTTACTGACTGCAGGGAAGGGAAAAACATACAGGGACAGTCATGCAGGCTCTGTGTCAAGGCAGTGTCCAGAACACACCTGCAAGTCCAGCAAATGCAGATGTTGGTTTAGCACTTGCTGGAGCAATGGGGAGGAGGGTATTGTGACTAAATCCCCTCAGAGATGCTGGTAAGCCTGTGTCCCATGGAAGAAAAGAAACGTGGAAGGTGGTGTTGGAATCACAGAAGAACAGCAAGCTTATAGACCTGCAACAGGGAAAAGAGGATGCAAAGGAAGAGCTGGGGAAGTTTTGAAAGCAGTCAGGAAGTTTTGCAATGAGGATTTTTGATAATTTCTGAATTCATCATATGCTTTATAAAAATATTGCCAAAATAGGATACATTGCTAATCTGTTTTTCATCCTCCTTATTTTGATTGTTAATACCAAGGCAGTGTTCTCTTATTGGTGCCATGCACATCCATGCATTCAAGAGCCGGGGCGGGGAAGGGGGAGGGCAGGAATTTTTTTCCCTCTAGTTTGGCAGTATTCCATTGCACTGACAGAATATTTTTTTTTAGAGGGACATTTAAGTGAATTGATTTTGAATCTTTGACATTGTAATCGATACATGTAAAAGAAAGTATTAACTCACAACTGCCAGTTTCTGCTGTGATCGTGGTTTTCTTCTTTAGTACCAGATAAGATCAGTCACTGTCTAAATGAAATGTGCTGGGTAAACACATTTTACCTAAAAGCAAAGCTCTACCAAAATAAACAAGGGTAAAAAGATCAGGGACCCTGAATCTACCCAGTTCTATGGTGTCCCAGGGAATGGAGCCCTCAGACCTCCGCTGCACTTTGGGTTCTCCCCTGAGCACCTGCCCGGTCCATTGGACTAAAATAAGACCAGTCATGGGTCACGTGGAGGAAGAAGAGACTAATCGTCCTCTTTCTGGTTGCAAGCAAAACTGGACAAGACGTACCTGCCTGTGCATTCAGAGCATTTTTATTCCTCCTCTTCCTCTAAGTGTATCATTACTCTGATTCATTGCTTCCCAGCACTGACTTCTACGCGTAGCTCTCAGCAATCACAAATGGGAATGTGAGATTGGGATGTTTTCGTGGAGAGTGGCCAGAATTAAAGCAGCTTTTATATTGCCAAGGCTCATACAGGTCATTATGTGTCACTAATTAGTCAAATAACAGATGTAACTCCTGCAGCATGAAGAGTTGCTGTTTTCCCTTGCTTTTCAATTACTGCCCTGTGAGCAGGGACAAAGTGTGTGAAATATGAGGTTGTTGTTTTGTATATTTAATGTCCCTGTGATAAAAGATGTGTCAGGCTCTGATCTCAAAACTCAAAGGCAACATGGGAAAGGAGACACCCAGGCTATGTCTGTGTTAGCAAATTGAGTATTGCCAGGCCCCAGCACTGGAAATCAGTCTCCTATGCTGCTACCTTGCTAGACAAGTTCCTCCCCATTCTTCCCTCTCAGGCACCAGTGTCTTCTGAAGCACGGGTCCGAGGCAGCACAGGCCACAGACCATTGCCTGTGTCCCCCCTGTTGTGGCACTCAGACACCCCTGAAGGTGTGATGTATTGCCTCTTCCATGCAAGCTGGCCTCAGAGCTGGTGGGTGGATGCTGGTGTGGTGTCTACCATTGGATGTATTGGGGGTTTTGGTGCTTCCTCTTAAGAAACTGTGCTGCGCATCACACCTCTATAGAAGTTTTCAGCTATCTCCCTCTTTCCAGGCTAAATGGGCAGTTTACAGCTATTTGTTATGTTTATACTCTTTGTTAAGTTGTAGTCTTCCTTGGTGGTCACACCTCACTGCTTGCTTCTCCTTTGCCTGGTTTTCCAGTGATCTATGTCCTCCTAGTTGTTGTTTTGTCAGGCTGAACAAACCAGCCTCAGCTAATCTGTCTCCTGCGATAGACTCATCCTCCTAGTCACCAGTGAGCTTAGAAGTTAAGCAATGACATGGATCAAGAGCTGCCTCCCCTCCTGCTGTGGAAACAAAAAGTTTCATAGACCTTTGTGTCCAGAGACCAGTGAATGATGTTAATAAATAAATGTCATTCCCTAACATTGGATCTGAAGAATACCTCTAGTTAATAAAGAAAATGCTACTCTATGCACTGACAGGACTTTATAGTTTTCTCTTGCTTCACATATGATGTTAATTTAGATCTTTTCCCAAAACTGTAAGTAAAGAATGGGCAGGAATTCAACATATCCCTTGGGTTGGACTTCCAAGTCAAGGAAGAGACTGCTGACTACTTTAGTAACACAAATTCTTTAAAGTTTGCTTTTTTAGCTGCTACTATATTTGTCCCATTTTGTTTGAACTTGTTAGAAGTCATTACTACTAAAACCTGGATTTCTTATAAATAAACTAGTGACTTCCTTTCACTGCAGTCCTCAGAGTTTCTTTGCATTCCATCACTTATGGGAAATATTGCCTCTGTCTTTCTAAATTACAATTTTGATTTTAACTTATAAGATTTTAAAATATTTCCCCAATTCCCCTCAGCTGAGCATTTGCAGGCACATCCATTTCTATATGCAATCACCCTCACACATTTGCACCAGATAATGAATACTTGAGTGTTCTTCATTATAGAGAGACAGAAATCAAGAGTCGCAAGCTAAGCAGCTGTTGATTAAGACTGCCCTATTGAGAGCCCTGAGCCTCTCCACAGTTCTCTAAGAGACAAACTAGGGAACAGCATTTGAGCCTCATGTTGTACCGTGCTGTAACACTGGAGAGGTCTTCTAAATAGCTGGGAGTAAGCACTTATGGAAAGGGTCAGAAATCGGGCTGCTGTCATTTGGATTGTGCAGGTAAAAGGTAGAATCTGGGTAAAAATAACCCCGAGTGCATGCCCCAAATCTTCATTTGCCCATGGAAAGGGATATTTTACATTTGCAAAATCAGCAAGTGCATTTGAGAATGTTATTAACATCCTAAATGCTAATCTCACACCGGAAAATTAAGCTGTGCTAGTGAACACACTTGGGTGCTAAAACCCAGCTGTCTATATACTGTTAAATTGTTAGAATGGTCCCTGGCCAAATGCAGTTCCCCCAGACAACTCCTGGATATGGTTCAGAAGTTAACATAAGCCAGAAACTGTTCCTAATCGGCACTTTGGATGCAGTCACACTGCTTTGAAGGTTAAGATAGTTTAATAGCGTAGATACAGGTCATTCTGTGCCAGTTGGCTTCAAGTACCTGATTCTACTCTCTCACCATTTAATTAGCTAGTAAAGATACAGCCAAGCCCACCAAAGTGATCTCTTTTACTTCTTTGGTTATGAGACAGATACTAAATATGAATACTTCAAACTTCTTGCTAGGTACATAAATCAGTTTACAGGGGATAAGGAAGACTCTGAGTCATGGAAGAGACAAAGAAAATAGTCCACAATCACACAAGCAGCCTGTGGCAGAGGGACTTGGCTCTAGACCTCTCAGAGCCCAGGTTAGGTAAATACACACTATTGGACCTTACCCAGCCCAGTCTTCCCTTTCACTAACCTTTCTATGATTGCCTAGCCACAGGCTTCTTGCTTATTAGGCAATATTTTAGGCTTTATACTGGCTTTGTTTTCTTTATTTAGGAACTTCGAGTGGAAAAACAATCTCTTTCATATCTGGTTGCTGAGAGTATTTTCACATGTATGCAGTGAAGCAAGTCAGATGAGCAGTGAGACTCTTTTCCCAATTTTCCGCTGTTTACCTCCTTGAATACACTAGAGAAAATACCAAGTTTGTGTATATTAGTCCATCCCTAATACTTAACCTTAATGCATGGAAGGTGCACTCAGGGATTCTAATTGTCTTATCATTTTTTTGTTGATTGTGGAAAAGTAATTCAAGGCACTTCACACCCAGCAGTAACCAGAACATGAGAAGGAAAAACACAGATCAAGCTGTTGGCATCATGAGAGATATGCACAACCTGAGGTGTTTTCTTCCACCCCCAACACCTTGCTCAGCGATCAAGATATAGTCAGTGTTTATTTAAAATAAAATAATTAAGCAGCGTACTGTTTTCCAACTCTTCTTCACTTCCATTGCTCTAAATAATGCTGCTTTCCCTGCATAATTATTGCTATGAGCATAATCTATTAATTCCAATCGAGCTGCCCACTGGTTACCACCAAGAATCATTTGCTCATGAAGGATATGTGCCTCTGCTCATTTGCAGACATATAAATGCATGATGTTCTGCTCCATTCCCAAAGGAGAAAAGCAATGCAGCATCTTCCATCAGAATTGCCACTCTCTTGCCTCCTGTTACTGCTAATTTGGCTGGAAGAGCTGCGACTGTTGAAATTTAAAGGCTTGAGGACATTCAACCATTCTGTTGTTAGCGGAGCTAATAAGCCAAACAAGTCCATGTGCTAACTCAGATGGCTAAATCCTGCCGTCCATCCCCAGTGAAGTCAGTGGGAAAGAAGCCAAAGGAGCCTGTGAAAGTTTGATTATTTCTGAATGCACGACTAGTAGTCAGTCTGCCTGCATGTGACCAGCCACCAAGAAATAAGCATTAATTAAGCTCTGGTCTTATTTAGGAAGTTTAGTGCTGACCAGAGCAGTTGAGATGGGATGACGCTGAGTGGGTTGAAAAAAAATATCTCTGCACACATTTGCACTGCTGTATATGCTCCTTCAGTGTGACAGAGAAAGGTGCCCAGAGACGTGTCCAAACAGAAAATCCTGTTCAATAGACAAGTAAGCACGTCATGAAATCACCTCAGAGGGAGATTCAGGGGGAGTAAAGGGTCAAGCGGGATAGCTGTTACGATATTTGAATGTCCAGTTTCATCATTTTTAGAATAAAAACTTACCATTTTGCCTTGTATGAACCATTTTTCATTTTATAGTTTTGAAATGTTATATGATACACTAATAGAGAGTGACCTATTTTGACTGAACTGAAACTCATCTTTTTATACCCCAGAACTTCACTGAAGTATTTAAAGGGAGGACAAATTTCAGAAAACATCTAAAAAATTTCTTTTTGCTCCATTCACCCCGTTAATGCATCCTATAGAGAGAGGAAGGGTGGTATCACCATCTGTAAGCCAGGAGAACTGGCACATGTTCCCTAAGGAAGTAATTAGTAACAGTTAGATGCAGTTAGACCAGGGCAGTGATCATCCCCCTGTGCTGGGCACTGGTGAGGCCGCACCTGGAACCCTGTGTTCAGTTTTGGGCCCCTCACAGCAAGAGGGACGTAGAGGTGCTGGAGCGTGTCCAGAGACGGGCAACGGGGCTGGTGAAGGGTCTGGAGCACAAGTCTGATGAGGAGCGGCTGAGGGAACTGGGGGTGTTCAGCCTGGAGAAGAGGAGGCTCAGGGGAGACCTTACTGCTCTCTACAGCTACCTGAGAGGGAACTGTAGCAAGGTGGGGTTGGTCTCTTCTCCCAAGTAAGAAGTGACAGGATGAGAGGAAATGGCCTCAAGTTGTGCCAGGGGAAGTTTAGACTGGGTATTAGGACAAGATTCTTCACTGAAAGGGCTGTCAAGCACTGGATCAGGCTGCCCAGGGAGGTGGTTGAGTCACCAGCCCTGGAGGTATTTAAATGACATGTAGATGTGGCACTTAGAGACATGGTTTAATGGTGGAGTTGGCAGTGTTGGATTAATGGTTGGATTTTATGATCTTAAGGGTCTTTTCCAACCTAAATGATTCTATGATTCTATGAAATACAGCAAAGGAAATGCCAGGTGGTCATCAGTAAATGATTATGTCTATACGGAAAAAGGAATTCATCTCATCCCCTTGAACATATACATGATGCTACCAGGACTGCTGAAAATGGAGAAGGCCAGAAGTTCTCCTGCCTACCCCACGTAAAACACCAACCAGCCAGTCTAAACCACAAATCAGTGATGTGCAGAAGGCAATGGCATCTGGCATAGAGGGGATCAAACATAAATTTTCCGTTTTCGCACCCTTCCTCTCACAGTGCACTGTGGGATGTTCTGCCTGGAAAGGGTTTTTTTCAGGGCTTTTTAAAACTTTATTTTACATAGGAAATGGAAATTTCCTGAGAAATGAAATTTCCAGGTGTCTTTTGACTGTCTTCAGCGATGGTGAGTTCCAGGAAATTTGGCAGCTTGATACTTGCCCGTCACCACTGTGTACTTTACCGCTGAGCACAATGTGACACAGACCCGTTGTGCCACAGTGTGGCACAAACCTGCTTTCCTCTGAAACACAATTTACAGACATAGCCACCACCGCCACACTTTGACTTACAACCTGATGCCACCGAAGTCAAACAGAACTTTCTCCCATTCAGCTGAATTAAGACAAGATTTTATTTCCAGCTGACAACAGAAAATGCATTACCTTTCTCACCCTTGGCGATCTGTAGCATTGCCATCTTCCAAAGAGTCAGTCAAGATCCATTTAGCTTACTGCTCTGAAACAGACTTTTTTAGTTCTGGACTTTCCTTCCTGGCATTTGTGAGCAGCTGCTGCAGGGAGCTCTCTAATGCCCTTCCCAGTGCAAAGTTTGCTAGAACAGAAGCCTTTAGCCTTGGCACGAGCACAGGAGATTGATAGTCTGCTCCCACGCCTGCCCAATGTATTTTGCAAACCCCCAGCCATCTGGGCAGAGAAAGCACTTCCTTGGAAAGGAATGCATCTCCCACTGTGAGCAATTTCTAAAAAGGGGTTGGATATTCAATGCTAAATAATAAAAATATGCATCAGCACTTTCTCCACCTGAAAAGACAACCATACTCTGCAGCAACGCTCTCCCCCTCCATCCTTTGGCATGTGTCAGGCTGCTTCTCTAACTCTGCCAGCACACACAGCAAATTCTTCTTCATCGTGCCTCAGTGCCTCCATGCTTTGCACAAACACACTGTTCCTACAAAGACACTTGTGTTCCCTGAAGGGTGGAATTAGAGCCATGGTCCATCACTACAGCCAGAGCAGAGCTGAGCAACCTACTGATAAGGTACGTTGCTTCCCCATCTATTCCACAGTATCATAAAGAACTTTTTCTTATGGTAACTGCAAGCATAGTCAAGACAGATCTAAATAACAGCAAAAAAAATGTTTAGATTTTGAGATAACAGAGTCATTTGTGCTGAAGATGTTTCATTTTCTTAAGAACATATCTTGAGCTAAGCTCCCTCTCAGTGTTGCAACTCTACATCAACATTTTAGGTGGGCAAACTCATATTTGTCCAATGATTTACGTCAAAGATGTTTTGAAATCGCTCAAGAGAACAGTATAGATTAGACTTATCGAGAAATGGAGCTAGTTATGAATTTTCTTGTGCCTCTGTTTTAGTAAGAAGACACTGATTTATTTATAAAATAAAATAAAAGTGAAAGTGTCCCCAAAGAACAATATAGTTGTTTTTTTTTATCAGCAATGCATTTTTTTTCTGGCAGTAACAGAAGATGCAAGAACAGTCTGGTGATCAAGGCATTCAACTTTGATACGACAGACGGGGTTACAGCAACCTGGTGCAAACCAGAGCTGGAAGCTGGAGCCACTCCCGCCCCATTCCAACACAGCCCACAGCCAGTAACTCAGAATTCACACTCAGATACTCAAATATTCCCCAAAAGCTGCTGACATTTCCCAGAGCAGTTTGGGAAGTTTTCCAACACCTTCCCACTGCAGAAACACTTTTTCCTGCTCCTCCCTATTAAGAGAACCTGTTAAACTGTCTACTAGCATGAACCCTCTCCCACAACTGAGCTGAGCATGAAAGCACTATTTCCATGCCCTCTCATCCTGTATTTGCAGAACAGGCACAAGACCAAGTGCTTCATTTCAGTGAGATCCACTAATTTCTCACCTAACCTTGAACATACTTTCCTACACTGAACCAGGTCCCAGCTCCTGCATTCTCCCTGAGGATGAGGCAGCGGGACAATCCCAAGAGAAGAAACATGGCTCCAAACTAGAAGCCCAAAGCTGGTGCCTCCAGCTCATCTCCTGCCCAAGACCAGCTCGTGTGGCTACACCACAGACTCTTCTTTCCCCCTTCTCCTGATTTCCTTCACCTTGAGCACTTCACGTATGAGATTTTCCACTTAAATAGTGGTTAACGCAGCATTATTTTCATTAATAGAAAAGGTCTCCTGAGTGATCAATTCCTGTTAGATAGAATAAGGTAGGTGTAATAATAACTACAGTTGGGTACTGTATGACTGCAGGGTGAGAAAAAATTATAAAAGAAATAAATTATTGGATAGACAAACTTTATTTGGGATAAGTCTTAGAAGGTGCTTTTATAAGCAATAATAACAATTATAATTAATGAATGCACTGCCAAGTATTGACCAAAAGATACAAGTTCACCTTTCATTTCCTCAATGCCTGACTACTCAATTTGTTTTCTTATTAAAATCCAAGGGCTTTGTGAAAATGCCTTTGAAAACAATCACCAGGATACAACTACTCCTTGTAAAAAAAAAAAAAAAAAAGAGCAAGACTCAGATTTTATGCACCATTTCCCTGTTAATACCTATCATTTGAAAAGGGTTGTATGATATTTTAAAATCAATGCCAAGTCAAAAAAAAAAATACTGTCTTATTTGCCAGTCAGATGAATTATATATTTGAAGACAATTGCATAACCAATGAAACAACTCTGGAATCTGCAAAAGGTCTGAGTTGGGAAACCCTAAAATTACTAGAGTACAGTTATTTGGAGAACAAGTAGAATGAGGGGCAATCAAAAGAAGAAGAGGAATAACATGATAGTTAATTGTAATCACGAAATAACAAAGGACCAGACTATGTTGTCCAAAGGATAAGCCCAAATAACAATTAAATACAGAGAAGAAAACAGTTTTATAAATCAGAATTCACAGAATTAATTTAAGTCATAATTTCCCTGGCATAATTTTCCTTTTGGTGTTTCCACTGATAGCATTTTATGCTGCTGTATGCAAGCAAGAATATATAAAACACCCAGATTTTGCACAAAATGATGCTGGGGTGGGTCCATCCTTCCCACTCCTTCCACAAAAATTCCCAGAAGGGATGTTCAGCATCCTTCAGCAGTGCTCACGTGGCACTATCTGCTTGGGTGAGCCATCAGTAACAAGGAGTGAAGCCTTGAACTGGAGTTCAACACACATAAATTGGTATTGCTTCAGCCAAAAACATGTTCGGTAGTGGAGACTGTGGTGATCCAGGTGGTAAAGGGAGACAGAAATGTGCCTTCAGTACAGATTCAGAACAGAAAGCTTTGAGAAACGGGACACAGGGAAGTCTCGCTTCGATGCAGAGCAAGCCCAGAGGGTATTTGTAAATTATGGAAATGTGGTGATGGATGCAATTAAATGTATTAGTAAAGCTGTCTTACGTGCTGGCAGGTCAATACACAGTATTATTTGCTTTAAGTTTGTCCCTGTAGTTGAGATCTATTCAGCAAAGGGGATTTTCGCAAAATTGGAAGTGTTTCTCCTTCCTTTGTAGCAGAGGACATGCATCATACAGGCATTTTCAACACAAATCCTCTGCTATTACCAGTACCTACGTTATCAGCAATGCCCTTTTGTATGGGACCCTGAAGTTTCCAGAGCCTTCACATGAAACTGTACTCTTTTGCTCTTAGCTGAGTACACAAAAAAGGCATTGCTGCAACTTCTAGTTTTTTGCCTTTGATTTACCAACAATCTTCTGCAAGTTTGCAGCTTGTGTTATGTGGCATGGATCCTTTGAGCTAGCGGTCCATAACACAGTTTGCCTGCAATTATGAAACAAACAGATTTCAGTCTCCCACTGTCCTTTCCATTCCTACATGCTTTTGTGACGTCAGAAGTTACTTTATTAAATTATATGCCAGATTGTCAAACAATGGTTGTTTCCCATTTTTACTTCTGTGTCAGATATGTTGGAGCAAAAGGTTTCCCTTGCTAAATAGGATATAAACAGCAGTGCTTGACATGTGGGCTTTGCTTCCATGCACAGCTGCCAGATGGGCTAGAGCAGAGGATGTCTAAGCGTGGGACTGCAAGAGAAAACAAAGCAAATACACGGCTTCCTTAAAAATAGAACTGTTCTCTGCAGGGAGGTATTACCCTTTCTGTACAAATGTATCTGGAATGTTCCTGGAAACGGGTAAATGGTGACAGATGTACATTAAGGGCCCTATCTGTGATGGCTTGCAAGACAAGAGGAGCTGAGTCCACAAAGCATACAACTCCTAGGTCCAAGCCTTTGATTTATATTGCTGCCACTGCTGTACGAGTTAAGGGGAGCTGTGGGTGAGTAAAGATGATAAAACTTCTTGGGAAAATACTGGATTTCTCCATACTTCTTCCCAGTGCAGTGGACCAGACAGCCCAAGTCAGCTCTGAGGCTGAATGTTGTGCAAAACCCCCAGTATTCTCCCAAAGTTTGAGTCTTTCCTCCACAAGAGTCGCTACTGTTAGCACATACCTGTCGCGACATATGACGCTTCCTGCTCTGGTTTGGCTGTGAAAGCCTCTGAACTAGGGTTTGAGAAACCTCATCCCTTCCCCAGATTGGTCTGTTCATCTGCATGAGGTGTGGGCACTTGATCAGATTTTCCCTCCTGAGATAGACTTGGAATAGGGCTTTGGTATCTTAGCCAGACTCGGTAAGTCTTTAATATCACGCACGGACATGCAGGCGAAACGGAGAGAGGACTTCCTACCTTCTTTGAGCTAATTCTCCAAGTGCTCCTCTTGCCCCACTGAAATACATCACCATTTTTTTGTTCAACCTGGCAACAAGTACCAAATAAACAGGCTAGCAACTGAAAAGCCAATGAAGCCTCATCTCTGAGTTTTTTTCCTACTATATGTATTTTCTTTGTCCTTTAACACCCACTTACAAAGTGAATGATGATAGATGATTTTTCAGTTTGAATCATGATCACTGTTAGATGTTAAAGGACAAAGGAAATAAATCATTCTGAAAAGACATAAGGAGGTGATGGTGTTTTCATCATTCAAAGCTCTTTCCAAGTTGTTGGCAAGTAAGTTTTCCTTGATGATGGTAATTTCATGGTCTTTATCTCTCCTTCAGGAGGAAGCACGCTTGATGGCTTCGATTTTTTGTTATCAGTAGCCTGGTGATTTTTCAGGGGAAAAAGTTTGAAAACCTTGCATAAGGTTAAAAATGAAGCTGTGAATAAGAAACAAACAGTGCAGGTGCAGGGAAGAGAAATTTTATGCCCTTTGGAATTTCTGTAAGAGGAAAAAAATTCCTCATCAAACTAGGTTTTCCTTGAAAACTCAAGGAAAGCAAATCAAATTCAGTTCTGGTCAAACTAGGTTCTGAAGTTTTTGTGCCACAAGGTACCTGCCAACAAACCATGTGGGTCTGTGTTGTCCCCATTCGTGACCACCAGTTAGAGAGCTGAAGGTGTTGGATGCAGTAGACTTCTGCAATACTAGGGCATCTTCTTTGGAGCTCTGCCTCCAAGTCAGTGAAGCGTTGATATTATGTCCTTCAGCTGTTATAAACGAGGGTTAGGAATAGGGCTTTGAATGCTGAAAAATGTGCATCACGATTTTCAACAGACTATGCTGTTGCTGATCTATTGAGCATTAGCATTGTCAGAACCGTCTTTGCTTTCATATCTGGTGTCCAGCAATGCAAAGCTTTTCATCTGAGTTTTGTTACAGAAGAAGAAAATAAAAACATTTTACACTCTAGCAGAGACTTTCCTTAGCCTCCTGAAGTAGCTTGGAAACACAAAACAAATTCTCCAGTTGTACAGCTGAATGATCCAAAAGTCTGGATAACTTCAAATGTTTATACTCTCCATATCTCCAGGATCATAAACATGCAAAGTCATTTGTGGTATCACAAACGGGGAAAAAAAAAATTTAGTCCTGTATCATATGCAGTGATCCATATTGCTTTTCTATAGCATTCATAGAAGACTCCTTGTCATCCTCTTTAGCACAGATGGTGGATCCCTTATGCTGATGCTGGTCCCACTGGAGTCCCTTATAAGCTTGTCAGCCAAGGAAACGCAGCTTCCTGTGGCTTGGTTATTCCACCTAAACAACAGACAAGACCCTCCAACAAGGCACAGGAAGGTGGAGATATCTAGGACTTAATTTTTACCCTCAGAAGACTGTAGAGCAGACTGTGGGTTACATTCAGGTTCTGGAACAAACCTGTAATAACTGTTGCTAATAAATTATCAGATAAAAATGAAGCATAACCTGCCTTACACCAGCATATTTCCAGAAATCATGGAATCACCTTGCTGCCTTTTGCTTGGGGTTCATGAATATTTATTGATACCTCGCCAAAAAAGCCCAGGTTTTATAGCCAAAGGTATTACAGCATGCAAACCAGACAGTAGGTGAAATCTGTACAGACAGTTTCAGTCCTTAACTTTTACTGACAAAGCCAATTGGTAAAATTATCATCTGTTGTAGGTAATGGGCAGAGACATAGTCTACCACTGCAGTTTTTTCACTCATCACCACCCGTAAATCCTCAAACTCAAAGGCAATCCAAAGTCCTGCTCTGTGCCACAGAAGGGTCCTGTGCTGGTAGAAGACAAGGCAGGCTGTCATAGAGAACCATGCTGCTGGTGACTGACCATAATGGATTCTTCTACCTGTAACATCAAAGTTTTCCTCTAGATATTTAATACGTAGCCAGGAAAGAGGTTTCCTGCTGAACCTGCACACTGGCTTGTGCCATTCAGGTTGCTAAGTCTTACAACAACCACCAGCACAGCTCCCAGTTTAACACTCCTGGGAATCTAGAGTTAAAGGCGATTTGTAAGAAAATGCAATTGAACTGTAGGTCTGCTGTTGAGATTCGTTTATTTGTCATGTTGCCTAGGACACTACCAAAATACTAGAGATTTCTATCACCTGTATATCATAAGCACCACAAAGCAACCAATTTAAGCAACATTATTGATAGTGACTTCAATGCAGTACTCACTTTTCCATCTATTACAGAATAGGCAGTTTTTGTAAAGGATGTCCCTTTCTATATGCCCTTTTCTTTCCAACATATTGCATGTGTCTCATCAATGCATCGCCTCTCCATTTCATTGAACATCTGTACCCTGAAGACCCCTTTTTCCTCCTGCCTCTGCTCATTAATTCCCTTCTTCCTCTTTCCCACTGTTTCTCTCTGTCATATTACTTTTTATGTCTCTGTAGTATTAGGGGGTGGCTGGGGAGAGAATGCTGTTTGTAGTACAGATGGCATAGTTCACAAAACCCTATTGTTCTCCTATGCAGAAGACTGCAGCAGATCTGGCTTAATGTGTCAGCAGCCTACATGCAATCATGTTTTAGAGGAACATAGAAAAGATTTGGGACCAACCTGTTTAAAACCCAATTAGGGGGACATGGGTCTAGGTACACATTAATGAATCAAGTCAAGGATGAAAAACACACAAGTCTACGGTGCTTAAGCTACAACATTAATAACAGACAGTAAAAAGGGAAGCATGTGATGGCAGTCAGGAGAGACTGCATTTTTTGAACTCGAACTTTATAGCTCAATGTTTTCCATGTAAATATTTCAAGGAAGGAAGGTCTTCAAGCATCTTTAAGTAAGGCTCCTCCCTTTCTGGATGCTATAACAGCAAAAAGGCCAAACAGGCCTTTAGGCAGAGAACACTGAAAACAGAAATTGAAGAAAAAAAGACCAGGCTATCATGTGATATAAATCAGCACCTTTCCACAGACATTAGAGAAATAGCAACTTACACAAGCCAGAATTAGAGGTCTCAAATGGAAACCGAAGTGGTGTCAGTGTAGTTTTGGGAGGACAGGTGTATTGGGTCTGGCTGAGCCCCATAGCAGCCCCCACAGTGCTGTGCTTGTATCAGTAGCTGGAAAGGTGGGGATTACACACCGGTGTGTGGCTACTGATGAGCAGCGCTCGCACAGCATCAAGGCTGTCTCTCCAACATTCCCCCTTGCCCTCACCAGTAGGATGGGGGGGGGCAAGGTCTTGGGAGGGGACAGAGCCAGAACAGCTGACCCAGAGTGACAGAAGGGATATTCCATACCATATGACACCTGCTCAGATATAAAAGCTAAGAGAAAGGAGGAGGAAGGGGGGGCACTCGTTATTGACAATGTTTGTCTTCCAGAGCAACCGCTATGCGCATGCAGCCCTGCTTCCCGGGAGGTGGGTGAACATCGCCTGCTGATGGGAAGTAGAGGATAACAGCTTTTGTTTTCTTTCACTTCCACACGCGTGACTTCAGCTATTCCTTCATTAAACTGCCTTTATCTTCACCCAAAAGCTTTTTTCATCTTATTTTCTCCCCTACCTTTTCTGCTGAGGAGGGGAGTGATAGAGCAGCTTGGTGGGCACCTGGCATCCAGCCAGGGTCAATCCACCGCAGTCCTGTCCATCTCTCTAAAGTGAAAAGGGTTACAGTTAAACAGAGTCCCAGCAAAACATAGTGAAAGCTTCACCTTGGTCCTTAGCCTGCACAAGCTGCAGAGTAGGCATCATCAGCAATTGCAGAAGTGAATAAATCAGGAATTCAGTTGCAGGCTCACAGTGACCATTACATCTGAGGACAATATTACCCATGGTGGGATGATGTGAGGTTGTTGGGGTTTTTTGGAAGCAATAATGCAATTACAAATGGCAATTTGCCATTGGCCACATTAAAACTTCAGTAGATTAATAAGGTCCCAGGTTTGACCATCTGGATAACGTTAGCGAGATCATTTTATCTAGTTACTCCCTGTACATAACCTTATTCCTTCTTTTTGAATGAAACACCATTTCTGTGTGGCCAGTCTGAAGGTACTATGGTGGCCTGACCTCAAAGGAGAACCTTCCCTTTCTTTAGCCCATTCTGATCACCTTTCTCAGTTTCTACTTCTATTACATCTTTGTTATGATACAGTATAAAAAGGCAGGAGTCGAGGTTGAGATGCAGCGTTGATTTATATGCAGCAGTGAAAATGACCCTAAGTATTCCCTACACCTTTATTACTAGATAGTCACTTCATCATGTCACTGCATATTGCTGACCTTCAGCAGCAGTGCCATGCAGCCTCCCAATCCATATTCATAGTCATGCACTGAAGGTGTCCTCCTTCTATTATTTTTATCTCCTTCCCAAAGCATTGTGAACCGATATTAATCTCGCCAGACCGGTCAAGTCTATACCTGCAGTGTTTCACAGTCATCATTACTGCAGTTCAGGTGCCACTTATCAGTTCTTAGGTATAAGATCTTAAAGCATCCAACAGACATGAGGAGTGCATGTTATATAGACTGTTTTACACATATTAGAAGGAAGTGTTAAAGGTAGCATCCCTTGTGACACAGGATTGCCACCTCTGCCATAAGGCACGACTGGTACTTCTGTGCTATGACACAAGTCAGGACCAGCAAGGGGGGCTGCGGCTGTGCTGCGCCAAGGAGTGCATTTTAAAATAGATTGGGCAATGGTGCTGCAGGCATGTGAGATTAGATAAAGGGACAGGTTGCACTTAGGGCTGATGCTGATGGCTTTCAGTAATATTGGAAATTATTTCCTCACAAGTATTAGCTCCCACACTCCTGGCGGAATCACTCATGTTGTCGAGGTGAAGAAAATGTTCCCAACAAGCCCATCACCAGAGACATTCAGGTGTTTCTCCTCTGGGAGGAGCAAGGAAAGAATGATTTACTATTCTCTGTCTATCTCTAGCTGCCTGAGGCAGGGCACACAGACACATCACGAGAAGTGAGAAAGGTTATTTATGTTTAGCACTTCCCTTGGTGTCCTAAAATGTCCCTTCCTCCTGGTAAGTCATCTGTTATCTCTCAGTGCTTCTCTTAGGCTGGGGTGTGATTCCAAAACCATCATAAACAATGCTATGACTCGGTGCTATGTGCACAGAAACAGCTGAATTGGAGGATGCTAGGAATTACTAAATTTGCTGCTTGAATATCCTCGGTGTGGTCACCTCTCTGATCAGTCGGACATTATGCATGGCTCTTTAGAGGCTTGGGTAGATCCAGCCGAGGATGTCCTCCTTTTAGTCTTGCTCTTTTGAAAAAACATTCACATCTCACCATCTTCTCTTGCTCTCCTTTTCCTCTCCCCTCATTGGTCATGAACTTCTGAAAGGCAGCATAGACACAAACAGGCGCTTTCCCTGCCTTCCTCTCCTTTTTAGAGCATTCTTATTATAACAGCAGAAACCCAAAAGTTTAAAAAAAGCCTCTACTTAAACAATCCCATTGAAAACCTGTCTGAAAGGAAGACACTTAAAGATGAGAGAAGTGGTACATTCAGACTGTGATAGGACTATTTTGAGCCTCCCTTTCTTGGATGTTTTTGGGGTTTTTTTTGAGCTCAAGTTCAAAGATGACAGCACGGCAGCTCCTCTGAGAAGTGAAATACGTGGATGACTTTGATAAATGAAACTATTCTTCCCTATGATTAGCCTATAAGGAAAAAGAAAGCTAAATAGGTCTCAACTCTTCCACAGCAAAAAGTAAAATAACCAGAAGGGAACAAACTCTGGACAGATAGTCCCTCTGACCGCCGTTCCACACTGACTGCAGAGAGAAACAGAAATAACCTGCAAAGAGGGCTTACACCTGGGTGAGTTTAGTCGGTAGCAGTGATCAAAACACACAAGAAACCCGAGTGCTTGTCTAGAGCAGGGAAACCTGGGATTGCTGCAGACTGCTGCAACTCTCCCAAATCAATTGCTCTAATGCAAGTCTGCAAAAAAATTTGGGGAAATACTGCATTGCACTTGAGCTGCAGCAATCGACCCCCGAATCAGGAACAGCTCTGAAGTAACGGGTAAGGGCCGTACTCATGTGGTAAGAGCAAAAGTCATTGGGCCTGTCCTCAAGGGTATTTCTAAAACTTGTAGTAATAAGCATCCCAGCTAAGAGGGACTGCAACAACCTAAGGAACTGTGATGCTGCTTATAACCTCTCAAAACGGGAATTACTCACCTCACAAAACGCGGCATTCCCTACAGGGCATTGCTTGTTTGACATTGGTGTCTAAGAGAAAAGATGGGATTGCTGCCTTTGAGTCACTCGCTATTCAAGCTGTGCTACCTGCCTTGACAATCTTCTTAAAACTCTGGCTGTACTTGGCATTTATTTTAAACCTCCAGCTCCAAGAATGGTGAGAGTATTGAAATATTAAACAACTTCTGGTTTTTATGTGTTTCCCACGTGCCTGGCAGAAGGTATGTCATAGGAAACCAATATTGTGTATTCCTTAGACCCCCAAAAGTTCAAAAGTTTAAAAATCCTTAGGAGACCTTTTTCTTCTGTAAAAAACTCATCTTTTGTGGTACTGTTTCATGATTTTGGGATGGTCTCCTTTGTGATTTTGGTTATTAGTACTTGGAACAGCTGCAGGGTTTAATTCTCAGTCTCGAGATAGGCCAAAATAAACCTTCTGACAAGGGAAAACAAGTTGTCTGACTTGTTTAGCTCAATAAAAACACAGTCATCAGCTTCACTGTTAATTTTTAGCAGAAGCATCCATCTGTGAACAATATGAGACAAAGTCGGGGGGAAAAAAGCCACATGGATCTTTTTCATCTGGATCCCCTGGCGTGCTATCTCAGTTCCTGTGCGGCTGTGTTACTGGGCTGCCAGCGCTTACACAATAAATAATGGTCCAAATTTTTCCCAGGTGTAATTCAGTGGAGTTACTACAGGAATGAATTGCTCTGTTCAGATGTGATTACCCCTATTTATTATAAACTCCTTTGATAACTTGTTATAAATCTTGAACATTCCTAGCTTCTGTGCCAGTAGTACTGACAACACGCTCCAGGTGACTGCAGCAGAGGTGGCAGTTTGGCATTTTGGCTAACAGAGAAAGAGACATTTAGGCAAGGGATGCATTTTGCTGCTCTCTGAGGCAAGATAAAAGACTGCGTTCAGAAAAGAGGTCATTTTAGAGCATTTGTAAGGAACTTCATAGGTTAACGTATTTGTTTAGTGTGCAATTGTTGGGAGGCCTCCAGAGGTCTCTGGATACGCCAACCTATTTTGCTTTTTCACATAAATAAGCAAACAGAAGCTCTGCAGTGAAAAACTGCAGACTGATGTGATGGTCTTAATGTATGGATGTGATGCATGCATTCTTCCTGCTCTCACTCTGCAAAGCTGGAAAAGCTCTCACATAGCAAATGCCACTGTGAAGCCTTCAATCCTGTCACATGCTGTCATCCCTTCCACCACAACCCATCCAGGAGAGCGCCCGCTCCTGTGCCTAACGCAGAACAAGGCATCCTTCAGTGTCCAAGAGGTGGCTGTTTTCCTAGTTGCTTATCTTCATGTGTAATCCTCAAAGAGCCAAAACAAAAAACAGACTGAGTCAGCTTGCAAAGAAGTGTAGAAGAAGCCTGGAAATGTGTAATGGGGGAAGAAAGACCTTGCAGTGAGAAGAGCAGCAGTCTGAACCTGGTTCGGTACCACCAGAAGGTGCCCTGTGTCATCACCACCCTGCCCAGGTTGGGACGAGTATCCTCCCCTGGAAGACCATGGGGAGACAACATCTGTCCAGCCAGGGGCAGCCAGGGGCGGTGAGTGGGGACGCATGGGTGCTGTGTGTGTGACCTTGCAGGGCATTTCACCCCAGCATATGTGGTACAAGCACATGTACATTTGGAGCACCCACATCTACCACGGGAAGGAGGTGCAAGAGGGGCTCGCACCCCTAGTGTTACCCCGACTATATTATTGAGGTTTATGTATTGAATTAATTGGTATTGAACCTGAATGTACTGTACAGCGATTCAGTTAATTACATGCCATTATCAATAGATTGCTTTGAACATGATTGGAGTTTAAAGCACACGGAGCTGTTCCTTGTAAAAACCAGCAGCATTACTTTTTCATGACAACAGTAAAATACCTCATGATATTTAACGGTGACTGAGACCCTTATTTCCACTGATCCTTTGTTAGATCTCATAGGGAACATAAAATACAGTGTAATAGCACTGCAGTGTAATAGCATCATCTAATAGCATCATCCTTACCCCTCCACTACTAACAAAACAGTACTGCAACAATTCAGTTTTAAAACTTGCAGCTCATTTATCCATTTACTAACGTGCCTCAAAAACAATTTACTGTTAACTACCAGGTGGATCTGGAGAAAATACAGACCTAATACAGCAAGACATTGTAACACGCCATTATGCTTTTGTCTTCTTCAACAGCAACATCTTTGATCAAATTAAATCCCATGCTAAACTTGACTATTGCAAGCAGAAGCTTGCCAGCTTCCCATTCACACCCCTTAAACACAGCAATTTTGCAAATGGATATGGCAAAAACAAATCCCTTGAGCCTTGTTTATTTTGCCTGCTAATTGATGAGTAACCCTGGGGTACAGATATGCATCACCCTGATGGAGGCTGAGCACAAACATTTATTGTGTTCTTTTGTAGGTAATGGGTTTCCTTTCTGAGAGGCACAAAAGCTATTTCCTCTTACAAACATGCTAACATGAGACACAGGGTGACAACCATTTTATTTTTACTGCAGAAAAAAAGTAACAACCTGGTTAGTGACCTGACTTCCTATCTAACCACTCCTTCCAACAGAAGGAAGACCTGCATGTGTCTTGGTAATTCATTTAATTGAACTACACCGAAAAAAATAGAAAATCAGGACATGTTTTTCTGATTATTGATTTTTATGCTGTTTCATGTTGTCTTTCCCAGCAGCCACTTCTGCTCGAAGCTCTACCTCACCTAAAATCCAAAGACAGAAGAAAATTTCCCTTCTTTCTGTGATTTGCCAGTCAGTACCTTCCTGAGCCAGATATCAAATTATTTTGTATAGTTGTCTATGGACTTTTTTTCCCTAGAAGTATGTAATGGCTTTTGGATATTTGTTGTTATAGAGTGGTGCGTGCTCTGTAGTCTGTTTCTGAGACTGAAACATCACCAAGCAATGATACTTGCCATAGAGGACAATTACCGTACAGCCCAATCCAAACACATATAAGGATCTGCTCTGCTCTGAAGTATCTCTGGATACAGAGTTTAACAAAGATGTAATTTTGCAGCGCTGCCATACTGGCCTCTTAAGTGATGGAGCAAAGCTTTTTAGACTCAGAGGATGAGCTCCCTACTCCTGCTATGAGTGACTATAGTCATTCTTGCACATCTACAGTTTTGGGGGCATTCACCACCTGAATTTAAGAAAAGAACTGCAAAGGTCACCTTCCCACAAGCACATGCTTTAGCAGATGTTGCATCAGCAGTTACTAATTCTATAGAAAATAGGACATTTCAGGAACAAAGCAGATTCAAGAACACCATGAAGACACTATGACACCTAACGTAAACGCGGTTATCATTCATCCTCCCTCCACTAGAGCAGACGATAGCAGAGGTGCACTCCTGTGGAGGCATCAGAAGATGAGCGGGAGGAATGTCTAACATGAAAAGACACACCACACAGAGAAAAGTCACAAACATCTTTCTTCCCTTGTCACGTGGAGACACACCATTAACTACACAAGGACACAAAGGCATAAGAGACTGCAGTGGCCTGAACAGCAAAAATTTACATCCAAAGTCACCTGCCTAATACTGGATGTATTTAGGTTTATGTGTGATAAATAGGCGCAGATCCATCAGTGTATAGGTTGACTCCATATCACTCTACCGCACTGAGCGAAGGAAGGAGGGAAGGGAAGTGTTCACAACGCCAGGACAAAAGGGCTTGTCTCCTTCTGCAGTCAATGGGAAGAATGAGATGGGCCCTTTCACAAGTAATTCAGAGCAGTACCCTCCTGTGTGGATGAGATCCTCACATGTTGAATGATGTCAAATGGATCTTCTGCTGATGGTGCCTGTTCCTCTTGAGGATCGTATAGGGACCCTGGACTAACAGATATCACCTTTGATCTCTTTGCCCCCACGCTGACATCTGCAAAGTATCTGTATTTGATCTAATTGTCCAGGCTCTAAACTCCATGGAGGCTCACTTTGAACTCAATGGATAGTATAACCATCTCGAGGCCTTTTCTTTCACTCCAACAAAGACAGCTAAAATAGATGAAATTGCCCATTGCTTTTCATCATGCATAAACAGTGTCCAAGATGGCAGACATCTACATTGCAGTCATACAAAACCAGAAGGATGGAATCCCATTCCTGAATAAGGTGAGATGAATCTCATTAATACAAGTCTGCGTTCAGTTAATTCAATATTCTGCCTTTGGCAGTACTAAATTGCTAAAATGCAAAGAAAGACCAAATTCAGCTGGGCTAACTGTGATCATTACTGCTTTTAGATGCCTTTCCAATTAATGAACTATTAACAGGAATCTCTGACTTTTCATCTAACGTACTTATGAATTTTAAATATCCAGCAAATAGTTTCCAGTAACAACTGTATGATTTGCAAAGTATCCATTTCACTCAATCATCCTATACACAGGATCACACAGTTATCTATATCTCCTCATTCAGTGTTTGAAACAGTGGTCTGGTTTAAATCCTAATAAAGAGAGTGAAGAATATCCATGGAATTGTATAGGTTTTGCCTCTTCACCAAGGAGATTATCAAAACATGATTATCAGGGAGAAACCTCTGGGTACTGTTCACGTCAAAAGTGCTATTTTAAGAATCACCAATACCTCCACAAATATCTGATTTTTTTTGATTTTTTTTTTTTTGAGATGCCAGGCAACTATGAAGGACAGCACACTGACCATGGTATTTTTCTTTATGAAAACACTACCACCCTCCGAGCCCAGTGGCTCGGTTGCTAAAAATATGCAATATTTGCAAATGTTGGATCTGACCAGTAGTGCTACAGATAAAAAGGAGATCTCCTGTAACCCTAGAGATGCCTATTCCATGCTGGGAATTCGCTCTTTTATGTTACTCGATTGGTTTGAAGAGTCATCATTTTCACTCAAAATTTGATGTTTTAAAGGCAGCTTTTGTTCCACACTGTAATGTGACATGGACTGGTATCAGACCATTGGTTACCAAATTATAAAGGCAATTTCCTCTTCATATCTCTCTCTGTCAAAACTCCTGTCAACCCCTGTATTTAACCTGTCTAGGTCCCTTGATATAGTAAGAGTAATCTCCGTATGCAGCCACCGCACCAATATGAAACTCTCCACAAACTTGCTGAAAGTGCACTGCCCCGTCAACCAGATTATTAATAAAGACTTTAAGCAGTATTTGCTCCAGTAATTAACCTTCAGGTTTGTCACTAAAACCTGCTGCCAGCTGGACTTTGTACTACAGAACATCACTCTCCAAGCCCAGTGAGATCCAGACAATTTTTCACATGCTTTATCATTCATTAATGCAGTCTTTATCTTCTATATTTGACCATTAGTTTACCATGGAAGATTGTCCTAAAGGCCTTGCTAAACTGATGGTAAACAGCATCCACTGCTCTCCTCTTCTCTTCTCATCACAGAACGTAATCAGTTTTTAAGCAGTATATTCTACTGGCATTTTAAATGTTTTGTGTTATTGGGTTTTTTTGTGGAGAGAAAACAGTGTGACTAAAAGTCATAGAAATCTAAGCACCTGAATATTCATTTGGCATCAATCATAAAACACACTGCAATATCAATGGAAGCACAAGAACCATTTTCTCCTGCCTGTTGATAACATTAAAGTATATCAAATGCATACAGTCCTGGTGAGAAGAGACTTTTGGTGTCCTCTTCTCACTGCCTTAGAGCTGCAAGGGACACCACGCCACTCCAGCATGACTTCCTAGCACTTCAAATTCTGTATTTTCAGCTTGAAATGATGGGTAGGTGACCCAAAAAAAAATGAGCAGCCTGGGTTGCAGTGTTCAGCTAGGTCAGTGAGCCGTGGAGGACTGTAGGGTTTGCTTTGTATTTTCTTTTCAGTATTGCTGCTACTAAAGACAGAGATCTCTATTGGGGTGCTCTGCACTTGATATTAAAAACTGGCTCTTTCTGCTCCTGCACCCCTGGAATGTTCTTAGATTACATACCCCTGGATTCTGATCTTCTTTCTTCATTTGCTGCTGTCTATTTCTGTACCAGTAAATTTAACAGCACCAGGGCACAGGTGCAGGAATTCAGCATCCATGCTGTTAAAAAGATAAAAAAGCCTGTAACTGGTTTTGACCCACACCAGCCAGCAGCTTCCCAAACGGTTGGTTCCCCAAAACAGTCTGGGAGTCAGTTCAGACCAGGGACTTTTCCCATGAAGTGCTGGATATCGGAGGGAAGTGAATGGCGTGGCACAGCCTGGTTGTGTCACCTGGCCTCAAGGCTCCACAACAGCTCCTGGCACTGTCACGTTTGCTTGTAGAGATGTAAGAGCAAATGCCCAGTCAAATCAGAAGCAAATCCAGCTTCTCCCTCATGTTGTAATTCAAATGTCTTCCCTCTCCAAGGATGTGTAGGACTCCTCCACTGTCGTTGAGGAGTTGGGGTATTTCCCCCCACATCTGGGTTTCTCAGCACCTGCCCCCAGTGCCTCCTCGCCGTGTCAGACAGACACTGCTGCCGTCTTTGGAGAAATTCAGTACTAACGGCGCTATCTGGCAGGGGGTGACAAGCTCAGAGGATCAGAGACAAGAACATAAATCTAACAGCTTCTAGCTCAGCAGCCATCTCTCTCCTCCCCACAGATAAGGATGCAAGATTGAAGGGAGGTGGGAAGTTGCATTGGGAACAGAAAACGCTGTATGAGGAATGAAGGAATGAAGGGTTAACCACCTATTAATGAACTTACAAAAGCAGGATTTTTCCCTATACCTTAATATACACTGATCACTTCCAAGTCCCTCTGAACCCTCCTGAGGTGATTGGTTTTGCTGTACTTTCTCACCCTGGGACAGGGAGATCCTGTCGCTGTGACACTTGACAGGCTACAAGGTCACCTTCTCCCTTTCCTACAGGGATGTTCCAGCCAGGTTCTGCTCATTTGCCTGGTCCTGATTTCTCTAAGCAATAAATATCTCTCTCTTGGGTGTGATGAATGCAATATGGGAGCACTCTGGGTCTCTGAAACAAAGGATTTGCAGTACCAAGGTACACTTTTTGCTCTGCCTCTCTGCTTTGTATCAAGACAGAATGCCCTTCACTTCCCTTACTGGGAGCTGGGCAGCCCTTGTAAAGGGAACCATGTGCATCATCACACCCCCACATATCAAAGCCCCTCTGTCACTCTCAGTGCCATAGAATCATTTCAGCTGGAAAAGACCTTTAAGATCATCAAGTCCATCTGTAAACCTAACACTGCCAAGTCCACTACTAAACCACGTCCCTAAGCACCGCATCTACACATCTTTTAAATACGTCCAGAGATGGTGGCTCGACCTCCTCCCTCGGCAGCCTGCTCCAATGCTTGACAACATTTCTGGTAAAGACAATTTTCCTAATATCCAATCTAAACCTCCCCTGGTGCAACTTGAGGCCATTTCCTCTCATCCTGAAGATGTCCTTCAGCCTCTAATGCTTGTTCTCTGCTCTCCAGGCCTGCTAGGATACTCTTAGGGGAGTATGACATCCATCTCAGTGTTAATTAATTTATTGGGGTTTGTTAGATCAGTGCTTCAAGGGCTTGGAAAATTTGAAAAGATACATACAAACAGCAAGGGACGTAAAAAGTTGACTGGAGCCCTCTGCTGTTTTCCATTTCTTCATCCCAGGTGGCTCTATGTAAACATTTATGTTTTTTTTTTAGTTATTGTGTTAATTACGTTGGAAATCCTTGCTCAAACAGACAAGGTGATCCCAAATGTGCTCTTTACCTGAACTAGTCTAAATTAAAGCATGAGAGTCTTCTTTCTAGATTCATAGACTTCTTCGTCCCAAAGGAGCTCAGCTATTTCAGCTGACAGAGGATGGTCCCTGTTTACAACATCACTGACACTGTTCCAAAAATTGGGCCGATGACATTTTCATAGGCAGTAGAACAGCCTGAAGGAGAGTTTGCATTGTAGAAGGTGACTTCACCCAAAGATAAAGTAAATTTTGTCCTTTCTGATCTGCTGAAGTAACCTCAGCTTCCACCTGATCACTGACTCCCCGTCACAGGGGAAAGAGGCAGACCAGACAATATGGCCATGAACGCTAAGATCAACTTATTAAGTGAACCAGGTGAGGAATAGGCTGTCTTAGGAAATTCCTGGCTTGAAAGGTCCACGATGTAGAAGTCTGCCTACCCTTAAAATACATGGAAGCTAATTTTCTTAATATTTTTGAGAAACTGGTGATTTGAAACCCTCATAACAGACGAATGTGCACAGTCACGATGGGCATCAGTACCAGCTTGCAGATCCACACAAAGACTGGATCAGGACTGGAAACAGCCTGTTAAAAAATAGGATTTTTAATCTTGCCCTAGAAGTGCAATTAACTGACTGACTTTCTAAGCGAACAAGCGATTAGCATTTTCTCCCTGCCACCAAAGCTGCTTCTGCCTTCCTGCCTTCCATCTCCCATAATTAGAGTAGGCACATATAAAGCTTGATATTGACATTGAACGCCACTGAGGGGATGGAAACCTCCAGGAAGAAGAACAAGAATGAATGGGTAACCTGGAGTTTTGTAATACCTTGTATTGCAGTCTCCAAAACCAGTCACAAAAATATATATCACTTACTTTACAGATAAATGACTACAAATTAACTACGTGGTCCTATTTCACTAATGTCTTTGAATGTGAAAGTTGTATTGAAAAGGTAAGGGTTATTAAATGTGATGAAGTAAATCAATAGTAGCTACTACTGACGATCATTGTTGTACTTCCCTAAAGAGGATGAATAATGTTTTTCATTTAATGGCACACACAAATAACATACATACCTTAATCAATTTTTTTTCCCAGCTAAGTTATAAACCTTCTCATTGTAAATGTTCTATACAGATATAGAAAAAAAACCCTTTCCTTTGGGTAATAAACTTACATCAAGAAATGCAGCTACAAAAAAAAAAAAAAAAAGAAAAGAGAAAAAGAAAAAACACCCAAAAAACCTCCCAACTTCTTGTATGAATATAAATTACTTTTTAAGTGGAAATTAATCACATTGAATGAAGATGAAATCTACATATATGTGCTGAGCCACTAATTTGTATTTTCTGTCACCTTTGGTCTGAATTTCAAGTTGTAGGACAGCTTCCTTTATATTCATAGTTCATTACAGTCCAGGCACAGGTGGGCTTATGGGTGTCTTCAGCTCTTCCTCAGCCACTGCATCCATGTGTCCAAACTGAAAATCGAGGATATTTAGTATGCTTGTTTCCGTGCATATCTGTTTAATTATGCCAGACTGGGCAGCTGGTCACTTTGCAAAAGGACCAAACCCAACACATTTCTTTTTATTCTATTGTGGGGCAATACCAAGTCATTGATGTTTATGTAGGTTTTTTTCATTTTAATTATGGGACAAAAGATTCTATTTTTTTATGCCTGGCATTGAAAGATTTGAGGTTAATTTTATAGTTTATGTGAACTTGCAAGTTTCATGTCTATAAAAAATAGATTTTAGGATTCTAGTGAAAAACAACCAATTGTAGGGGCTCCGTGGCCTCCCAGCAACAACAATTTGAGTGCCAGAGTGTCATGTTCCATGCTGCTGTCTAGCCAAGATGGGAATCTCACTATAGTTGTTATTTTCAAGCTATGACTATAATCATTATACAGCAGTAGTAACACAAAAGGCCCTTACTATAAAATCCTGCACACAGTAGTAATAGTAGAAAAGTCCTTATTATAAATTCTTGCATGACCTCTTATTGGTAAAAAAAAAAAAAAAAACAAAACTGAAAAATATCCATATCACGAGTCAGAATAAGAAGCTGGGGCACAGCATATGGATGTGGGCTGCTGTAGTCAAGGAGGGAAAAGTGGAAGAACTGGCTGCAAAGAGGTTAGAGTTTAAAGAAGAATGGAAATATCCTTGATATTCCCAGACAGAGCTCTTCTGAGATGAGGGGTGTTCCCTAAAAGTCTTAAATGACTACAAGTGACGTCCAAGTTAAGCCAAGCTGGCTGAAGGGAATAAATAAATAGCATCACATTCCTCTGAGGAAGGCCTCCAATAGATTTCTTGTGTATTAAACTTCCAGTCTCAGACCTGCCTGTGTCCCTCTCTTTTTGCAACACAACAATAACAAACATTCAGCAGCATTCCCTGCATCTTACAACCTGTTTTCTGGAAGTTTCTTTTGATTTTAATAATAGTTTGCCTACTACTGACTGACTGGGTCACCTTACATCCAAAATGCCATTTGTGGTAGGTCTTTCTATTTCCATGCCTGCACAATTCAGTGACATTTTGTTCCATCTGTCCATCTGGTTAACACACCTGCCTTCTCTTCCTCCACGTACAGAAGCTGATGACTATGACAAATAAAAGATTGGGCTGTAAAACAATGCAGTCTTGTTACTTCATCACACATGCTATTTTTAAAGGTAAACGTCAATGAAGTTCCAGCTCACTTTTTATTTCAGCAGTAATGGTCCCCTGAAGATTTGCAGGGAGTGAAAGTCAAAAGGAAGATACAGGGAAGCAAGTCCATTGTTCAAGCAGCCTGAAGCATCACAGCCACACGTGACCTGCAAAAGAATTGGATCAGTTCTTTCATTTTTAGATCACGTTGCCCATGTATCACAGCCTGTTCCAAAATATTTTCTGTACAGAACAGATTCTGCTGATTGTTAAGGAGGGCCAAGATTTTTTCAGCATAAAACAAGCATTCGGTGTTGATTGGAAAAGAAGACAAAGATGTAACAAACCGGTGCTATACGTTGTTGGCTTTGTCGTTTAACACAAAGAGGAAAGGCATAGCTTCCAAGCTGCACTGCAAGAAACTTGACAACATATATACCCCTTATATACAATATGCAAATGAATTTGCATGTGTCTGAGAGAGAGAAAGAGAACAGGGAGAACAAAAGTGATTTAATTTGTGTTTTTCCTTGGTAGCATTCCATAGGAAATTATTTTAGTAGTCCACGGCCTCAAGATACATGGGCCTTTACTTTCCCAAAGTAGAGATGGCAGATGTGATCCTCCCGGTGTCAATGCTTTGCCTGAGCACCCCTGAAGTTAGTGAAGATGTCAACATGCACAAAGAAAACCATAACAAGTGTCTTACACACGAAAGGGTCTGTGACATGTGGCCATCCCCTTCTTATTCAGCTTTTTATTTAATAATAATCATTTTTCGTATGAGCTGGGACAGTTCAGGAAAAATGCCTGCAAGCGACTTCGGCAATTCTAGTTGAACTGACTAAGCTGGTCAGGGACCAACCAACCTCTTTGCACTGAATGAGGTATCTCATATAGACTCTCAGGCTAGCAAGGAACAACATCTAGTAACCCAAGTAGTTCCCACTTGCACAGGAGCAGTTGGGGTGGCTGCAGAGTTTTTGGAAGGAACAGACTTCATATTGCATAAGCCTTATGAAACCCAGACAGAAAAGGAAGGTATGTATTAAACCTGGTTTTTTCTGCAGGATGCTTATGAACTTCCCTGTCAGTAAATGTTTCCCTCAGGATATGAGCCTGGGGTTCAGGAAATGTGGAGTCCTCTGACCTCGTCTGGGTACCTAAAGGCTAGCTGCCTAGATTGAGGATTTAGATCCTGCTGCTTTTAATGAAAATAAAGAAGTAGAGGGTGATTTGTCCTACACTGATATACATGCATACAAGATTAATTGCTCTCCAGCACCCAGCAAACCAATCTTTCTGAAGGATCTCCAGCCAGATATTGCACCTGCCTAAGCAGCTGGTGCCGAAGGATGTCAGACAGGATTTCCCTCTAGAAGCCTTCAAAGGCAGCTCCTGCAAGACACTGGCTATTCAACAAATGGAGACATTTACTTCCAGCTGAACTGTGTCATTGTTAGTCTAAAATTTAGATTCATTCTGACAGCCTCAGTTCCCTGGAGAATTTTTGGCCAATATTCAGTCCTGCTCTTCAGGAATCAAGTGAGGAACCCAACACAAGACAATTAACAAGACCTAGGTTTGCTTTGTAGTTGGAAAGGGAGGACTTTTCCATGATAACACACAGGATGAAATGCCAGATAGGTGGAAACATCTCCAAATTCTCTGTGGCAAAGTTACTGTGAAATGAAATTGATCTTTGGAAACTCATACACAAGCTAATTCCGGACAGTGCCTCCCAGGTATTTCCTCTGGGATAGTGGTACATCCAGCTTCGCAGGAAGTATGTCAAGAATTTTTCTGACCATATCCCACAGCTAGAGTGGAAACACAGAAACCCTAAGCCTGATCATGGCAGATATGGGGGTGGTAAATTAACGGAACCAACCTGGCACTCTCTGCATTAGTTAGCAGGAGTGGCTGGAGCCCTGATTCCACCATGAGGGTCTGCACCTCACAGCACCACCTGTAACTGCTGAGCTGGCTGAGAAAGAAAGGAAGAAACAGGCCCATGACAAGAAAACAGCATTTCAATATTATCGGGTTAACAGCGGTACTTGGGTGGTTCCTCCGCTCAGCACCTTGCAGCGTGGGAGGCTGCGGTGCCGTGGGTGGGCTCGGCACGCACGCTGCCCCGCGAGCAGCTGGATGACACTCTGCGGTGCGAGTCTGAGCCCCCAAACAAGTGTTTGCTGGTCTCTGCTCAGAGGCAGCTTGTCCCTGGAGCCAATTCCTGCTCACACATAAGTCAACCATAAAGTTTACCCACACCACTCTGGGAACAAGATCAGGCTGTTTCTATTATGTGCTTAATGCTCGTCCAATTGTTGCTGATGAAAGATGATAGCATGCACCACCAAGACAGCACTTTATCAAGAGTAAGGAATAGCACCAAGTGAAAGAAAAAAGTTGTTGAATTGAGCAGCCTGTTGTTCCAAAGCTGTAGAATTCATCTATAAGGATCATATTCAGCAGTTGCTTTGCAATTACTGCAAGCACTGAGGAGACAAATCTTTGTCCTTAGCTTTTGTCATCCCAATAGAGTCACAGAAACTTAGAAATATAAGCCGGAAAAGACCTCAACGGGTGATCTAGTACATTGCCCAAGGTCTTTGTTGTTCAAACAAATAAAGGGCAATTTTGCCACTACAGGTGCTCTACAATTACTCTACCGCAATTACCATTACAAAAAGGCACTTTACCAGCATGGCAGTAACTAACAAATCAAAGGTTGTGTTATTCTCTGAGCTCCTCTAAGATTTACAGCAAAATATAACCCTATCTTCATTTTGCACCATGAAGTACAATGAAGTTGTTATAGCACATTGCAGCAAATCTCAGCGAGCCTTTCCATACATCAGGTGGGAACATTCTCTGCCCTGCCAGGGCTGTGGTTAGGTGTCGTGCTGGTGAGTGTCCGATGCAGACGGTACCAACGAGCCTTACCATTGCACATTGCACTGACCATCATTCAGAAAAAGGCAGAGTCATAACCCAGACTTGCAGTCTGGGCAGGAGGTGGTGTAGCACTTCTGTAACAGCAACCAAGACGTGCATGTATGATCACATTAGTTCTGATGTGAAAGCCAAAAATAGCCACTACTCTTCATGCTACATCCCTTGTCATGCTGCCAGATCTGACCTGTAGTGAGGCAGATAGCAGCCATATGAAAAGGGAATTTAAGGTGTTACCAGTGAAGACACATGTCTATATATCCCTCTACCCCCAGACAGACAGCACAGCGCACACAATTTCTACAGCAAGTACCCCAGGGCAACACACAAGCTCCAGAAAAGCCTACTAGTTCAGGGTGATTTTTTTGGCTGTGGGGGCCTTTTTTGTCTGGATTTGGGTGGGGTTTTTTAATAACTTAAGCAAAATTATCATTTGCATGGCTGAATGGTGCCTTGCTTCTTATGCCGGGTCACCTTTGAGGCAATCATTGCCATCAGGTGTTATCTGATAAGATCAGAGCAGATGAGCCAGCTTACTGTATGTACAGTAAAGGAAAGCTGCTAATAAAGTTGCCTGACCTTGGGGACAAAGTTGCTGAGATCCACAGTGAAGGGCGAAGTAGCACGTGCACTGACAGTCAAGGTTCATCATGTGATAAGCTAGACGTGACAGCAGACTAACAGAAAAATTAATTAGCAGCAGCTGAATTCTTGTATGTGACCCAGTTTCAGGAAAAAGAGTGAAGGACTTTTCTGTACACAGCTTTCAACATCATCAGCTTCATCAACACTTTCGAATCTTTGGTGAAAAATGAGACACCAGACGCAGGGGATGGTAACGTGCACTCAGTTGTCTGTCAGTTTTGATTCAAAACACTGCAGGATACACCCCAATGCCCCACATTTTATAAGCACGAGAAAATACGTATTTTCTGGTGGAAAAGTAATTTTTAATAGCAGCGTGATAAATACGAACAGGAGCTGCCCTGGAAAATTATCCACAGAGGGCTTCCATAGTGCAAGGCTTCATTTAATTGGGGTCTCCTGCTTCCCAGTACTTCCCAGCCCATCAAAGTGCCACCTCCAGGTTATCAAATCAAGACAAGTAAATATCAGTCATGGTTTACATTAGAATTTTTAAAACTTGTGATTTCTTTTACATTGAGGAGGAAAACAGATTTCAGAAATGCAAGACCTATAAAAGAAACACAGTTCTCTACACAATTCACATTTAATTATGGCCAAAGATCAAATCTTAAATTTTTGCCCAGGTAAGAGAAATCAGAAAAACCAAGCAGTAACAGGAGGTATAGAGAAACATAAGTCCAGTGTAATTCAGTGTATCCTGTCACTCTTGGAACTGGAATTTTGTTGAATGCTGCAATTAGACCTAAAATACAGTGGCATGTCTTGTCTGTCTCCTATTTCTTTGCATAAACAAGTGACTTTAAGTGATAAGGAAATATTCCAGATCTTTAGCACCGGAAGCTGAAATATTCTGCTGATCTAGAGGTAAGGTAAATCTGGGAAAAAGTAATGTGACTCTGAAACTTTCATTCATTGTTGAGAAAGCCTGAATTTAATGCAGCATCCATAACAAGAATAATTTTCTAAGCTCTTATTTACTTGCTAAAAGACCTGTAGCTGTTCTAGCTGGTTCTAGCTGGTATGAGCAACTTCATCCAGTTTTGAGGGAATAAAACAGACATTCATAGAAAAATGTCTTGTAAAATAATTGTAAACAACAACTGAAATAAAATGGTAAATAACAAGAGGACATTGTTAATTTGCTGCTGGAAATTATTCACTTGTATCCTGTTGATACATACTGGAAGCCTGGGACTGCATAAGATCAGAGCCAACCAGGGAAGAATAATTCTGTTTTGTATAAACTATCAATCCTTCACTGTCTGGATTCATTTTGCAGCAGACGAAAGAGACGTGCTTTGGACTACCTCATGAAGAAAAAGAGAGACCACTTGCACTGGTTCAGTGATCCAGGCACAAAAAATTCAGAGACCTCACACTCTTGCCACACTACCTGGTCCCATGGACTTCAGGTGAGGTTTCCCTCAGCATTGCAAGCCCCATGAAAGCTGTGAGCTTTGCTTGCTTTCTTCCTAGCAAAAGTTACAACTCACTTAAGAGAAACCTTTCCCTGTGAAATTTTTGCCAAGCTGAGTACATTTCTGCACATTACTTAATAAATTTTGGTATCAGTGTCAATTTATGGACACTTTTTAATAAAAAAGTTCTTGGTAAGAAAAAAAAAAATCCTATCCAGCCCTACATGCTCTAATCAACAGTTTAATTTCCAACAGGACTGCTGTACACTGGTGTTTGCATTTCTACAGTGTTTCTCAGGACCAAGATGGACTGAAAATGTTCACGAACTCCTTACAGCCAAATCAACTTGGTGCTGAGACAGTGCTTTACCCCTCACCCGAGCTGTAAAAGCAGCCAGAGCAGCCTTCACTGCTTGCCTACCTTCATCCCTTTCATCCCTTTCAGTTTTCACAGCTGAATCGTACCACCAGATCCAGTCAGAGGCAACTAGATCATCGCATCCCTGTCTGCCTCTGCCGTTCAGCGTGTTGGTCCTGTGCTGTGCCTTGTGCCTTCAGGCACCGTGACCGTGCTCAGTGTTGCCTGTGAGCAGGACTGGGCTGGTTCACCCTCGGCCGGGGAGGGGGGGTGGAATTTGTCCTTTAATGAGATACCTGCCAAAACCACTGCTGGAAAAGGCTGGAGTGAACTGGTTGGGTTTTTTAACCTACAGAAAGCTAAAAAGGGCTCTCGGTGCTTTCTTCCACTACAGGAAGGGTGCCCAACTCTTCGTAAGTGGACAGTGCAAGGGAAAGAAGCAACAGGCACAAGATGCAGCAGGAGAATTTCTTTATAAGAAGGAAGGGGGGGGCGGTGGGAAGACTTTATAGGAGGAAAGTAAGTTCCAAGTTATTAAGCACTAGGACAAATTCCCAGAGACATCATGAAATCTCGGTCCTTGGAGATATTCAGAACTTGAAAGCAAGCAAATCCTTGAGCAAGCTGGTCTAACTTTGAAGTTAGACCTGCTCTGAGCTGAAGTTTGAACTGGAGACCTGAAGAGCTCCCTTCCAGACTGAGTTATTCTGTGAATCTATTAATTATTCTCCTCCATATCCCAGATTTTAATGAAACCCCTGAACAGTGGCCTTGATCAGAGAGAGGTGCATTTAGCTTTCAGCCAAGGTCATAAAGAAACAGAAACACTCATAGGACGCTGCTTGTGTCCTGCAGCTTCAACAAGAAAAGCTCTTTATGTTCACTCAACCTAAGTCCTATCACTTCTGTGCCATGAAGGACAGTACAAGCCGTAACAGTAAGGTCTGGATACAATTGCAACCTCTTTGTGGCACTTTTTTAAAGAGATGAAATATAAGCATATTACACTTAACTAACACTAACACTGCAGTCCATACAGATGAGGCTGCCCAAGGAAAGTGCAAAATATTTTAGTATTGGTACACCCTCCCAGCACCTTATCATTTGCAACTCATGTTTATTCCTAAACCAAAGGTTACTTACTTTTATTTCATACCTTTCAACAGGATAGTTTTCAATTAGTTGTCTGAACATTTTTTAAGCTCATGGACATTTTACTATCTACAGTATCTTGTGTTAAATCATGCAATGAAAGACACTGAATAAATAAAACATAGAATAACACATCACATCACAGAAATAGGTCTTGTGTTTGTTGAACATTGCTGGGAAAGAACTCCCATCCCCAGCAAACACAACAGCTCCATCAACACTTCAACAAAAGCAGTTAGACTTTTTCTTAACTTGCACTATTTATTAAAGTTCAGTTAATAATAATAATAAAAAAAAAAAATTATTTACATTTCACCCAGAAGACAGTGAAATAAAACCCATGGAAATTATTAACACTGTAGTAAAACTGTTCCAGTTTTCTAACTGCTCTGGCACAGCCGTGTCTGTCTAGAAATAGTCATATCAGTCTGAAAACCCCAGGCAGGCTGAGTGCTTAACTGGTCTTGATCCACATGACTGCACGGTAGGTTTCATAACGCAGGCTGAAAATGTTGAACACGACCTGGAAAAAAACGGATCTGGAAGCTCCAGAACAAGTAACTGACCGTTTTTTAATCCCAGCCCACATTTTCTGCTCCTTTCTGCTACTTCTTCTATGAAATATTTTTAGGTGCTATCTCTTTCTTTGTTCACCACTCGGGTTTTCAGATCAGTTTGAAGGGAAATTGACAGCACACGGCTCTGATGGGCCCTGAGCTGTGCACACACACTGCCTCTGTGGCACGTCGGACGAAAGGGGAGGGCTGAGTGTGAAGCCCCAGGCAGAAGCATGGTGGTTAAAGTAATTTCTTGAAAGCTTAGTGCCTCAGAAAATCCAGCTCGGAGGGACATCTAAGCAGAAAGCGGGGAGGTGCTGATAGCAAAAAGGTTTTTAACCCAGGTTTTCTATCATCCCCGTATTCGATAACGCAGGACAGCATCTTGCTCTTCTCAGGTCAGCAGCCAGGAGCAATTCCCTGGAGGTCCACATATGGGCCCTTTCTTGAAACGAGAAGCAATGATTGCCCTAAAATGTCTTTTGCACTATCTCACTCCCCCAACACCTCGCTCCCAGTTTCACCATCACCTCCTCCATGAGTTTATGCAACTGCTGCAAGCATCTGTTGCATCTCTGCCTCGCTCTGCTTTGCCAGCGGGATTGCCTGACGGTCCGATACTGCTGATCCCATTCCCAGCTCAGGCTCATCACCTGGCACATGCTGTCTGGTCCGATTGGCTCTGCTGGCTTGCAGACATGGCTGTAAAGTACTCTTTGATGATGGCCAAAACCCCCCTCACCTTGACACACATATTACTGCTATTGTAGGCAAGTAGTTTTGGGTACCACACTGTCCAGAAGCTTCTATGAGTTAAACAAGGCATAAAAATTCATGAGTCAGCTGTTGCTTTTGGTCCAGCAAATCTTTTCTTCCACTTCAGCAATAGATATTCCTGATTTGGCTCAGATTTAGTTTGGAACATTTTGAAATATTTACGAGGACAGCTTCTTATTAGAACTCAGCTGCTGTTACAGCACCTTTTGAAATTATATTTCCTTTCTAGAGTTTTCTATTTTCTATTGTTATTTTTTGATGATTTGATCTTATTTCTCACAGATTTTCTTTCTTGTCAGTGTGTAGCTCTGATTGATTAACCAAGTCAGACATTGAAAACCATGAAAACTGAGGACTCTTTAAAATAAAATAATGAGATAATATTGATTGGAAATATTCAAAACCAGAAAAGACCGGAGTGTTAAAAAATTGAGTGTAACAAAACTGTCAAGTGAAAATATGTTTCTACCAATTTGAAATTAATTACAAAGCTGCAGCTTTTCTTTGGAATCTGCCAGTCATTTTCACAGTGTGAAACAGCACACAGGCTCTTCCCAACAATTAAGAACCATATTTTCTGTCACTGAGTTAGTCAGAAACAGCTTTCATACATGTTCAGGTGCAATTCGATAAATCGACTATTGCAGCAGTGATCTGCTGAAGCAGTTGGACCAGTGAAGTGTAATGGGCAGTATTCTACATTTATTTACACCACCTAAGATTTTTCAAAGCCTTTTTTGTTAAACACAGGACTTTGCCAGGCACTAACATATAATGAATCCTGCTGAAGTCAGCTGAATGATGTTTTGCTGCAAATAAAGCAAGTATTGTAAAGAAACAGAACCCTGCAGAATGTGGAAAGTATGATTTCAGTTTGGTGGGCATTTTCAAAAAACAAAACAGAAAAATATCCCTCCGGAGTTGAGCAACGTGGTTGTATGTTCCTACTTGTACAGGTCATTTAGTCCATCCTACACTCTTATTAGTCTCCCCCCTCACTAATGTAGCAAGACTATCATAACTTCACAGGCATAATTGTCACTAAAGTCTTTCACCTGGGTTAGCCAAAAAGTTTATAAAATCCTAAAAAATACCTTGCATCCATCAGCTGGGCGCAAGGAAAAAGTCTAACGCATTTCAGGTGGCCCAACCATGTTGTACCCTAACCACACTGTTAGGAGACGATGCAAGTAATGCTGCCAGAGCTTGGGCTTCCTCAGTGTAAGTAAAAGGCACCCTGAAACGATGGATTTTGTCCATTAATTAATGTCCTCAAGGTCTGCAGAAAGAGACCAAATCTGTCACAGCACAGATGCCACATTGATGAGCCACCAACAGAGGAACTGGTTATGCACTGACATGTCCTGTGACACGTGGAAATCAGTGTGGCCGGAGGCAGCGCCGGCAGGGCACAGCCCAGCAGCACAGCTGCAGCCTTGAGGGAGCTTGGGAACCCGAGATTGAATGTGAGTTGCAGGAGAATAAGGTGCTGGTGAAGAGGAATTATCTCCTGCAATTGGAAGTTAAGCAGCATGAATGAGCCTGGATTGAATAAGTGTGAACGGTGCTTTTTTATTTTACTAAAATCACCCTGGTTTTTAAGTATGACTGAACAGGCAGAATGACTGTACTGTGGCAAATATGCACGCAGAAAATAGCGTATTTCAAGCACGGCACAGATCTATGTGCAAGAGTGACTGATAACTGATGGATTTTCTTTTTTAATTAGAATTAAAACACGGTGATGCTTCTGAAGATGCTAACAGCAGAGCAAAGCCAGAGGCATCCCCTTACGTTAAATGGAGGATTTCCTGCTGGAAGCAGGAATCAGCAAAGGCAGAAAACATCATGAAAGAGCTGAAGCTGGAAGCG
>JAVJGI010000062.1:79244795-79261921 GCA_035590275.1 Ibycter americanus
TTAAATGGAGGATTTCCTGCTGGAAGCAGGAATCAGCAAAGGCAGAAAACATCATGAAAGAGCTGAAGCTGGAAGCGTCGCGCACGTGAGTCGTAAAGCTCCAGCTTCAAGGACTGCTCAATCTCCTAGTGCCTTGCAGGATCATGACCTCCATGTTTGCCTGGGGGCTGTGATGCATGCAGGGTTTTTAAAAAAAGAAATTGTTACCGTTGGTTAGGCTTCTGGGAAAAGAGAGTGGTCTATGAGCACTTCAAGCAGGAGGCAAAAAATACGGTGGTGGTCCTGCTCTCAGCTCACAAGAGGCTGACCTTGGGCATCTGCAAACAGCAGACAGGGCTGTCTGTCAGGACAAACGGCACACCGAGAGCCACAGGGACTGCTGCTGCCTTGCAGAGCTGTCTTCTGTGCAGGTACACCTCATTGCCATGCCTGCTTTTGTTCTCAAATAATTTCATTTCCAATAGATGTGGTGTTTGTGGTACTGGCAGTCACCTGTTTGCTCCTGCCCACCAGTGCGGGTCTCTCTGTGCCACTGAGGCATCTACTGAATTCACTCTATTGTTCTGTTTTCTCGATGGAAAAACAATATTGCCCTGGACTAGTTCTTCTGTTATGTGAACACTGTAAAACCTTGATTTCTGAACACAGCCAGGGGAGCTTTAGAGTCTGATGTCCACGGGTGAGTGTATTAAGATTACCCTTTCTGTTGTTTTCCCTTTATGTACCAACTTTCCTAGGGAAGTACACTCACTACTCAACATTTCTTTTTTGCTTTCCCTTTGTATTTATTTATTCAGAGTCAAAACCAACAAAGTCCTAGTGTCTCAGGGTGTCATCACTGCTGACTGTAAGGAGCAACAGTGCTTTTGGGGGTGACATTATCACACCTTCTGAAAGAATAATCCTAACGTATGGGATATTTTTTCTCTTGTTTCTGAAGTACACTGTTAACTAATAAAAGATATGTGATTCTACTATTTATAAATACAATAACATCTATGGGTGCAAAAGACAGATGTCATTTCAAACATGTCAAAGTTGATTGTTTTAGGGTGCAGCGGGTGGGTGGATTTTGGAAATAGGAGACAGAACATTAACTGGAAGGCATTGTTTAAACAAAAGGGTCCTCGCCTATGTTACCTGGCTTAAAACACGAGAAAGATAATCAATTTTCACACAAGCTGTAATTACGTGGCAGAACTCATCAGCTTTTCTGCAAACCCAGACCCATCATTCAACTAAATCAGGTGCTTTGGGTAGTGTTTAAGAGCTGTACAGGAGAGGTGCTTCCACAAATGGATTCTCCCAGGAAAATATCTGAGCTATTATGACCATTGCTACTAAGAGCATTGAAGAGCTAGTATCAAGAGTTTTCAGTGTATGATATTCTTAAGGACAGAATTAATTATGATTCTTGAATATCATTCTTGATTAATGGATAAAGGGCTATGATTTCTTCATACACAGAGATTCAGAAGAATTAAACACCTCAGCATAGATTTATAGGACTGTAACCATGGATGATGTGGGGAAAAGAGAGCAATGGGTGCATAACTGCACTACCCCTTAAACAACTATGTGATAAATGGACAGGAAGATTGACATTTCCGTGGCCCTACCTCCATTAACCTCAGTGGCTAGCAACGATAGATGTGCATACATGGGATGTTTGATATACCCAAACACAACTTGCATTTTCTCTTACCAGGAAAGAAGCATCACTCAAAGCTTCCTCAAAACTTTGTCAGCTGTGACACGAGTATTCATACCAAGCAAAAGATGCCACTTAGCCCATGACTGCATTCTTTCATCTTCACAGACAAGGTAGACTTGGGAAGCCGAAATCCTGATTCTGTACATGATGAAATAATCTTTGCTATTTCTCGATGACAATAGATTTAAATTTATGACTATCACACACCTTTCATTGCAAAATGGAGCAACATGTTCAGGGAAGTCTGTCATTATACCAGAGCAGGTATGAAAAAGCAGTTTTGGACAACCAAGCTCCTATTTTGATGCTTAAATCCTGACTTATTTGTCTGTCTCTGACTGTGATATAAAAACCAACTCTGCTGTAATCCACAGGCCATGGAAGTCATATCTCAAAAGTGGGTATTTCAGCACAAGTTTCAGGCACATGTAACAGTGGGAGATACCAGCCATAATGTGAGTCCAGGCAACAAGCTGGAAATTATTTCAAAAACATTTCTTCCGTTGTAAGTTAGCAGGAAGCATTTTAAACCGTCACACTCAACATTATATTGGCAAAATATACAAAGTCCAGCAATACAAGTGATAAAAGAATGCATTATTTGAATTTATAGAACATTAAATACTTTAAAGCCCCAGGAAATAATGTATTTCATTTTTTTCTTGATGAAAATAAGAGTATTTCCTTCTTAAGTATGGATAATTGTAAAAATACACATTACTTTTAAAAGTTAGCTATAGTCCCCACCTCTGCTAGAAAACAGATTTAGGAGTTCAGATATAAGAAAGGGTGCCAGAAAATTTTTATCTAACGTTACTTCTTAATCCAAATGTTAACACTTTACAGCCATTTTGGCTTTGTTCTCAGGGTCAGCAATGCCTCCTCATTCTGGGTGACCAAAATATAGATGGGAGAAAGGGTGTCTGGCCATAAAAAAAATGTTCTTTCAAGTCAGAGAGGTGATTTTAAAGCTCTCTACACCACCCTTGTTCTGAAACATGGAGCTGGGGTAAGAAGTCGGAAGATTGCATGCTGAAACAAGATGTTCTACTTGATATAGAAAGTAGTGCATGGTTTTGTGCGTCCCAGAGCACGAACACTATCACCAATTTTGCAGCACTCTGGACTCCATTTCTGTGGTCCCATAATTGTGGGCATACAAAAATTAAGCTATCTTTATTACTTTGGTACTTTCTGGCTCCTGAAATGAGGGTATTAAAATAAGAATTAGAACATTTTTGACAAGCACAAACAACTAAGGTGAGAAACAGTGGAAAATGAAGTTATCATAGAATTGTAGACAGGCTGGTGTGAGAGACCAGACCTCTGGAGATCTCTAGTCCAACCTTCTGCTCAAAGAAGGACCATCACCAGTTCTTGATCAGATCAGCTGTGGTTTTATCTGGCCAGTTCTTGAAAACCTCCAGGGATGGGGATGTCAACACCTGTCTGAGTGACCTGTCCCATTGTTACTCCACCCTCTTGGAGCAAGTCGTTTTCCTGATATGCAATTTGAACAGCCCAAGCCACTGCCCATGGCTCCCATGTCATGTTAAGTCATCTGCCACCACCAAGAAAAGATGGATGGATGTACCAAAAAGAGTTTAGCTTCATCATATTGGTAAATTCCATTCAATTAGTTGTAGGCTAATACTAGGTGACCCTTTGGCCTCCTCTTTACCTGCCTCACCATTAACAAGACTCATGTCCTGACGTTTGCAAGCTGTTTGTTGTTCAGCTAAATAGTAATTCCTTCATGGTATCCACCTTCTAAAAAGAAGTAAAGGTACAGGTATTAGGCCCTTCTGAAAAGATAGTATCATTCCTTTCTAGTTTCAGTTGTTCATATTCGTCATATCAAAAGCAAAAGAATACACTAGTACATTAATAATAATGTGTATCTGGTGTTATCTGACAGACTGAATAACCTGGATGCTGTGTGGTAGTATAAAAGCATCTGGACAAGGAATGAAAATGCAAGTCCCTCATTGCCTTGGTTCATTGCAATGTGAAAAAAATCCACTTAGTGTGCAGTGAACTTCACTTACCTACGGTGAACTTGCTCTGTAAGGCAAGAAACTGTTGAACTAGAGTTAAAATCCTCACTGGAGCAGGGTGTGTTACTGCTACATTGGCTCCGTGCAATCCAAACAGACCTATGTGAGGTCCACCCTTCTTCTTACAGGATCCAGCTCTCATAGTAATTACAACGGTCCAAGGCCTGGTCTTGTTTCATTTACTATCACAGAAGCAGCCTGTATGAGTTTTGGAAGGTCAGTAAAGCCTAGACTCGTCCCACATCAGTTTTGGTCACTGAGTTAAGGACGTTGTTTGCTCATCCCTTTGAAATCCTTCTGTCATCAATGGAGAGAGACACACCGATTCCCACTTTGATGGTCTGTCATTTGATATAGAGGGAGCCTTTGATGACTGTAACTTCATCATGCCCCTCAGAAACACCCCTAATTCAGACATTTCTTTTTTAGTACTTTTAGGAAATACCTGTTCCTTACTCCCATGGTCCTCTCTGAAATGTCAATAATAGCTCACCAAAAGCTGTTAGCCCGTCATATCATCAAGGCGTATGTAGAGGGGATGATGTCTCGCTGCACTCACATCAGACTCACATCACTGCATTGCAACTCAGAGGTTTCTAATCTGAATTGAGACAGTTCAGCCCAATACAGCCTGAACCCAAGAAAATTGCTCTTGAATAATTCATTTTTTCATAAGGAAAGTTTTTGAGATGTTGTTAATTTTCTAGTATGTAATGCATCTCCCTGACATTTCTTCTGATTTACGTTTTGCTTTTTCATAAAGAAATTATTACTATGAACATCAGAACAATTCATAATTTAATCCCCCAGACTCATATAAAATTCTGAAGAGAATCCAGCTGAAAGATACCACATTTACACATTCACAGTATCTATTTCTAATTGGGTTCACAACTTTAAAAAACCAAACCCTTGTTTGGGGAACATGTGGGTTTGGAGAGAGAATAAAAGCTATACTAATTCAATGCTATCTATATTTGATATGGTACATAGTAATACCAATCCAGAGTGTAAAATTATACAGTGAACCCTGGTCATTCAGCCCTCGGACACTTCCATTTTGAATGAAAATCGTGTTCCTAAAGAAACTTGTACTGAAAACGTAACCATTTTCAGCATCCTTTTCAACCTGTGTGGGGAAGAGGAAGGAATCAATGTCCAGAAAGGAAGAATATTTTTTATATTTTTTTTAATTTTATTTTATATTTTTATAATTGGAAAATAAGTTTAATTGAAGGTTTCAGCAATAAAAAAGGTTTGAGGTAGTTTTCACTCCCCAGGGTGAAAACAGAAGGGCGCATCAGTTTGCCGTTCCATTTGTGTATGCATATATATAAATATATGTGTGTTTATACAGGTATTTTATATCTTAGAACTTTTTGTTGAGAAAGTTTATTCACCCTTCAGATTTGATAGGCAAATCTATTTAGTATCAGGCATGCAATTTTTACCATTACTTTGAAAAGCACCCACCTTTTTACTACATCTTTAAAACCACAAAACCTTTAGGTTGTGTGCGCTTTACAAAGATTCATTAGGGTCCAGCAGAAAAATTACACGTCCAGTCATCCTGCCCTGAGCATGGCCAGGCTGAGCAGCGTGGAGAGACACAACCTCAGCCGTGAGGTTCGTGCTGCCAGGGGGGCAGTGGTGTTCAAGAGCCTGAAGGTACTGACAGGGGCAATGCCCATAGCATGGAGAAGACATTTTCCATGGTTCAATAATAGTCCCAGTGTTCTCCAGAGACTTACCTTGAAAATACTGTGCCTTGGCTCCCTTCTAATCAGTAATATACATGATGAAGTCCATGGAAAGCAGGGCAGGAGAGGCTGGACCTGGGTTACCTCCTGGCAGAGTCAGGATACAGCCCCTCAGAAGCAATCTCAGGGCCAGGCGGGCTGGTGTTCCCTGAGCATGCCAGGGCCCATACATGTCCCAGCAATGCCACCAGCAGACTGGTAAATGAAAGGGGCTCTGCCAGGGCTGGCAGAAAGGCCTGGTTGATAGCCACACATGGTGACTGCGATTTAAGGCCAAACAGGAATTCCTATCTGTGTGTCCAAGGGGCTCTTTAGTTCTGTGCTGGTGGAGTCAGGGCAGTGTGAGAACCGTAAGAGGAGTGTCAAATGTGCAGCAGCAGAGCCTCCCTGCACCACCCTCCATCCCACCCACCTCCTAATACCTCCTGCCTCCACCTGCTCCCAGGTAGGACATCCAGCAGAGACATTGCTCCAGGCACCATTCCGCCTCCTGAGGTAACCTGCCAAGGCAATGTTTTGCAGCAGTTTGTCTGTCTTGAGCTCCTTAGCTCCTTCTGGCCATTATCTTCTTGTTGGAGGGACCAGAATGTCTCTTGTGATCCTTCTGAGATAATTTTGGAAGGGACAGAAATCTACAGGCAGTTTTTGAGGTTAAGAAAAAAAGGATCTTGCTCCTTAGGATGAATGAAAGGACGGAAAAATGAGCTATTGGATTGCAGTCATCACAGGGAGTGTCCACTGAATGTCTTCATCTCTTCCATCCACCCTTACTCTGCAGGATACAGACCTCGTGCCCATGTGGAGGGCAGGACAGCAGGTGGAACAGGGCTTGGGATCTAGGCCCAGCAGGTTCATCATACTGGGGATCACTATCTGCTAGTTTGCAAATACTTGTTGATTTGCACCAAGCCACATCTTTTGGGTGCTACCTGATCCTTCTGCTGGCATGGGGCAAGGAAGGAGGAGAAAGAAGTGTTGCAGAGAGGCAGGAACTGGACAATAAGGTGTTGAGGTTATGGGAGGAAGCCAGCAGAACTGCAGCCTCTCAAGCAGACCTATAGTCATCCAGTGAATGCTTAGAGATTTGAGAATTCCTTTTGAGGTTATTTGGAAAGTATACATTTCCTGTGCACCTTATCCTGGAGGCATAAGGTAAAAAAAACATTCAGCTACTTTGATCTCAAGGGAATTATGCTGATTTGAATTTAAACCAATAATGAAGAAGAATATTGATCTGCCTCCATCACTACAAATATTTCAACTTCTGCAATAAATAAGGAAAAGGTCATATCAATAAACCCTCACAGTCCATATCCCTTGAAAGTAATGCTTAGGCTGTATACCAAACGTGTCATGCCCCCATGTAACCATATAAAATGTGGCCATGGAATTATAGACCATTTCCACACATGGCCACACAAGAGAGGCAAATTAAAATTTCATGGACAGTCTTAACTTGATCTTTTTTGAAGTCTTGATCACTCACTGAGTGTTCATTGAACAGTATTGCATGTGCATGAAGCTGCTCACGTTTTATTTCCAGGTCTGAGTATTTAAGATTGCAGGATGCATGTGCAATGTCTGGAAACTAGATTATTATTATCATTAGCTCATTTTCTCCATGACAAAAGAGTAGTGAATGTTAGTTGTTTTCATTTTGCAGATGCTCCGTTAATTCTGTGCTGTACCGAATGTATTGGTATCATCGATCACACATTAGAACAACTGTGAAGTTATATTCACCGGAATGCAGTGTTATTGCTGGGAAGGATTAGTACAAGTGTGCCTGGCAAATGTCACTGTGAGCCAAGCAGATTCTTAGACACTGTATTTGGTGTGACAAGTAGGTATGATTTGTTGGTTATGTTAGCTGCGGCAGTGTACAGTGGGATTTTGCATTTTTTTTCTTGTGCTGTTGACTGGAAATATCAGAACATGTATCACAGATCAGACGAGATTTGAAATGACGTCCAGTTGGCTGGAAAGCGTAAATTGCATTGGCACATCCAGTGGTTTAACACTTCCAGGTTGGCAGAGGCTAAGCAGTAACAGTAGTTGCATGACCAGGCGCTTTGTCTCAGTGGGCAGAGCTGGAGACCCCGGACTCTCCCCATGAGTGGTGTCGGTGTGCGTGTAGGGGATCACAGCCACTGCCGGGCAGAACGGCAGGCAGCTCAACATGCCAAAAGCATGTTTTAGCCAGTAGGGAAGAGACAGTGCTGCATCGCCTCGGCACAACTACTTCAAACGTTATCCGAAGAGTTTTTCACGTGTCTTTACACCACCCTGTCTTTCGTGGGCTTTTTTGATCAGGGTTTTGATTACTTTACCTGGAAGATTAGTTAGTCTGTGCAGCCTTTGTCTAGCACTTGATCTACATCTCAATTTCTGAGCTAAAGAACATCAGCCTAAACTTTTCCCTGAGCAAGACAATTCACACGTTTTCCCTGTTTGCCTATATATTCCTTTCCCCCGACCCTGTCTCAGGAACAAGACATGTCACCTGTACTGCTTTGAGGATACCTGGGCAGAAGAAGTCTCTAATTTGAATAAAGCCCTAATAACCAGCTTCTTGCTATCAAGTGAAAGAAAGGGCAGCTCAGGCTTCAGACTCACTTGGTTTTTACCTTTTCTACTGAGAATAAAAAGAACAAAAAAAAAACCCCACCACCTAGGTAATGTAAGATGCAATTCAGACTTTGCAATATGTACTTGTCTACTGGGAGAAGGGACAGCACCTGTAGCCTGGACCGAGTACATATTTCTTGACAAATAACAGAGTTGCTCAATTCATTTTCTTTCTTCTGCTCAGAAATTATTAAGGGGGAAAAAAAAAAACCAAACATAAAAGAAAAGAAATCCCCTAGACACATTTGTTATTTGGCTTTGCCCAAAAATAACTGTTCGACAGAGTGGCTGATGATATCAAAATTCACACGGCATTGCTAAGAGGAGAGAGGTGAGGTGAGTGGCTGCATTTGCAAGGACTTTTGTCTGCCCTTGGGTGACTTGAGTAAGTCACCTCATTGCTCTGTGCCTCAGTTTTCTCTGTGTTGAAGGGGATGACTCAAGGCTGATCTATGTATTGCACTTTTGGAAGTACGGTTGCAGTTCGGTCTCCTCTTCCCTCATCACATGACAACCCAAGATTTCTCATATCACAAGACAGAAGGTCTGTGGAGATCTCCAAATAAATTTCTCTACCAGCAGGAAATAGAAGTTTTCCCATAACAAAATCTTGAGCTCGTAAGAAAATACTACTCTACCTTGAATAATTCAAAACCTTTCTTTGGAATGATCAGAGAAAACTTCAGGACCTTAGTAGTGCTCAACAGTCCTCATTACTTTTATTTATGGACATTAAAAGTTCAGGTCACAAAAGGTGATGGTGGGAAGACTGTTATTATCTCCCTTTTATTCTTCAGAACAAACCAGTCTGTGCTAAGTGACACTGGAAAGATGTCATGTAATGGAAATATGTCATCAAAAGGTGATGAATGTATGTAATTAACTGCAGAGGTACACGCCCGAGATTATGTAAATCTACAGATAAAGGCGTCAGAGTGGTCAGGTTCAAATGTACCCTTCTGTCTAGCCTCATCCTGGGCTATTTCAAACATCGTGAGGCTGCTGAATGAAAGTGTAATCCCAAATGTGTGCAGAATATAAATATAAAAAAGAGCTGTCTTTACAACATAATGTTATTTCTCACAGTTAAGAGCCTGCATCTGCAATTCTCATCTTTTCAACAAATCAGCTTGATACTTATCTCTACCCACATGCTTAAGATTGCTGAATAGTTCATACCAAAATAGATGGCACCCTAGAGAAGGCTGCTCTGTCTGGAGGGCAACCAGAACTGCTCAGTACATCCCCCCTCCGAGAGAGAAATCTCTATTCCCATTAAAATGAATGTCGAAACCTGCCGTCCTCCTATATGGCACATCCATCAAGCTGACAAATGATAAAAATATAAACAGATGAATCCTGCTGCCATGCTCAGCGATGAGAGAGACCTGCAGTATTCTATTAGCTACTTCGTTTCCCGAGCCCGAACAAAACCGTGCTTTGCAAGATCCTTGCTACTATTTCTCCCAGTTTGGTTTTCTTAAGACCAGGCTAACTTTAGCCTTTCTGGGATTACATTTCCTAATCTGAAATCAATAGAACACCCTACTGAAGACTGATGGCATTTCTACACAAGTTTCACCCTTCTGGCTTTTTTAAATCATTAGAAAAATGAGCTATCCACAAAAAAAATATGGAGAGACGCTTCAAGCTACGAACACAAGTCAGGACAAAGATATTGGGACCTTTGAGTGTAAAAAGCAGTTTTGATGCTGAGTTAGACCCAGGTGCAAGTATGGGACTCCTGGTGTAAGAGCCAGAGTTCCCTTTGAAGTCAACGGGACACTTGTTACTGCTCTCTGAGTGTGAAGCAGTCAGAATTTCGGCTCCAGTAATATAAAAATTCAGCTCTGTCTCTCATGTTGAACAAAACTTTACTCTGCAACTGTCCAGCCAGCCTTCTTGTGTCAGATGAGTGAGTCAAGTAATACACCAGCAGACTAAGAGTGGCAGACTCATTGTCAAATGTCAAAACAGCAAAGGCTCAACATCCTCGCCTATGATATTAAAGGCAATCTTTCCTTTTTTTTTCCTTTTTTTTTTTCCCCCTAGAAGAGCTCTTTATATCTAAACTAATATATCTAAACCAGTTGATCGTCATAGTGCATGCTGTCCTTTCACAGTAGCTGGCTAGTCAGATAGATCCCAGGCCAAAGTAAAGCCCTTTATACTACTTAACATACACAGGACACAGAAGTAGAGCCCAGCTTTCTGCAACCAGCTGTGAGATACTGCTAGTGGCAGAAGATGAGTGTGAGGACCATGGGATGTTCTGCCTATCTGCCACCACGGGGGCATTTTGAGGGCCAGTTCCACCAGGCTGCTTCAGAGCTGTCTTTTTGGTTCAGGACCACCTGAACAGGACTACCTCTTCTCCCAAGAATTGATTGATTCATTTGTCCTCGCTTTTAATTGTCCAGGAACCAAAATGAAATCAACTTCCACAAGGTGACACAAAAATACAGATGGAGGTAAAGCCTCTGCTGTAAAAAACTTAAAATTAATTTGACACTATAGAAACAGGTAGTGAAAAGGAATGTACACCTAGCACTAAGGGACACACATCAGGTGATGCAGGTGATAATGTTGTTTGTAGCGTCCCTGTCATATTTATGGCAATAAGCAGTGATGTCCAAATCAGGATTAGTATTTCATTTTGCCATCAAGGAAACAGGCAAGGATACAGAAAAATTTCCTCTGTAATACAGAAATCTTTGCAGTAGTGACAAGAAACACAGAAAATGGGAGTCCACACACACTTCTGGTAATATAAACGTTCGCTTTTACAGAAACTGCTTGCAAACATAGAGAGAATAATTGTTTCCATTTTTTACCAGCAGCTCTTAAAGTCAGTGTTGGTTTTGTGGTTTTTTTAAAAGTAACATGTTGCTAACCACAAGAACACATTTATTCAGCACTTGTTGTGCTTGCAGTAATTTTGCAGTACTTCTTCAGAATTCCAAAACACAGACAGACGCCACATCTATACCAGTAAATTACCCTGGCCAGGTTCCTTTCTATGCCCTCAAGGTCTAGCAGTACAGCACAGCTCAGCCGCGTGCTGTTGGACTCTCTGCCTCTACCATACAGGGTGGCCTCATCCATATCATCTGTACGGAATATACCTTGGCCCATGATGCCTTCCAAAGTGTGCCTGGACATTGAGACAGTGCTACAGCAATTAAGTAGTACAGAAAACCACACACTGGAGCTTGCACTCAGAATTTGTCACTGTTCAGTTACACAGTAGGCATGACTCAATAAACCCCCAAGCTTACCCTGAGGGTTAGTTTGGGCAAACGACCATTCTCCATGTGCAGGTCCATTCTTAATTTGAAAGATAAAGACTTTAACAGTATGAACGTGGCTGGATTAATCTAAGAATAGACAACAGAAGCCATGGCACAGGCACCTTTTGAAAATGTAGCCTTGGAGCAGTGGACAACAGCCTTGGAGCGAGCTGTGCTGCTGAAACTCTCTGCCATGGGGCAGGCATCAGAGCAGCAAAGCACACACTTTTTTTTTTTTTTTTTTTTTTTCTGTCTCCATGTGCTGTGTTTACATGGGAGGATGTAGAGGAACTGTAGAGGGTTAATTAACATTGATAGTATACAGTTGTGGGCTTGCTTCTGGGGCGGAGGTTTGGCTGATGTGGATAATGTGCAGCTGTGGCTTGTTCCTGCTGAGTAGCTAAATAGCACTGGGTGAAGAGAGAGGAGACTGGATGGAGAAGAGCCCAGGGATGTAGGAGAGACAAGGAGAGGCTCTGGGAGAAGCAGAGAGAAGGGGACCTGGGTGAGGAGAGGCTGGCTGGAAGAGGAGCCTAGAGAAGGAAGAACCCAGGTGCAACAGAAAGGCAAGAAGCAGGGTGGACTGGCCTGAAGAGGATGAAGAAACAGCCTTTGGAACCTTGTGTGAGACTGATGGTGGTGCCGAGGCATGAGGGGGCTGGTATGGGATGGATGGTAAAAGCCTTGTTGCAGCCTGCTGGTTTTGTTAGTGCTGTGGCAGGAGAATTTTATAACTGTCAAGTAAATGATGCCTTATTAAAGGAAGTATTAGAAGTGCAACAAGTGTAGGTAGCATTTAATCTTGCAACACAACAATTATCTTTCTACTATCTTCAGGCTTCTGCAGCCCATTCTCCTCTCTACGAGCTTCACATAGGTTTTTTTGCAAACTCAAAGTCTAAATCACTGAAATCAACCAAAATGAAAGTGAAGAAGAAGACCTTTCCTCTGGTATTGTCAATAGTTAGCGCTCTGGCAGTCCTCTACATATTTTCCTCTTCTGGAGTAATGCTTCCAGTGAATAGAGCCAGCATTAACTTGAGAGGTGCCTGCTATGGTTTGCTGTGCTGTAGTATCATAGTTTACTAAAGAAACAAAGGTAGCCTGAACCAAAACATCACAATTTTAATGGGCACTGAGTTACAATGAGATTTTGCATGACCTAGGAAGACAAACATGGGTCTGGTGAAACAAGAGCAACCACACTAGCCAGGAAGAAACTCAGGTGAGAATCAGCAGCCTGATTTTTTTTGCCTCTCAATGATTTTTTTTTTTTTGTCCATGATTTCAGTGGTAACAGGTTCACATCCTGGTTACCTCACTAAGGCAGTGCTTCGCAAAGCAAAGTTAATTCTTGCTCATGATAATTAAACTTTCTGATGATAATTGAGCTTTATGCATATATTTATATATGGAAATCCTTATTTGCATAAACAAGGAAAGTGAAGATTGGTCTACACCTTATTGGTACCTAGCTGTTATTCGTTATATAAGTCAGAAAAACACTGTATTGTTGTGTTTACATTAAAAACATCAGCCCATCTTTACTTTTTTCTTGCATGTGCTGGTGCCAGTTACATGATTAAGTCACTCTAACAAATTTTGGATCAGCAGCCACTATGACCCTACACTAAACTTTCTCCTCAGTAACGCAGATTTATGTGTCTAGGGTAAATAAGCTGAATACCTGGAAATGGAGGCATGCCCTCCAAAAAGATATATTGTACTTTTACCATGTCCCTTAATTCAGAGATCAATACTTTATTAACCAGTTTATTGCTAAAGATTTGTGGTATTCATTTATTTTTTATCAAATGTGTCACCCTCAGGGCTAGAAAAATTTATTGTATCCTCCAGGTACTAATTTTGCCCTACTCATAAAGGGAAAAAAGTTCCAACAAATTGACCTTTTGCATCAGAATCTCCAAAAAAAAAAAGAAAAGCCAACCTTTTATTTCCTCTGACACAAAGTTTTGTTTATAATCTTTAAATATTGGCTTGGTGGAACTTATCCAGATTATGAGGATGTGATTTTTCACCAGCTTTCTACTATTGTGCCTAATCAACTGATGTGCCAAATCACATTGAGAGTGGCACATAAGGGAGGATCATCTTCTGATGGCCTCTTAAACAAGGCATAGGAGGTCCCTGAGCTTAAAGCACCTAGAATTCAGAAAATAGTCTCAAGTTTTCTCTGCTGTTATCCTACAGCAGAGGTGCAGCACAGGGCCATTGGTCACATCCCAGAGGGTTTTGCCTTCCCTTTGGCGGGGCTACGTAAAAAGGGGACACCCTCATCCCCCCTGGTGGCACTCTCTGACTTACTGTATTTGTTATTCCAAAAGGAGCAAGTCAAAAGTACGGCTGCCTGGAACTGGGATGCTCACACAGGAGCAGGCTGGAAAGACCAGGAAGGTCAGGTTGCATTGCTATTCTCTGCTCCCCTGAGATGCCTGGGAGCCAGAAAATTTGGACTATGATTTACAGCTATCCTGAAGAAATGCATGTCGGGTCCAGGGAGTTGGTATTTTTGAAGATTCTGTGAGCCTGACTGTCTGCCTACTGTTTATCACTGCTGTCAAAAGGATGGAGCTTTTGGGGAAAGGTGAAACTTGCCACTGTGACACCAACACATTGCAGACAACAGATGAGACAGCTGCACTGCGAGATTAAAAGAAAAGCAGATCCTTTCATCTCTGATGTTCTGCTCTAGTTTGAAACCACAGAGAGAGAGGGTGTATTTTTGTTTTTCTATTCTTCCTTTGAGGTGTCTCCTTTCTTTTTGCTTCACTTTCATTGCAAATGTGATGCAAATAGGTTTGCAAAAGTGACAAAATTGTTTCATAATCATCACAAAACCCAGGTGCTTGTGCTGGTAAAAACTGGTGCAGCAAGATATGCCTGTGCCCTTTTGGCTGTATTTACCAAACCTCAAAGATTATCTGCCCAATGGGTAAGGCCTAGACACAAGGTTTAAATGTGCATGCTCCAAAACCTGAGCTTATAACATTTTGCTCAACTTTGCTCAGTGTAACTCAAAATTCTTTAATTTAATTGACAGCCATGGTCATGTTACTCTGCAAATCTGACTGCATTCTAGCAATTGCATAGAATAAAACACCCACCTATGCACCAATGTGTTATCTTCCTTTCCTATTGAACCAAAGTAACTTGAGCAGCACCTTCTTCTTTTCTTTTTATTGCCGTTAAGCTAGCTGCTGACACACCTCGTGCAATTAAATTATTGCTAAAATTCAGGAACTCAAAGAAAAGTGTCTTGCCATCCGGCATGTCTAAATGAAGCTTTCACTCCAAGCCATGGGGCTATTCTTTATGTCTTCTTCTTCTGTAGGACCAGTAAAGAAGATAAACATATGCATAAATGACACATGAGAAAAGAAAAATCTTTAAAATCTGTGCACACATCTTCTAAACCTTCATTTATATGTGACCTGACACAAGAATTAGTCATGGTGACTCAGCTAATGGGTGTCCATAAATTCAAATTCCATAATTCTTCTTGAATTCATCCTTTTTCTGCCATTCAGGTATTCATAAACTCTAGCAAAACAGGAGTCTGGCACAGTCACCCTTGGTAAATCTGCAGTGTATTGGGCTGCAGTCAATGCCCTCTGATAAATGCTTGTCCTTCCGAATGGCCGAACAGGAGTCAAGTTCACATTAATGCAATGGACAAACAGGATTTGGGAATGTTCTTGTTGGGATTCTGGCACCAGTGGAAGGATTGCACTACCCAGGCTGCCAGATTAAGTAGGGTGTTTGCAGACTGTGACCAGAGATGCCAGCCAAGGAAACCCAGGCTGCGAGGACAAGGCAGCCTGCATTAGCATCTTGGGGTTCTGCATCTGACCTGCTTTCAGCTGCCACCTCTGTATACCATCTGCGTACAAGGGCAGATCTCCAAACCTAATGCTGGATTGCTCTTACAAGGGGAAGTGCCCTCTCTAGATTATCATCTTGTGATTCATCTGCAGCCCCTTCACTCTTAGGCAGGCATCTTTCTCTGACCAGAGTATGGTGGGCATGGGGGTGTTCAGCACGGTGCTTCTCTCCCGTGCAATACAACTTCACCCATGCTTTTCTCTGCTGTTGTCAATATAGACAAGTTCCCCACAAATAAAAGTTCCTTAATGTTCTTCAAACCCCCTTCCAGCAAACATTGTGCTAGAATGAAGGCTAGTGGTTTAAAAAAAAGCTAGTTTTTGTGGCATCTCCAGTCAGGCTGTCTCTCTTTATCCCCGTCTCTAGCTGCACAGTCTGGGTGCAAAGACTGCTCCAACTACCTCTGTGTCCATGCTTCTGCAACAAGGTGGCTGGAAAACATGGCATGTACCCATGCCCTACATGTGTTTCTTTCACAGTCTTGGCTATGAGCCTGGTGGTAGGCGGGCATGGAGCTCACACGGTGACCAAGGAAGAACCAGAAGCAGGGCAGCTGCTGGTGGCCAAGGTGGCAACTCATCCATCTTTCCTTAAGGTACGGTATGTGCACAAGCTCCTGCCCTCTGAAAAGTTCTCTGATTTGGCTTAGATCCACACTTGGTCTCAAGTTTGTGTGTCATGTGAATGACAGGAGAGGATGGACTTGAAAAGATGCACTTAACTGTCCATGAGAGCTACTACTCGAAATAAAGTACCTGTCCCAGCCCCCACTTTTCACTTTTCCTTTCTCTTCAGAGATGTCTTCACCTGAGGGAATATTTCTGGCGAGCATACGTTTTCTTGCCTTTCTGCTGACTGATCTGTAACAGCAAGTATTTGCTAACTTGTGGGCTTGCACTGCACAACTTGTATTCCCATGCATTTGCAAAGACAGCCTGCACGGGGCTGAACGGAGCCATCAATAAACAAACTTGCAAGTGCAAACGGAGGGCAGGCAGAAGCCATTGTATTTACATAATTAAGTACACCACTTAATGAATTCCCACTAGTGGGAATGGTGTGGAAGGGTGATTATGAACAGAGCCGGGGAACCGTGTGCTTCAGACTCTGATGGGGATTCAGCAAAGGGCCGGCAATTAACGTTTGGTAGCTGACTTACTGCCAGCTTGCTTGAAACCGGGTAATGATGGGGTTTTTTACTGATCTTCAGTACGAATGTTCACCCAATCCAATTCCAGCTTCTAAAAATTAATACCTAAAAAGAATATTTATTAAATATTTATTTATTATTTTCTGTTGTTGTTTAAATACGTTATATTAAAACATAATTTATATTATATAAAAAATATTTTTTATATTATATTAAATATAGAAATATTTTTATTATTTAATATTTATTTTAACAGGGGGGTGGGGGTAGAAGGTACTATTTTCAAAGCAAAGGTTGATAATTGGAAGGAATCTGCACTTTCCCTTTTCTTCAGAAAAATGTGTCAGGTCCTGAAGGGTGTGGAGAACTGTTTTGAAAGTGTCATCATAGTGCCCACTAATCCCTTGAAAGCCATCAGGCAAAAAGAATGAAGCATTTGTTTCCAAAAATAATAAACCAGGAGGCAATTGGGACATTGGCATCAATGGGAGCTTGAACAAGATTCTTCATGTACAGTCCGTGAAGAACACCACACCATGAGAACTGGCAACTAGACTTTAAAATTTAGCAATTTTTTAATAAGAAACAGTGATTTTATTTTTTTTTGGGGGGGGGGGCGGGGGG
>JAVJGI010000062.1:79261939-79321286 GCA_035590275.1 Ibycter americanus
TTTTTTTTTTTGGGGGGGGGGGGAGGGAATTGAAAGGAAATAGTAGAAAAGCTATTTCAAACCCGTATCTTTATTACTAAACAGGCATTAAAATACAGCTAGGTGCAAAACTCAGTTTGCCTGCAGTTAGCGGCAATGTTCCTACAGTGGATCTTAATATGACAGACAGGGATTTGATACCATCTAAAACACCCAGCACACTTCACAGGGAACACTGATTAGATAATTCTTATATTAATAAGGTTAACCTGATTCAAAGCTTAACATATTAAGTAATAAACTTTCATGGAATAAACCTCATATAATATTTTTTTCCCTGCTCTATTAAACAAAACATCAAGGCAGAAACAGAATATTTCAGCTCATGGCAGGACAGTCTGAGCAGTCTTTTTTGCTAGTTAGCACCAGACCTTTAAACAAGAGGAGGTGATTTATTACCTCAAGCAACTAATTGATCACCTTTCTCTATCAAAATGTATTACCCGCCTGTCACTAAAGGGTGTCTCCCAACCGCAGTGAGTGGAGACTCTGTCAATATAGACATACTCTTCTCAGTGTACACAGATATATATATATTTCAAACCGTTTTGCCAGGAAGCGAAAGGAAATCCTGAGCTCCCAGGGGCCATGTAGAAGCCAAAGCCTCAGTGAATTCTTTACGTTCAATGCGTATCACCCAGCAGTCTGCAAAGCACCCACGTTTTGAAGCTCATGGTGCAAGCACTATGGATCTTCCCATATGCGTGTATCTAGATTAAACTTTCATGGATCCTCTATGGATCCTCTTAGAAAGTCAGGAAAGCACAGCTTCCAGTCATAGATATTGGATTTCAGTTTGGGGAGCAGTTTAGCCAGGAACTGATGCGCCTCAGGAAATTGTTCTCTTCAACCGATAAAGGGTATTACAATTTATTAGATTCCTATGAGGTAATGGCAAGGGAGCATTTTGTAATGATTCAGCAATGAAAGATTAACTCTGATTATATTGCTGCTTTAGCGACAATCCCTGGGTTGTCAAAACCGCTTTTGATTCCTCTGACATGAAGTGACACCAGCTACTCATTATGTAAGACTTACATCCAAACCCTGAGCCTGAAATTGAATGAGGACTGATAAATAATGTATCAACAGGGTAAATTATGCAAGAAATAATTCCAGAAAGTGTCTGAACTCATCAACAAATTAGGTAACAAGGAGGTATTTTTTCTGCTAACTTAAATAAGCAAATGGAAATGGAATTTCTTCAAGAGCTGCCTCAGCACTTTCTTAGCAGCTTCTAAGCTGCCCAGGGGTTCCTGGGCAATTTCTTTAAAACCAGGATTTGCAAAACCTATAATAAACCCAGCAAATTCCCATTTCATTTTCTCTCGTGCATTGCTCCGTTGGCCACTGGGCCAGCTGCCACTGCAGGGGCATCAGGCCTTCCCTCCGTTATCCCCTTTGGCATTGAGGGGGTTGCAGGAGAGACGTGAGAGTATCTCTAGAGCACCACAGTCCTAACAAGCACAAGGTGGGAAGGTCATGCATTAGCCTCCGTGCCTCTTGCTCTCCGAAGCGGCGGGCAGGCACGCAGGGTGACAGTGTGCAGGTTGCAGTGTTGAGATGGACTCTCCACTGATCATCTTGTTTCTAACATCAATGCCATTATGTTACTGTCCCTCAGGATCTCATCTCTAAAAGCCTTTTTAGAGAGGTTTAACATCTTGTAGGTTCGTACCTGCAATTACTCCATCCCAGCTGAAACCAGGACAGTACCCTTAGCTCCCTTTTGCACTTAGAACAATCATTCCTGCTGCGGTTTTTTAGAGGAGAAATCCGGTACCCACCCCTGCAAACCAGTCTGCACAGCTAGCTTGTACTCCTTTTCAAGCTAGACAGTTCAAAATCCTCAGTAAAGATTATTTCCAGGTCTCAATTAATATATTTAATTTAAACATTTAAATTCCTTCGGTAAAACAAATACTGCTACTGTTGTTACAATCTCAAAGAGAAGTTGGAGGTTCAGGTGTGCTTCTCCTTAATCTAGTGTCAGAAAGACTCTAGTTGATGGCTGACACAAATACATCTGTCCTAAATTAGCAGTAGGTACCCAAATCCCTCCACAGCTTACTGGGGTAACACCCCACATGTACCTGTGAGTCCCAGACATTTGAGTGAGGGATCCTGTGAGATGCCAGGATGGACCAGTGCCTCTACCTCTAATCGCTCTTCCTCTGAGAATTAAATTTCTATGGCTTCCCAGCCACCCCGAGGTCACTCTGGAATCCAGGCAGGCTTTAAAAGAAAAGAGTGAACTTATCTGACCCCAGTACAGCCTGATAAAATGATTATATGTAGGGGTAGATGAGCAGATTCACCTAGTTACTTGTAAGCAAAGGTGTAGTTCCTCTGTGCCATCCCAGACATTCATTTTAGGAGGAGAAAAATCATCACCTGGAGATACATATTTCTTTGTACTGACTCTACAGAGAGTCCAAGATGATTAGCTCAGATGTTGACAATTAATTTTTAGATTAATAAGACAAGTGAGATGAACTTGATCCAAGAGGAGAGGACGATTGTTCATGCGACTAACAGCTGACAATGACGATGAAACGAAACCCGTATTTTAGCCCAACATCTGATTTTAGAAGCCTACAGCTGGTACGCAAGGTAGCCCTTTCCTAAATATTCAAGCGGTAAGGTGTTGTCATAGGTTTTGCATTGAAAGCGTATGGCTGAGCTATGCTGGTAACATCTAATCATATTTCTTTCAAGATGTGCAGTGCTCTCAGCTCTACGCACTGACATTATTAAAGCTACTAGTATAATGGATAGCAACAGGGGATACATTTGTGTTAAATGGCCTGTAGTAATTGTGTCACTAAATTGAGCTAATAATCATCGCACTGTGCCACAATATCTTGGAAGAACATCTTCCCAGCTTATCTAATACTATAAAAATGAGATTCTTAGGCTTATGGAAGGCAGATTTCTCCTCATCTATGAATTTTATTTGGGTGGGATTGATGTCCTGATGCACTGTTTCCAACTTGTCTTCGGGAGCCTGCTGCAGGATCCAGTGAGCGATGTACCACAACCAAACTCCACGGCACAGCTTTTCAAGACAAGTATCTCCAGCTATTACAGAGGTAGCGTCAAACAAAATTGAGCTCTAAATCTTTTCTCAAACTTAGCTCATGCAAGATAACTCTGATGACCTTAGTACAGTCACACCTGATTAACAACGGCAGAAGCAAACAGAGAAACAGACGTCATAGATAAAGAATCAATTTTTTTCATCTGTGTTATAAATTTAATTTAATATAGCTGAGAATCAGCAGTGATTCACAAGACTGAGCCTGGTCTTGGTTTCTCAGTTCCCTTCAGACCTCGGCAGAGGGGACTCAACAGCTCTTAGTCCAGAATTATTCTTTGTAAAATTACTCCACTGGGATTTTCCAGATTTTCTCTGCAACAGCTGTCTGAAAATGTTGTGTTCAGTGACTCCATTGCAAGGTGCTTGTTCATAAAAACATTACAGTCATTTGTAAACATGCACCATTTATCTTACTGAGAGTGAGTTGTCCTCATAAAGAAATTTACAGTCTGATGAGGATTTCTTTTGTGTGGGAAGATTTGGGTCCCAGACATTAGAATTGCTTCCATTGCATGAACTTCACAGTTCTGAATATAAGTTTGTTTTGCAATGGAAAAATCACCATACTGATAAGTTTAACTAGTATTTTTTCTTTTTTTCATAGAGCACTTATTAATAACTGTTCTTTCTCCAGAAATTTAAATGGAAATAGTAAGCTTTTTTCTGATTTGAAAGCTTCATACAGACTTTCTCTGAGAAGACAAACACACAAGTGAAGACACAACCTCCAGCTCAGTTTTCTTTCTTTTTGCACATTGTCCAGCTGGGCATATGTTCACTGCTGGTATTGCTGCCTCTGTCAGCTATTTTACCCAAGCTGATTAACCCACTCTTCTTCACAGAGGTGCGTACATTTTCCAGCCATTTCCATCTGCTGTTCCTCAGTCTTACCCTCATTCTCGCATTAATTCTCTTTGCTGCAAAAATGACACTAAGTCAGGAACACGAGCTGTGGATGCTATAAGGATATGGAGTTTCATTTTTCATGTCTGCGTAGTAACGGAGCAATGCTTCGAATCTGAACCACGCAGCCCCAAATGTGTGCAGAGAGCAGATGCATGGAACTGAGACAATTCTAATGGCTTAAGTGAAGAGCAAATCCACAGGGAGATGATTCCTCCATATTTTCACTGCAGTGTATAGACATGACAGTATTTAATTTTCTATTTAGCCTCCTTTTCTCATTATTTCCTCTTTTCTTTGCTACAAGAAAAAAAAACTATCTTTGCTGCTGGAGGCAAATGAATAAAGTGATTGCAGCTGTGTTTTCAAACTGTAAGTCTGGCACAATCAACTCCCATGGGAGTCAGCTGTCCACTGTAAATATTAATTGATTAATCCAGGTGTGAGCAGCTAAAATAAAAACAGTAATTGCTTCTCCAATTCTGTTGCTGATGTCAGTAAAACTATCTTATCATACATAGCTGCATTTTTTAAAAAAATACTCATATGACTATGAGAAATTACCAGATTAAAAGATACTTGCCAGAAAGTCTTAAAACAGGTTAACTGACAAAATAAACAAAGAAACCACAATTCTTTATGCTTTGCAAATAAATGAAAAGAGCCCTTCTATGGTTTCAGCTATTTCCTGTGTTTTATATCTGGGCAAGGGAAATGGAAGCATTTGTTCCAGCTGAACAGCAGGAAACAAACTGAATCTATCAGCAACGGCGAAGCACGGGTTTAGCTCCACGTTAAATTTGCTTTCCTTGATGTCAGGCAGCTACACAGCCTATTGCCAGACTATGCCAGTTGACCTCCAGGCCAGAGAGGAGATCCTTATTTATTAATAGCAAAAAAATGTGGTTCCATTTTCTGAGAACTGCCTTTCCGCCCCCACCCCACCCCCCTCCCCGTATCAGGCAGCTCCGTGCCATTTCTCCTCATCTTTCCACATTCAGCACAGCAAAGGAGCACACCAGCTGCCAGCTGCCTCCTCCCAGTACCACTAACGTGCCCCGTAACTCTTCTTGTACCGGGGAACGAGGCCTTCAGGTTGCTTTGACTATTTATTTTGCTGATGAAAGAGCAAAGGCTTGTAAGAGGCAAAGGAACTGCCTCTGAACTGCCGCTCGCTACCAGGCTGTGCTCATTCGGCACGCAGTTTAAACCCCCTCACAAATGGTTATGGCAATAACACAGGATAGCTCACGGGATTTAAGATGAATCCCTGCAGGAAGACCGCTCCCAGCACCTGCCTGTGCCATGATGCTGGTTTCAGACCAACGTGAAGGGCTCAGCACCCCACATCGCAGGGCCAGCAACGCGCGTGGGGCTGAAGCGCATCCTCAGAGGAAGGGCACCGCCGTGACACGGGGCAGGACACGGCACAACCGGGAAGGAAGAGCGTGGCTCGTTCACGTTGATTCATGCCATTTAGCAAGGACCATACCGCAGCTTGGCCCTGAGTTACCGATGGACACCAGCTGTGGGTCTGGCACCACGGCGGGCAGTTCCACTGGCTTGCCTGGCTCATATTTCCTAAGCCCTGCCCAAAAAAAGAGCTCTTTGTTGGGTAAAACAGCTATGTATGAGAATAAAGAATAACTGCTTAATCACACCCTCAACTAGGAAAACAGCATTTTTTAATGATCTTGAGCAACTGGTAAAAACATCTAGCTTTCCTTTGACCTCAGTGCTGCTTAGAGCAGAAATCACTGAGGCACAAATTCTCCAAGGCATTGAAGCGCTCAGGCTCAGCTGACATCAGTGAGAGCTGAGGAACGACAAAACCAGGCTAATTGCTCCCATTCATGTAAGAGAAAAAAAAGAAAAGAAAAAAAAAGAAAAAGAAGAAGAAAGTAAGGTAGTGTGGAGTCACTACAGCCACAGAAACAGCAATGGTCTTTGTCACAAGCAGAACAAGCCATAGACACAGACTGTGTTTCTGCTGCTAAATAAACCAGGAGGCAAAAAGCTGACCTAGACCACAAGCAAACTTCATACGTCTATGTCCCCCAAAGTGGCCTGAAGATACATTTATAATTGTTTTCTGTATATATTCCAGCTTAAAATACATGAGAGCTGTTGCATCCCACGAGGTCACAGTTTGGCAGCATGAAGCTCAGGATAGGTGTTGCAAGTTGTGGCACTGGCTTGAGGACATGTGGGGGACAGCCAGGAAGACAAAGCATCCTGGGATAGTTTTGGAGGATAGTGTAGAAAGGCAGGAACCAAACCCAGTTTGATCTTGAACATATAGCTCAACAGGGGTTTTCCCCGATGTATGTTATTCCCCCAGCCTGCCTAGGCTTTGTCTGATCAGCGGTAGCTTGACACAGGATAAAACTGTGCAAAGCATATGCTAGCAGTTATGTAGCATGAAAAATCAGTGGTACAAGGCCCTAGCTCATACCTTGGCCTGATTTTCTAACCATTATTGTTGTATCCACGGAGAATAAGCAAAAAGATCTGATGTAGAAGAAGAGTCACCGTGTGAAGAACCCACTATACAAAGGAAAACAATTAGCCAAGGGATGGAGCAAGAGGCAGCTGAAGCAGTGAACTCCATCTGGGTGGGAAGATCAACATATGGTTCTCCTAATCTCCTGAAGATAAGGCAGAATCAAAACATGCAAGAGGAGAAAAGGAGATGTGTGAAACAGAGAAGCATTGGGTGATGTGGAGGCAATGGGGTATTGGAAGCCAAGGAAAATTAAGCATTTTGAAGAAACAGGTGAGTAAACCAGAAACAAACAAAAAAATGAGACTAAGACCAGAAATTAGAATTTCCATCCCAAATCACCTGTTTTCCCTGTTTTGCTTTAAAATAGCACTGTGTTTTCTCTTCTCTTCCCTCTCCCCTGCCCACCAATTTCATCAGTCACACTATCTTCACTTCCACTCTCTTTGGCCAGGAAATTGAAAAAGTCATTGATGTGCAGACCTCTGGTTTTCTGTCATGAGTAGAAGAGTATTCACCATCTCTCACTCAGCAATATATTTTCTCTACAGATCCTATGTTCAAAGACTTGGCTAATGCATTATGCAGATATTAAAGGGTAAAATAACTGCACATGAGGAACATTTCTTTATTACAGATGCGTCTGGTAAACTTTCCATCTGGTCCAAGACTGTTGCTCAGTAACTTTTTTTTTCCCTAGTAACAGAAAAATCGAATTGTCAAGAAGCTGCATCTCCTCCGTTTTATATACCATACATCAATCCATTGCACATTACAAGCTAAGGAGATACAGAGGAGGCGGACACCACAGTAGGGCATTTGTCAAATGATGCACCTGCTTCCTGGCAGGTTGTCAAACCCAGAGGGTGCAAGACTAAACAAACCTGAACAATAATTTCCTTCCCCCACATTAAATGTGTGCTAGTGCCGAAAAAGATCGTAAATACTGCATTAGCAGGGTAGAAGTCTTTTTATTCTGTCAGAAAAAGGTAGACATGGAACAACTGAGGTCACAAAGGGTTTGGACAAGGCGTCTGTGACTGTAAGTGGTCACATCATCCCTTTCCAAAAGCTAACCCTAACCTGAGGGTGCGGAAAAGTAAGACCATGGTGCACGCTTGCTTCCAGGTTTAGCTTCATACCTGAAGAGACTGTAGCCCACAGTCTTACCTCAGCCACTTTTCAGCACCCAGAGTAGAGGTTTACTGTCCCCAGTGATCTGCAAACTAAACTTACCAATATGAGAGCATCCAAATCTGCTACAGCCAGTGTAAATGATTTAAGCAGAGGGACCTCTGTAAACCTGGCTCATCTGGAAATTGATAGGACAGGAAGCAATTGCACATAGTGTAGAAGCAATTGCACTCAGACCATGGCCATATCTAGCAGAGACGAGCAGCTGGGGTCTGAAAGCAGAGAGCTCTTTGACTGACACAACGGGAGCATCAGAGAATAAGCCATTGGGCCAAAGGATAAGGAGGTGCAAGTAAAAACATCCAACTCACTCATTACTCCAGAAGCACTCTGCAGGTAAAAAGAGGATCCCCAGTGACAGGATCTGTAAACCTATCTAGAACAAGGGCCATTGCTTTTAAGGTTGCCTCCAGCCATCCAGCATCACTTCTCTTATCTGCTCTAAAACTTAGGCAGGGCCATGTCAGATGTGTCATGAACCCTGAAGATGTGTCCCATCTTAGGCAGAGCATTTTCATCAGACTAGCTAGGGTTCTGCAGGATGTGAAACCATTTTCAGAAGTGTAACCAAGAAAAGGAACTTTGCAAAATTTAGCATATCTGTCATGGTGAAACACTGACACTCAGGTACCTGCTTTCAAAAGACAGGAACGAGGATAATGGTAGCAGAAGAAAGGTCTGTAGAGATCTGATTTGGTCAAAACTTGAGTTTTCTTGCGTTAAAAATTTTGAAGGGGCTGACAGTTTGATTTGCACAGAGATCAGAATGCATTTATTGTGGGTAAATAGAAGTGGAGGCAGTATGGGACATCTTCACAGGTAAGGTTTGGACCTTACCTTCCCATGCAGGAACCATCCCATTTGCTCTGCTGATAGCTCCTTAGCCAAAAGCTCTCTTCCCATGTCACAAGACAGGTCAAAGGCACATATCCCTTGCTCCTAATCTAGAACAGACTAGAATACAACAGAACAGAACAGAATAGAAAATATTTTCAGTTGGAAGGGACCTACAACAATCATCTGGTCCAACTGCCTGACCATTTCAGGGCTGACCAAAAGTTAAAACTGTTAAGGGCATTGTACAAATACCTCTTAAACACTGCCCCTTAAAATGCTTGGGGCATTGACCACCTTTCTAGGAAGCCTGTTCCAGTGTTTGACCACCCTCTCAGTAAACAGATCCTTCATAATGTCCAGCCTAAACCTCCCCTGCACATCCTATCACATCCTATCACTGGATCCCAGGGAGAAACAATGAAGCAGCTAACTAATACTTGAAGGACGCTGGGGTACAGGTGTTATTGGTGTTGGTGGAAGGTTTTTCACGGAACAAGTCCAGAGAAAGCCATTGTCTTCTTATTCTTGAGAAGGCATGGATCTGCAAACAACGATTTTTCACTAAATTGACGTTCTGGTCCAAGACCTAACAGCAGTGAAGGAATTTTCACACTGATCTTTTCAGTACTTTCAGCACATGTTGTGTTTGTGATTACACCATTTTGGAAGACTGTACATAGCAGAAAAGTGTATTTCTGCTGAAACTCCTCCAGCCCAGCAGAAACTGAGTAGATGAATGGAACTGAAACAAAGAATTACCTTTCATTCATGAAACCATCAATACAGCTGACACTTCAGAACAATCTGTGAGAGTCTGTGAAAGTGCACTTGGCTATCCATGTGCAAAAGAGACTAAGTGTGGCATATGAAGGCACAGACCCGAAGTGAGATCCCCCATTGCATACGTAAGTGCTGGTTATATACAATTGCTTATCCACCCAAGCTCTGCCCTGGAATACACCTATGTGTAGCAAAGCATCTTTGCAGCCAGTTCACACTCCACCAAGCTGTTTACCCCCTCCATGCTCATCTGAGGAGCTCTCTTCTTCCCAGGTCAGAACTGAAGCTGTAGGAGGCTTTGGGCATACCCCTCGTTGCAGACAGGTGAGGCATAACCACTCTGCAATGGCACCCAGACAATGAACAAAGCCTTTTCTCAAAAAGGGCTCTTACAATTCCCCATTTTTTGTTTGTTAAATTGGATAAGATTAAAGCTGTGTGAATTTGAACCACCAAACACAGCAGACATATAACAATGGCCAAAAATCTTGGCAATATAACAAACCCACACATCAATATTTTTCATGTTATATCCTAACTTATTCAATGTGGTTAAAGCTTGTGTGGCAGCAATGTCAGGTGCAAGGAAGGAAGAAGCAGGAAGATCCACATTGTTCTGGCTCGTTTTCTGGCTCGTCATTGGTAGGAGGTCCATGATCAGCTGGTCAAATGAGCCGAACAGGGATCCACTGAGGCCCTCGATCTGTATTTTTCACGTGCATTAAATTATCCATTGTCTGTGCAGTAGCTCAGTCCCTGTACTCCATTATCCAAACTGTACCCTGCATAGAGGTAAGCATCATACAACACAGCACTTTCCAATCATATAAGGTCATTACATATCCTTCTGCAATAGCAGTGTACAAGTTCATGGTAAATGCCGATCTGAGTCCAAGAATGTTTAACTGAGCATCTGAGTTCTCTGACAGCTTCATACGGGAGTTGTTCTCACAGCTGGTCGCTCTACCTGGTATCGGACGGGGAGTGCACTGAGTAATTCCATGTCTCCCTTTTGCATAGCCTCCTTTCTGCAGCGATCCAAGGCACCGTAGTATACTCATCCTCTTGCTTTCAGAACTGCTTCAGCTCAAGTCTCTCTTCAGATCTTTGTCAATAAAAATGCATAGTACAATTTAAATCTACAGATCTAGTCACAGTTGCAAAACAGCACAGTTGCAAGAGGATAAACATAATTACTAAGGGAATGTTTGTTTCAAAAGACTATAATCTCAGACGACTCACCGGGATGTGACAACTTGGTTTTGCCCAGAATGCAGAATCTGTGGGTGGGGGCGATTTCAGCTGTTTCAGTCCAAACATACATATGATTTTTCTGTTCTTGGTTTTTCTATCCCCATATTAATGACTGTCCAATGGTTCCCAGACACTCACCTACCATCCTGCAGTAGTGATGAAAGCACTCACATATCCATCTTCACACACCCATGCTCACCTGAGGAGCTCTCTTCCCCAATACTTAAGCTGTGGGAGGCTTTGGGCAGCCCCTCATTGCAGACAGGTGAGGTGTAATCACTCTGCAACCTGGCACCAAGGCAATGAACAAAGCCCTTTCTCAGACAGGGCCCTTACAACTAAGTACTCACCATTCAGCTGTCACCTACAGAAGAGTAGAGCAACCTATAATCTCTCATATATGGTACTTTTCAACAGCTCCAAGAAACGGACAAACATCTATTTTATCGGCCATGACAAGGAATAAAGGGCAGGAATATGACAGGGACTCACACCTTTCAGTACCTAGGCAGCCACATCACCTATAAGGCCACTGCTAAGCAACAGGGCATTTGTCCAAATAATCCCTGTTCCAGCATTTTATATTTTGGGGGCTTTTATGTGTACAAAATATTTGAGTTGGTTGTGATAAAAGACTGACTAGAAGTATGAGAACTCGGTTTCATTCACAAAAAATTTCGTTCTTCGTCTAGACCCTCCCCTCAAAAAAACTGAACATGCAGAAAGCAAGAGTCCTGAGGCCAGGATATTCACCTGGGGAAGTAGGCAATCCAGATATAAATCCTGTCGGGGAGATTTCAGAGTATGGATTCGAACTGGCTTGTATGTGACCAGTGCTCAGCCACTGGCACGGTGCAGTTATCAATCACTGAGCAAATAAATATCTCACTGGCTCAAAGCACAGTAGCTCCAACCAGAGAAATTGCCTTCACATGCATGTGTCTGCCCTGGTTCAGTTCTCTGCTGCAAATCAGGTAGAATTTGTACCTTCATCACTTCCTAACGATGGAGCTGTTTCCTCAGCTGCTGAAGCATTGCTGGTCTCATCTCCCAAACCAGACAGAGCAGAGGGTCTCCCTGGGTGCCAACGTGCAATGCCATGTGAGTAGGTTCCATCCACAGCCACCCCGACCGTGTCCTGGAGAGCCCAGAGGGCAGTCTGGAACAGCAGACACTTTGTCTGTAGCAATTAGGACTTCTGAATATTCTGCATCAGCTGCTCATCATGACAATGCACGTAGAGCAGATGGAAGCATGGGCAGCTTGGGGCAAAGCTGGAGCAAAGCAGCTGATTAAATCCATCTCTTCCCATCAGGCTTGCTTTGGCTGTACGTTGGTTACACTCGGGGCTGATCTGTCATTCAGCCCTGTCTCTTGGCACAGGCATTAGCTGTATTTGATTGGTGAGCTGTCACTTTTTTTGTAATTTGACTGTTAAAAAAAAAAAAAAGAAAGCATTTAAATAAACAAATAAATAGTTTGTTTCTCCACTGCCCTGCACCCTCAGCCTGTTTTTGACAACTGCACGTAGCAGATGTGAAGTGGCGCCACTAGGGAGACAGAGGGTGGGGAGGATCATAGCCAGATTCTCAGCAGCAGAGGCTGGCACGTTTCCACTGAAACCAACTTGCGGCTCTAACACAGAGACCATGCCAGCTTCTGTAAGTTGGAGGTCTGCTTGCCACCCTAATAGCCAAACAGCTCTGCATATTTTTTACCTGGACATGTTCATCTCTAGAGCACTTGTCACCCTTAGTGCCTAGAAGCAAGGGACAGACTGGCACAGCATCACCTTCTCACACAGATGTAGCTTCTGGTGACACAGCAAAGAGAAGCAAGATAGATTTGCTGTCAGCCGATGGAAGGAGGCACCTGACAGGTGCTTTCTCATCTCCATCTTTGGCAGTTCTGGTCATCTTTATTGCTCCTGACACTCTGGAGATGTTCCTCTCTGAATGTAGTACTGCACAACCATCTCAGGTGACATTAAATCTCAGGTGACAGCTGACCCTGCTCAGGCCACTGTGGATAATGAACACAGCACAGACAGCATCTGTCAAAAAGAAAGACCTTATGAGTGTCTCATCGACTGCTCCTCACTTCTGCTCACAGCTAACAGTTCCAAGAGCAGAGACCCCATCGATCCCTTCCCCACGTGCATAGACAGGCTGGCTACCAGCATGGAGTAAGCTGCTTTGCAGCAGCAAGGGGACCTCAGTGACAGGTACATCCCATCACAAAAAGTCCACAAAGGAGCACATGACACATTGGATCTACCCAAGCATTTCCCACCATGAAGTGATATGGTTGGCTTTATCCTCTTGAGCCTAAGGTGACAGTTTTAGCAGGTAGAGGAAGCTTTAGAAGAGGTAAGGTGTAAGCCTCAAGTCCCCTCTCAACACCCTGGCCTGCCCAAGCTCAGAGTTTAAGGAGTCATTAAGACAATAAAACTGCAATAGCTGAAAAACTACTAAATATCTCCTAACAGTGTGCGTGAAGAAGGTAAATTCCCCAGCAGTTAACTGGTCTGTCCTTAAAATGTTTGGCTGCCGTGGCACTGTTTCTGTGTTTGTAACCTGGAGCTACAGACCACACCAGGCATGGCTGGCCAGGGTGCTAGCGGGAGGGATGTGGCGAAGGGGTGCAGACAGCAATAACATCAGCCACATCCCAGCATAACAGTCTGGCATCTGGGCTGGCATGCAGTCACGCTGTCTGCATGACAGCATGACAGCAGCCAGGCCAGGACCCTTCTGTGTCGCTAAATACTTCACGAAACACAGGGAAAAGACAAACAGCTTCATAGCTCCTGCTCCACCACCAGTGCTTACCCCAGAGGGTTGCACCGCAGCAGCCCCAATCCCCGGGGAGTAGGGGGCTGCCCACAGGCAAGACCAGAGTTTCAAAGCAAACCCTCAAGTTCATCTTCTCCACCTGGAAATCGACTGGGTCGTGATGGTTCAAGCAGGGAGCATTCCTCTGAGACCGTAGGAACTCACTGTATCGTATTTATGAAGGAAAAAGAAAGGGAGTGTCTTTATCAGGAACTAAAATACTCTGTGCAAGGAGAAGATGTCTGATACGGGAGGGCTTCCTAATATCGTTGATGAAGGGCTAATCAAAGCCAATAGATGGATCTCAGCCCTGGGGAATTTCAACCTGCGAACACAAGTGTACTTTTTACAGTCAAGGCAATTAGAAGCAGTTAACAGGGAAATGTGCTGAGTTCTCTCCTAGTTAGACTCCTTAAGATGGGTTCAATTCTGGAATCTCACCTTACAGAAACCACAGCAGATCTTGGATTTATAGTCATTTATACTGGTTAATCTTCCAGCCTTACACGTCTCCCTTAAAGCTACGCTCTATTTCATCCATAACCTGCTGGATTTGGAACAGGAATTCCTGAATGGAAGTCTATGGCCTGTGTTGTCAGACTGGATGAACATAATAAACTTTTCTAGCCTTAAAATATCCGTGGGGCAGTTACTGTTAAGTCTGTATGGTTTTCCTAAAGTCACTGGAATTATATCAATATACACTAGCTGAGAATATGCCCTGTTTTTAATTTCTTCAGCGGTTCGAGCCAGCATGATAAAACTGGTACAAGCAGAGAGCGAGCCAGCCCATTTGTATCCTGTGGGGCTACTGAGGAGCAACCCTTTCTGATCCAGATGGTAATTCAGCCCATTTTAGAAGCAGAGGCTTTTTATTCTTTCCCACTTTGATTCAGAATTTGTCAGTCATTGTGGGGAGGACAAGGCTGCAAGGCAGGTGCTTAGAGAACCGTATTAAATTATGCACAGCAGAAAATCGCAAAATGTACTTCAAGAGCTGGAAACTCACCATGTGTGACTGAAAATTGCAGATAGACAGAATCCTAATTTCCAGATTAACTATTTCATCAATTAAAGCTGCATTTGCAATCCTTTCTTATTTGTCTGCCAATCTGTGACTGCTGCTAATACAAAGCCATTCCCATAATAGAAACCAAAGTGGATATTTGATGCCATGCATATGGCAACTTACATGTTTTTTTCAAGCACAGTTGTTCCAGCTAATTAGTTCTCTAATGTATTTGCATTAGTTTGCGGAATTCCATAGTTCCTGTTAAGTATAGACAGGTAATCAAATGAGAAAATTGAGTCCTGCTGCAAGCTGTGTGTTTGCAAAGTTGAGAGGGCGAGGTTTATAGTTAAGGTAACGTGGTGGCTCTTTACACAAGAACGTCTCCTGCTGACCCACCCAATTCTCAACACGTTTTACAAATGCACTTCAACCCCCAAATCCCTCATGAGTCCGGCTACCTTCTAAGTTTATCTTCCAGGTCTGTAACATCCAACCTACATTGTTGTTGGGCTAAGCTGTGGTATATTTTGCTTAAATCCAAGCTAAATTTTGCAGAGCCTCAACTGAGAAATTGTAAGCTCAAGAAGTCTGGTGGCATCAGACAGACTGCTAGCAAAGTAGAATATGTATGATCATGTTATTAGCAAAAAGCAGGTCTGCAAAGGTCTGCCTTGCTGTCTGCATCCAAACTCAACTACTTTAATACTTCTGCATGCATTTAGGGTCCGGCCACTGAAGTTGTACCCAGAATTGCATCCATCCCCTCAAGGACGGAGCACTTCTGCAGCTCACCCATACTGCAGCCCATTCTCGGAGTGATGGAGCCAGGCTTCACCCTATTGCAGGTACATCTGCAGCATTTCGTTCCCGATACAGCTCTTTCCTCAAGGAGGGGAGCAATGAAAGCAGAACACGCAGTCAGCATTAGGGTACACTTCCAATATTCATTTGCAATCAGTTTACGGCTCACTTGCACCTTCCGGCAGGCACAGACGTGTAAGTCCCAGCTCATGAAGTCTCCCAGATGCCCATCAAGCCAGACACCATCCAGCAAAAAGTGCAGCTCTAACAAACACTGAGGCTTTGCACACGCTGACAGTCCAAGCCAGGCTGTGGTGCCAGACCAGGGCTGCTCCCCATCACCTCCCCACCGGCAGTAGCTCCCAGTCTCCCAGCCAGAAGAGTTGGGAAGTATCTCCCAGGGGACAGGGTGCCACCATCACTCTACAGGTCAAACTCGAGGTGGTGGGAGGACCGAGGAGAGCTACAGCCAGCTTCTACGGGTAGCTGAACATGGCATCACCCGTGACACTGAGTTTCTGCAAACTCGGTGCCTGAGGCTGTCTCTGGGTTGCTTGTGAAATGCTCTTTCTGGCAAGGCACAGAGTTTTAAGTTCCGTTTTAAGGAATTATTGCTTTATTCCAAAGTCATCTTTTCTATCTGCATTTGTGTATGTCTCTGTTTAAATTAACTTTTTGTTTAACTTTTGATTTTGATTAACTTCTTTTGAACCTTTTGCATATCCTGAACTCCATATGCAGAGACCCAGTGTCTTTGAGATTAACATGACGTATTCTACTACTTTAAAAGATACATGCTCTTTGGCTACAAGCTAGCAATATTGAAACTCTGACTTTATGCTTTATTTTTAAAAAAAAATTAATAAAAAGCATAGTCTGGAACAGCTATTTTAGGTCTGTATATCTAAGAAATTGTTTGCAGCTCCAACACAGTGAGGTTTGTTAAGGTTTGGCAGGGGTGGGGGAAGAGTGGGGTTGAATTATTGTCAGAACATCTGTGAGAGCCAAGTCCAAAAAGAACCAGACACTCTCATAAATCTAACCATTTTATATGGTACATTTGGGAATTTTGTTGTCATTATTATGGTGGGCAGAGTATAGAGTACATGGTCTTTTTAAATTCTAGAACAGAATCAGATGAGCTGCTTCCTTATAAGTAAATCACATACCACATTATTTGCGTTACTCAAAAACCCACAGGCTCCTGCTGAGATTAAGCCCTTATTGTACAGACAAGTAGCAAGAGATAATACCCATTCTTAAGAATTCATGATCTGCATGAGCAAAGTGTTAAAGGCTATCAACAGTGAAACTATTCCCATTTTTCATATAGAAAGCTATGGCAGAGGGAGCTGCGGGGGTCTGATTTTCATTCCCTCTCTCTGAAGTTCATCCATATCTTTAAAAACATCCATTTCTATATGACCTCATCAGAAGTCATCCAGGGGGCTCTTAGGAGGATCGGGGGATAATCCCCTGTCCTGGATGTTATGGAAATGCAGTTGCTGCATCTCAGTGCCCAGCTGAGATGGGAGTCCTGGTAAACACCAGCTGTGGATGGGACTTGTCAGGACTCACTCACCAGGGTCCAGAAAGTGCATTGAGAACGTCTATGGACAGGAGCTGTAGAAGCAGAGACACTGTCCTCTGGTAATCACATTTATTTTTTTTATTCATTCAGGCTGACCTATTTGCCCATTTGCTTTCTCAGTAATTTCCCACTTGCTTCAGAGAAAGTGCAAGGGCAGCCTCAGCTCACCAAGAGCCCGATTTCTGAAGTTATTTCACTACTTAATGTGTGATCCGTAACTTTAGAAACCTACACTAAAGGTCTCTAAACATGAACTAATCATGAAAGCTCTCTTCATAGTCGGTAGAGAGAAGTGGGCATCGTTACTGGATGAGTCATATGATCTGTTTCCCACCTGATCTATTTTGCAATCAGACGAATCTTTCTCTAAAAGCACCGGTTTCTCTCCTGTCATCGTTAACAGGGTCGAGGCGTTTGGTCAGACAGATATATCTATAATTATGCATAAAAATTCCACCTGAAAAACTTGGAAAGAATGTACCCTAAGGCTTTCAAGACCTCCAGCTGATATCTAAATGTACCAAAATATCTTTTAAAATCCAGACCTTGATGCCCGCAGGCTCCCCTCTGCCTCTCTCTGGTCTCCCCTAAGCTGCATGCATTTCAGAGATCAAGACATCATGACAAAGCCAGCTCCCTTTCTAGCTTGTCTGCCAGTCACGGGAGAGGGCTTCTGGGTCAGCTCAGCAAGCTGCCTAGCTTTAAAGCTGGCTTTGAACCCACCGAGCCCCCAGCCAGAGGCTCTCCCTGAGCCTGAGCTGAAAGCAGATCCGGAGAGCAGCAGGGTCTCCCATTTCTCTGCTGGAGCTGACACATCAAGCTTTTGCCTGATCACACACATCAAGCAGTGAAAAAAGTTCCAGAAAGCCTCTTTCTCAGCTGTGTTGCCTCATTTGTTCACGTTTTTCCCATGCATTTGGAGGCAAGTGTAAGAAATACTGCACACAGGCTGCCCAGGGACTGAATGGCTGAAGGTTTCCACGAGACTGACGCTACCAGCGCAGGCAAAGCCTATATGCAGGGCTTGCCCACAAGCAGAGGTGCAGCTGGCTGCTTTGTAGCTCTGAAACAGTCAGAGGAAAAAAAAAAAATATCTCTTTGCATTTCTTGTGCCTGATTTAATGGAGCAACCTTCTGCTCTGCGCCTCTGGAAGTCAATGATAGATCCGTGGTATCACTGGATCAGCAATACCTGTTACGAAAGTGAACTTCTACCCTATTTTGAAGAGCTGATTTCATTCCAAATGTCAGGAGCAAGTTATCCTGGAGCAATAACCTCAAAAGCACTAGTCCCCACATGCATTTCACAGGAACAAAAAGTTCGAAACAAGCTGGAGAGTTGGGATCCCTGGGTAAGGCAATAAAAGCCCATCAACATTAGCAAGGGGTAGAATACTATTCCTTTAGACTAAAATCCCAGGGGGCCAAATTACTAAGATTATAGCAGTATGGGACTTAGTACCAGCAGTATGAAATTATACGCCCTACTAGCTGTAGTTATTTGACTCATTTGCATAATTCGCCCGGTAGACACCCAATTACAACTTGCAACAACAGGGAGTGTCTCTCCACCTCCAGGACCAGGTCTCCAGAGCAAGAACAGGCAAAAGAGGTACCACTTCCAGTCTCAGTCCGTCTGCCACCCTTTTCAGTACGTATGGATGTTTCAGAACCAGCTTGTAGACCAGCACGCCTGTCTGAGCACGCCTGAGAAAGCCTTTTTCAAGACAGCTGCTCTTAGCCTCAGAAGCTCCAGAGGGGACACACCAGCAGTGCCTTCAACCATCATTACAAATTTATTGTCTACACCATCAGCAGAACTGCCTGGCCTGCGAGTTAAATCCTAACCCCATTAAATCGGATACTATCTTCTCGCAGGGTCGTGAGAATATTAAGGCCTCAAGGAAATGGAAGCACCACCACTAATTTGCAGGTCAGGAATAAAACCCTTCATTTCCAAAACCACCGAGTTCTTCAATCTCCCTTCTGCTCTTAGCAGTACTCCGTAAGTACTCCTAACAAAGGGAAAGGCAGCATACGTACAAGGTGATCGATTGCCTCCTTTCCCTCCAGATCAGCAAATCTTGCACTCATGCACCCAAAGGGATTAAAAAAGCAGGAAACCCAGATGCTATCAAAGCTGTAAGCTCCATGCGGAAACATCCAGCTATCCCATACAGATGCCAGACGAGCTCAAAGTTTCAGCCTCAAGCAATGTCAGGTAATCTACAGGAACTGCTGGGGGCCTTACTGAAATATTCACTCCGAAAGCAGGATAATCGTGAAGAAAGCAAGAAAAAGCAGCAATTCAGACCTTCCGCCTAAGAGAAAACAAAGACAGCTTTGTGTGACCCCCCTCCCACACACGAAGGCAGCAAAGGCACCGATTTGACAAGCAGAGGTGGGTTTCACGCGCCTGGTGGACAGCACACGCAAATTAAATCCTGCAGCTTGAGGCATGTCTGTAGTAAAGGCTGCAAAATAAATTAGAGATGCTCAACACACAAGACGAGGTTTAACCATACAAAGCTTGACGGGGTTTATTTTAGCTTGCTGAATACAAGAGTAAATTAGCCTCACTGAGCTCCAGAGTGCCATGGCTGGGTCACTACTCCTCCCTGAGATGGTCCATCAAAAGCTGTGCTAGGGACTTCTTCACTGCAAGCATAGGTAACTGTATACTGACTGATCTGAAGTACAGCAAGTCAAATAATAGCTGCTGCCACCTCTCCCTGCTCCCAAAGGGTTAATAGCTTTCTCAGTCACAGCAGCTTTACTCCTCAGCATCTTACCTGGTCTAACCAAGCAGGTAGCGCCCTTTTCTCACGCTGAAAGAAGCTGGCATGGTTATAGCGCTGACAGCTGCACCTGAGCTCCTCTCAGAGATGGGCAATGTGGATGCTTATGGTTTCTGCCTGGTAGAGCCATGTCCCATCAGTATTCAAAAAAGAACCTCCTCCTGAAAAATGCTAGTCTTGTTCTTCACTTCCCAGCAACTGTTTGGATTGCTGTTGCTTGCAGTGGTCGCCAGCTTTCCTGCAGAAATATATTTTAACAGAGGGAAGTGCCAGTCCATGAGCATCCTTTCTTGGAATGGTCAAAGGGTCTAGGGAAGAAAGACAGAAAAATAATGACATTTTCTGAGAATTTAAGAGATCATATTATAACCCCAATGTGTTATGGGTATAATGTGAATGTAATAATTTAAAATAGTAGTAAATATGTTTAATATGCTGTAATGCAAGTGAAATACATGCTATATGTGGTGATGCAAATGCTTATCACAGACCATTCTGGTTTTTTCCCCACTGCCGTGTTTCAGACTATCGTAATAGCAAAGGCAAGCAGAGAAATGATCTTGGTACAGAACCTATGGGGCCACAACTCCTGCCTGCTTTTCCAGGGCTAATCTGGCCTTCAGTGCAAGCCCTGGGAGCCTCATTATCCAATTCCTAAACACCCGAATACCAGGTAAGCGTGCCACAGGTCTGGATGTACATGTGTGCTGCTCAGCCTGAAAAGCCTGAAGTCCTTGTTTAAACTGGGACTAAAATAATAATGTGTTTTCAGAGCTATGAGGCTGAGGTAGGAAAGCAGGTGATAAGCGGGTGAAGAAGGGCTGATTTGGTGAAGCCTTGAAGAAAGCTGAAGGTCCCAGCTCAGTAACTGTGCTTGCAGGCAGATGAGGGATGAGCAATTAACGCCCTTGGACGCAATAAGCTGTGTCAGGAGGTGTGCTTCTGCACTAATTCACTATAGCATTTTCTGTACCCAGAATCTACACTTGTGTGCCCTGGATGAACTCCTGCTATGTGGTTCAGGGGACAGTCACAGCAAGAAATTCCCCAAATGCACTGGGACTGGTTAGACACTGTAAACGTATAGATATACAACTAGGGAGGTATTCATCTTCCTACCACTTCAATATGAACTTCATCATCAATCTCCAATGTATCTCAGTACCTCAGCAATAAAGCAAGGATCAGATTTCTTTTTTCTCATGCTTTGTTTGCCTGGATGATTTAGATTAGATGATTTTCAGGATGATGGTTGCCTTACTTTAAGCGTCCATCCAGCATCTAGCAATGTAGGGTTGCGGTCTCAGCAGGCAGCTCTCAGTTGACAGTAATACAAAAAAATCACAATGAACCAGAAAGAAGAAATAAGATCAATTTTAGGGCATACAGCCATAGCTCTAATACAGAAAAATTGGTTGAAAGCAAACTCAGTTTCTATACTGAACTGAAAAATAGAATAAAAGTCAGGCTTGGAAGGAATAAGAAAATATCTTTAAAGAAGCACTTTCATTTTCTGATGCTTTTTTTTAAGCACCAGCAATGAAAAATTGTGCAATCTTTTAGAAACAGTTATGTACACCCAAAACAAGGGCTGTCCTGTAAGAAAATTCAAAATTCTGCATCTCATTCTACAGTAGGAAAGAAATAAAAAATGCAAGTATTTGTAATGATGACGGATTTTAAAAATAAAATTATGAATTAACTTTAACAAAGATATATTTAAGAAACTTCTACTCTTTTTGCAAAGAGCCACGAAGAACAATAGTGACTTAGAGACACTTTTAACTTTTGTCAGTTCATTTTGAAGTTGGAGTCACAAGATGATTTTCACAACAATAAATGAAATACATTAGTTTCAAATAGATAATTTTCCCAGAGTCAATGAAATGTTTCGGAAATATCAGCAGAAAGAAAACAAAAACAGTAATAAAAATGAATCAACTGACTCAAAAAAATTATTACAACAACTTTTATTGTCCAAAGGGGTAAAGCATTGCTCCCTTGATTGAATATTTTGGCCAGCACAGGAGATAGGAGTCACAGTCATTAGGCCAGGCAGTGATAACAACAATATTAAGAGATAACTCATATTTACGTCAATTTACTCTGTGCCTCAAGAAAAGTCTAATACGATTCTCCTCCCTGCAATTCAGCATTGCCATCAGCACTTCGATGGACTGCTTCCAAAGGGCACATAAACCACTTCACTTCTTGGGCGGGGGGGGGGAAGTGTCTCCAGCAATTTTGCTTGCACAAAATAAATGCAAGATCCTTTCCCACCGTCCATTAGCAGACATTTTTGGGAGGAACAGCAGGATGTGAAGGTTTGTAGGGACCACAGGATGGCCCTGGTGGTCACCACCTGGGCTGCTGAAAAGCAACAGCAACCCAGAGGCCAAACTCTGCTCAGGTGTCGGTGGGAAAAGTGTTCCCAGCTTTCACATGGCAGCATGTATTGGAGCAGATTCGAGGGAGATGCCGGATCAAAGGATGCAGCCTGAAATAAACAAAAAGTACACAAGCCTTTTCTCCTCTGTAAAATGGCAATTCAAAGCTTGTCTGAATTCAAATGGCTTTTGATCTCTGTTATTTGACTGGATTTGAACTGGTAGGTTTTATGCAGTTTGCCTTTAGCATCTGTAATGCTGCTTTTGGAAGCAGGGAATGTTTCTAGGCTACTGAGGGCACATACAATACTTTGTATAGAAAATATCTATACGTAGCAATTATGGGAAATACTACAGGTCCATTTCTTCCTCATGGAGATGTTAATACAAGCCATTAAGCAACACATTGATTTAATGTTAGCAGAGAGCTCTCGTTTTCAGTATTGCTGTAGAATTTTGGAACGAAGAATTGGTAAGAGGTAGCGCAGCACACAAAGATTATTATGAAGTGCTTTTAACACAGATCTCTGCCAGAAATGGTGTTTAACACGAGACGCATTGCATATATTTCTTTACATTGATTTCACCTGTCTGCTGATTCCATGTTAATTCCGAGATATTATGCATATAAACCATACATTTTAAATTAACTCCCTTGTTCGTGATTGCTGTGTGCAGATTCATGAAGGACATTACAAATATATATTAACTGGTGCCTGTGTGGTTCTCTTAGTAGTCAATTTTTAAAGTACTGTGTTATTGAGCTATAAATTCTCCAGTAACAGAATTGTAGGTTCTGAAAGGTTTCCTGTGGGATGCTTTTAGCTTTTGCCTGATGAAGTTAATAAATAACGTAAGTAATAGTCAAATAAGGTGAGTGGTAGTCACGACAAGAATGCATCTGAGTGGAAACATTGCACTAGCAGGCTCCTCACTGAGCTCCAAAGCGTTAGGGGTTACAGGCTTCATTCACGTTTGCAGGTATGAGTTTAACCTTCTCCCAGCCTGGCAGTCTCCAGCTGCAGCCTGTTCCCCACCTCCTGCTCCAGAATCTGACCAAAGACACCAGGATGGTGTCTGCAGAGCAACAAAATAAGTGTTTCGGTAGGAGGAGACATTTGGCTTGCTTTGGGCAGCAAGATGGGTATTTACCTGGCCACCATCCTGAGTGGTCCTGCAGGTGATTAAGAAGGACATGGCTGGGCAAGCACCAGTGCTGGTGACTATCCACGCGTCCCAGTGCTCCCAATAGCCGTAGGAGAAGAGTAGGTCCAACACTCTAAATCAGCCCTTGAAACATGGGCTCCCAAGGCATCGGTTTTAGTGTGTTTGCAGGATCTTTGTGTTTAACATGCACAAAAACTTGCTGCTGCCATAGATTGGGAAAATCCTCATGCTGCCACTCTGTTGGGATCCCCTTTTGGTCACATCTCAGTGTCCATAGCAAGGTGGGCTCACGGGCTCCTGTTCTGCCTTGAGACAGTCCAGCACAACACCCTCCCCTTCCCTCACCCCCCTGAGGTCTGTCCAAACTGTTCCCCCATCCCGTGAGCCACCAGGCACCAAAAAGGCCACCACCGCTGGGATTCTCCGGTGTCTGATAAGGACTGAGCCCTCACTGGTTTCTCTGAATCACTTGGGGTGAAAGGAGGTTGCCTGAGAAAGTCAGACATTTCAATTTTTTTCTAATAGGAAACATTGATATTTATTTGAAATTTCTTTCAGATGTTTCCCAACCAATAAAATCCAAAGTCATGCTAAATGCAAATGAAACTTTTGCTACAAATCAAACAAAATATTCTCATCAGACTTCATAGCATTTTAACTTTTTTCAATTTATTGATATTTTTCCATAAAATCTTCCATTCACTCTTCACATTTTTACTGGTTTTTGTTGCTAGCAAACCCAAATATCACAATACCAATTCACAGATCTGATTCAGCTTTCCAAAGAAAAAAATTATCATTCTCACCAAATAGTGGCAAATCAAACCTATACTTTGTCAGAATATGTATTTTAATCTTTTAAATCTTGAAGTCAATCCACTTTTTTGGTTTCAAAAGGATATGTTCCACTCAGGATTAAATGCCTGGAAATGCAGCTGTGGTATTGCTTCTAAGACTGCTCAGTATATGACCTGGACCTTCACCTTGTGATGTGCAATCAAAAATACGTGCCAGGAGCCAGATTATGAGCCCAGCCACAATGGAGCAAAGCTGAAATCAAAATGAAGGACCGCCTGAGTGAGTGGGGATGGAGTCTTCCTCTCAACTTTAGGGTTTTTTTCCACCACGTGCACTGTTTCCATTTAGCAGTTGACAGGCAGTTGCTGACAGCTTTGCTGGAACAGATCAGTTGAAACAGGTGAGATTTCTGAGGAAAGGTGAGAGACAAGTTAAATTAAGAACAGCACCTCTATGAGCAATGAAAACCTTTCATATTCCCTCACAGAATGCATTTTTAAGATGTTAATCTATCTTCTCTGAAGAAGTGTGAGTTTCGAGAAAATTAGGTATTATAGGCCTGAGATTTAAAACAGTATCAATGTGTTAATCTTCTCATATGTTCAAACTGCAAATTCTGCAATAGGCTGACTTGACAAATAAATCAAACAACTATGTTAAAACATGAGCACAAATACTCAGGAGGTACTAATTTTCACTTTCATTTTCCCAGTCTATTACACGTGTGCGAAGTTACTTGACTTCAGTGGAATCTGTCAAGAAGTACGTATTTTCTCCGTGCCCTCTGCATTAGGGAAGTGCTGGAAGCGATGAGCAGAGGCAAGGCGTGCGTGGTGCGGTGCGGTACAGAGAGTATGAAGCTGAACTTCAAAGAGCCACAACTCACTGCGAAATGACATAGCAAATGAGATGATATAAACCTTGTCTGACTTTGACACCTCTCTAGCAGCCATCTGTCTGACTAAGTTAAAGCCCCTGATTCAAGCAGATGAAGTTCCCCTCTGGATGTTCCAAAGGCACCTTCCTGCCTTCATAAAAATGCAAGAACGTGCATGCGCCTGAGTGAGTGTTTTCTCCGCAAATTCTGCACATCCCTCCTCCCTAGCTAAGCCCGTAATGAAACCTTAATACATACAAATTAATCTTGGGTAGGTGTTATTTGAGATAGCAACTGGGCAATGCGATCCATTTCTATGGCACCACAAAAGATTGGTTTATTTAGAAGAAAATTGTATCCTTGTTATCTTTGTCAGCTGACAGGTCTAAGGAGCTGCTCCTACAACTAAAGTGCTTCAATACGCATTTAAGGGTTGTGGGCAAGGTATGGTGAAGGAAACTTTTGCTATCACAGCATTCAGTGCACAAAACCTTGAGCTCAACAGTAGATTGCTATCTTCATATGTTCAATTCAGCCCTGCTCAACAATATTTAGTCCACTTCTAAATCAGCAACGAAAATCTAATTTATATGAAAATAAACACTGCTATCACCTTAGCTCATGTTGGAGCCTGCCATGGACACAAAATTTCTCAGAATTGTTATTATTAGATATAATTGATAGATATGGGATCAAAACAGCTGCCTTGTTTGGGAGCTTTCTGGTCAGCAATGTCTCTACTTACTCTCTTAATATCTTAATGTAAGTCTTAACAGCAGGGCTTTCATACTTGTGATCTGAACTTGGCACTCAGTCCTTCTGTTGCAGAAATACAAGGGAAGACATTTGGCTTCCTAGATCAGCAGAAAAGGACTGGGAAGATCAGTGTATTAGGCTATGCATTTATTGAATTTGCAATTCCGCAAAGTCATCTTAAGAAATGCAGAGAAACACTTCTGTCTTACTTGGCCTGATGCTTTTCTATTCACAAAAATGGAATTCATGACCCTTTCGTTTAAAGGCTTTCACTTCCTGCCTAAATTTTAAATCGATCCTATTGCCTCTGAGCACTGCACATTTAATTCTAACATCTCTTCTTGAATTTGCCTCAAATTCTTCAAAGTCAATGCTGCCTACACAAGCAACCTCTTCCAGTGTCTGAAAATAACAGAAACACATGGCCTAGGATAGATTTCTCTTGTGTATATACAGAAATCACTTTGGACTTTGCCAGCCTGTCCTATGCTGCACAATGTTTCAGCTCACCATTAATGCCAAGGCTTTTAGCATTACCATGCAGGAGTACGATGCTCTTAATACCTAACAAATCCAATCAGGTTGGGAATTGTGGTAGCATATGGCTTTAAACAGTAACAATACTAATATGTCTCCAAGGAGGCTCAGGGGAGACCTTATCGCTCTCTACGGCTACCTGAGAGGAGGTGGTAGGCAGGTGGGGTTGGTCTCTTCTCCCAGATAACAAGTGATAGGACAAGAGGAAATGGCTTCAGGTTGCACCAGGGGAGGTTGAAATTGGATATGAGGAAAAATGTCTTCACTGAAAGGGTGGTCAAGCATTGGAACAGGCTGCCCAGGGGGGTGATGGAATCGCCATCCCTGGGGGTATTTAAAAAATGCTTAGGTGCGGTGCTTAGCGACATGGTTTAGTGATGGACTTGGAAGTGTTGGGTTAATGGTTGGACTTGATGATCTCAAAGGTCTTTTCCAACCTAAATGATTCTATGATTATATGATACACACAGATCAGGACAACTTATAGAGAGCGAAAAGTGTAAATTGTGGATAAGTGATAAGAAAAAGAAGGCAACTTATGAGGTATGTTTGGACAGAGGTTCTGGCTGTCTAGCTCAACATGGGATATATCACCTCCTGGAGGTGCCCATCTTAGTTTTTTAAAAGCTTATATGCCTTGTCTAGACTAGATGCCTGCTTTTAGACAGCCAAACTTAGCTGGGATGATCCTCACCTCTAATGAAGGGTAATATTTTATATAACGTGGAAACAGGAGGGATTGATCATGGGTTCATCTACATTTAGAAACAGCCTAAGTACACCATCTTAGGTGCAATAACAGTTGGCATGGGTGCAGACAAGGAAGAAGATGAATAAAATGTTATCATCTCGTATTTAGCAGTTTTCCTCAATGACAGAGCTTAAAATTTTGATGAGGTAATGAATAGTCCTGGAGTTTATAAAAGAAAACATGACTTTCTTGATCAAGCCTTCAGTCCATCCACCAGTCAGCTTCATCAGTCCACAGGCTGATGAGGTTGGAGGTGACTGGAATTCACCTTCTGTGATGTGAAAATGTGGGATATAAAACATTGTCCTTCAGTACCTCAGCTCAAGGATTTACGAAGAATGTAAAGTATAGATGACTATCACCAAACTTGCTTGTTCCAGAATTCACTATGAACAGTTGTTGGAGACAGGGTATTGGCTCTGGACAACTTTTATAAAATTGAAATGAGCTTGGACCAGCTCATTTTCATGTAGCTGAAGTTAGGCTACACTAATCCTAATATTTTGATACTTGAGGGTTTATAAATCTTCTTCACAGACAGCCTGTACACAGGACAGTTTATATCTTTTTCTCACTTTGCAAAGTCACCTTTGAACCCCACATGGCCAATAAGACTTGAAATCCACCAGAGGAATACCAAAAGTCCTTGGGGTCCTATCAAAGCTGTCTCTAGGAAGCCTTTTTAAGAAGTAAAGTAAAGCCTGCTCGTATAATGCCTATGCAGACTAGGGAACATGATGTGGCACTGCAGATACTTTAATACACAGTAAGAATTTTAATTATTTCAGTAAACAACCAAATCAAGATCTGGGTAATTTAAATTTCAGGGTTCATCCTTATGCTCAGACACCCAAAAGTATTGTGACTTTTTGGTAGTTCCTTTAAAAATTAGGAAGAAGAAGAAGAAGAAGAAGAAAATTCTTATACCAGACAGATAAAACTGCAAAATCCCCTAAAAATCCTAAAGTCAGTGAGAATAGGAACAGGCCAGAAGAAAGGGAGAAAACTAAAGCGAGCAGCAAAGGACACCTTGCTCATTGTGTCTTTCACAGTACTATCATTTTCACAGCAGAATGAATACTTCAGAATCATAGAATTGTTTGGGCTGGAAGGGACCTTAAACATCACCTAGTTCCAATCCCCCTGCTGTGGGCAGGGGCACCTTCCACTGCACCAGGTTAGCCTTCAACATTTCCAGGGATGGGGCATCCACAGCTTCTCTGGGCAACCTGCTGCAGTGTCTCACCACCCTCACAGTAAAGAATTTCTTCCTTATATCTAATCTAAATCTACCCTCTTTTAGTTTAAAGCCATTAACCATCATCCGATCACTACAGGCCCTTGTAAAAAGTCCCTCTGCAGCTTTCTTGTAGGCCCCCTTTTCATACTGGAAGGTCTCCCTGGAGCTGCCTTTTCTCCAGAATGAACAACCCCAGCTCTCTCAGCCTGTCTTCACAGCAGAGGTGCTCCAGGCCTCTGACCATTTTCATGGCCTCCTCTGGGCTTGCTCCAACAGGTCCACGTCCTTCTGATGTTGGGGGCCCCCGAGCTGAACACAGCGCTGCAGGTGGGGTCTCATGAGAACAAAGCAGAGGGGGAGAATCACCTCCCTTGACCTGCTGGCCACCCTTCTTTTGGTGCAGCCCAGGAGATGGTTGGCTTTCTGGGCTTCCAACACACGTTGCTGGGCCATGTTGAGCTTCTCATCCACCAGCACGCCCTAGTCCTTCTCCTCAGGACTAATCCAAATCCATTGTCTGCCCAGCCTGTATTTGTGCTTGGGATTGCCCTGACCCATGTGCAGGACCTTGCACTTGGCCTTGTTGAACTTTGTGAGGTTTGCACGGGCCCACCTCTCAAGCCTGTCAAGGTCCCTCTAGATGGTATCCCTCCCCTCCAGTGTGCCATCTGCACCACCCAGCTTGGTGTCATCAGCAAACTTGTTGAGGGTGCACTCAATCCCAGTGTCCATGTTGCTGACACAGGTGTTAAACAGCACTGGTCCCAACACCAAACCCTGAGGAACACCATGTGTCACTGGTCTCCACTTGGACATGGAGCCATTGACTGCAACTTTTGGAGTGTGACCATTCAGCCAATTCCTTATCCAAAGAGTGGTCCATCTGCCAAACCTATGTCTCCCTAATTTACAGACAACTGTATAATGCAGGACAGTGTCAAATAGTTTGCAGAAGTCCAGGTAGATGACGTCAGCTGTCCTTCCCTTATCCACCAACACTGTAACCCCATCATAGAAGGCCACTGAATTTGTCAGGCACAATTTGCCCTTAGTGAAGCCATGTTGGCTGTCAGCAATCACCTCCTTATTTTCCATGTGCCTTAGCATAGTTCCCAGGAGGATCTGCTCCATGATCTTGCCAGGCACTGGGGGAGACTGACTGGCCTGTAGTTCCCCGGGTCTTCCTTTTTTCCCTTTTTAAACATGGGGGCTATGTTTCCCCTTTTCCATTCAGTGGGAACTTCACTGGACTGTCACAATTTCTCAGATACTATGGATACTATGGACAGTGGCTTAGCAGCTTCATCCACTAGTTCCCTCAGGATCCGCCAATGCATGTCATGAGGTCCCGTGGACTTGTGCACCTTCGAGTTCCTTAGATGGTCTCAAATCTGATCTTCTACAGTGGGTGGTTCTTCATTCTCCCAGTCCCTGCCTTTGCCTTCTATGACTTGGGCAGTGTGGCTGAAGCACTTGCTGGTGAAGACTGAGGCAAAAAGTCATTAAGTACCTCAGCCTTCTCCACATACTCTCCAAGGCTTTTCTATAAACTAGTCCAAAGCTAAGCTCTAATGTTCTCTCATGCCAATTCACACACACATCCCTCAAAATAAAGGATTAGGGGACTAACTACCTTCACTGTCTTTAGATCCTTTATTAAGTGATACAAATTAGTGTCTTCCCCACTGCCACCTAATTGACATTTCTGATTACTTTTTGGAACAGGACCTGTACATTAGTCCCAGCATAAGGCTGCCAGTTTGGACATGAGCCACTTTTCACTCCCCTGACACTAAAGAAAACAAGCTAGGAGGCAGATATGCTGAGATCTGTCTTCACTCTGCTATTGGCAAGGAGTAAAGTTCTGGCCACAGTAACAGTAGAGATATTTTTAAAATTTACTTAGATGGAGCTAGGATTTTATGAACAGAAGGACACTTATCAAACTCTTCCTTCTTTAAATGGAAATATCCTCCATTCATCCCCAAGGATGGTAGTCCCACTGGAAGACCCCTGGGAGGACTGGGTAGAGGTACTGCATACGAGAGCAAGGGGAAAGGAGATTTCATAACTAAGACTTTCCTTCTGCAATCCAAGGAAGAAAATATGAAATTCGTCTGTGGAAGCTTTACAGATGAAAGCAGCCATTCAAATGCAATCTTCATTACACAGATATAATCCGCTTGGAGGAAGCAGCATAGGATGGAGAAAAAGACCCATAACATCAGTTTCTGCAATAATAATTTACTCATGTCACACTATGTGACTAACAGCTGATGAGATAATGAACAAATGCCAATACAAAAATTCCTTAAGAAAGTAAGATACTTGCACTAACTACTGCAACAGTTTAGGATATCTGTGTTATTTCTGGAAGCTGACCTCTCTACTTTGAGCCATGCTTCTCCTATTTTCTGCAGTGCTGGAGGACTGCATAGTCTGACGCAACAGTGGAGCAGGTTTCCATTCATCTAGTTCTCCACATCCCTCTTGTCTTCTGCTAATTCTTTCTGTTCCTCTTTCATATGGAAAGGCACACCAAGGACAGAACAAAAGCAAGCAAGTTAACTGCCAAGTTCATTTGATACAAAAGTGCAGCTTTCTGAGTCTTCATTCCTCAAAAAACGCAACTGGCATTGCATTTGTTCTCACTGTGTGACTGTCTTACCACTCACGTCCATATTTAAACCATGTTTGGTGGAGGATTTCCAGTAAAGGATTACTGTTTCATTTCACTGGGCTACCTTTCAGAAAAAAAGACAATTGTTTCTCTTGAAAGCTACACGCATTTTATAGGTTAAGAAATGCATTCTTAAGCACATTATATTTTAGTGAAAGTTTATTATAATTCATTGTGCTCTTGTTTGTAAGGCATTTATTTAATACTTTAATCCTTTCGTGTCTTAACATGCTTAAAGTATTGACAAGTTCCGTGACCTAGTTCCATTTACAGGATGTAATGCCGTAATTCTAAAGCAGGAATCAGCATAGAAAATTTCATCATGTTTCAAACGAGCAACTGAAAATAGGTATTGTAAGAAGCAGGACCAGATAAGCGTGGTAACAGGTAGGTGATTGGTACAAGTACCTGAAATTAAGGACTGAAACTTTATCCCAGTAACCTGAGAGGTTCCTCAGAAACACTGCCACGTAACTTCAAAGTTTCTAGTTCCCAGGAAGGATGAGCAGCTGGAAAAACTACGTAACTCCAGCCAGTTCAAGCTTTCTAGAGACTTGCAGCAACTGGAAGTCTGCTCCTGAATATCACAGGTGCTCTAAAACATACCACTGCTTTAGAACCATCCCTGCCTGAAATTCTGAAAACAGATTAGCTGATATGAGGATTTGAATACAGGGATTTAGGGGGTCTCCCTGAGAATTTGTGGAACTAATGCAACTAGGTCCAAGCACTCCTGCTTTTACTGGAAAGGCAGGTGATCATTTTGGAGAAATTGCAGATGATGGAAAAAGCATAGGATAGCTAGGGTAGGCAGCAAGACTGACGCTTCCATGAAGGTGTCTACAGGCAGGTGCCTACTAGCATTGGAAGTGTCCAAGCAACTTTTAACATCAGTGCAGGTCTCAGCTCTGTTGCTTAAACTTAGCTGTCTAGCACCATTTGAGACATGTATGGACAACCAAGACATTCCCACAGGTCTGCCAGGTACATGAAAGGACACACAGAAGACTAAAGCCTTCCTGGAGACTTTGCTCTTGCCCTCAAGTGTTCGTATATGGGTAGTTGAGACAAGGCCCCAGCACAGCTGCAGGCACTTGTATGTATAGATCCATCCAGCCTTCAGCAACTGAAAGCTTAGGGACTTCTCAGAAGGCAAGTCACCCTATGTGCACGAGGATGGGATGAACTGCCTTCTGGAGGTGCCTCTTTTCACTGACTACAGAAATGAAATGTCCACAGAGGTGTGACAGCATGTATGGCAGACCTGAGTCCTTCTGGACCAGGAGCTGAAGAACTAGGGATTTCAACTAGTACTAGACACCATGTAACCAACGTAACGAAGTCTTAGGTGTGTAGCCCTCAAACTATAGAACTTAAGGGAACTCTCTCCTAGAGCTCAATGAGATTAGCAGTGCACAACAGATCAGGTGTTTGTTTCATTTTATATCAGTCACATTCCTTAGTATTCACTCAAGCCTTGATAAATCAAGCAGACCCTGTCCCCTACTCTGTTTATGATGACATTCTCTCCATGTAATATTAATTAATATTATTAAATACCACAACACTACTAAATTATCTTACTTCCACAAGGAAGTGGTGATCTCCAAGCTGTCTATTTAGACTGAGATCCAGATCAGTCCAGTTCCCACCTGTATCTAGGATTAATTTTGGTGGTAGTTTTTTGGCCCAGGCTTAGAAGTATATCAAGGACCATTTGAACAATTCAGCGGTACAGACCATCACACTCCATTGCACGCGATTGCACCCTAAAGCCTTTTAATTTTCTGGTATAGATATGCCCCTGGGTCCACTTGTGATCTAGACCAGTCCCACTTGCTCCTGGTTCTACCCCCTTAGAACCAGAGGGTTCTCACCTTGGAGTCTCTGGCAAGTACTTAAGGTGCATAAATGTATCTGCTTTCTTTTGATATGTTGTGCTGTAAAAGAAAATAAAGTAGAAAAGCTGTCATAGCTTGCTGAAGAAGCATGCCAATAGCTGGCTTATTTTCAGCAAAACTCACTTCCTGCTATTCAATTAAAAAAAAAAAAAAATTACTGCATTTCAAATGCACTCTATTTTAGAATTTCATAAGCTGCCTCAAATTCTGTAGCAGTCATGAAATTTGCTTTCCTTATTCAGATATTCCAGTATATTCTATTCAACAATAAATTCATTAGGTATTTTTTCCGTATCCTGTCCAAGTGACTTCCACTGTGCAGCTGAGCTTTATCTATCTACAATCTGGAAATGTTCTTTCATCCAAAACACTCAAACGCGTATAATTTTAAATACTGAGGAATATTCACTGATTTCAGTAGGATCCTTTATGTATTTAAAATTATGTGTGTGCTGAAACACTCTTGAAAATAGAACAAAATCTTCATCACCAATATTCTTTTGCCTGTGGACCATAATTCCATATTTTACCATGGGCCATATTTTATGTCTGCTCACACTTCACATCGGTTGATCTCCAGCCTGCTATTCACAGTCTTTGTCACATTATAAAAACCTGCTGCCGACCCACTTCAGAAAGCATGCCTGCCATTTGTTAGTGTCATTAAGCATTATTAAGTATTATTTAGGCCAGAGAACTGATTTAAAAGCAACAGTTCTTTACCTTTTCTATAGTAGTTTCCTATGAGTTCTGTATATCACTCATAAATGAAACTCAATTCTGCCATGAATAAATAAGCAACATTTTCTCAGTCTCTTGTTCTTGGGCCAACAATCTTTCCTTTGAGTGACACAGCCCCAACTACTTTTCTATTGTGCCACGACTTGCAGCTGTCTGAAATTGCAAAGCTGTGACACTCAGGTAGACTCTTTCATACTCATATGACTTCCTTACAAAGACTTTCCATGCTTGTGACCTATTCTCTCTGACTTTTCAAGTTCAGATGGGAGGTTAAAAATAAGCCTGAAAAATTCTCATCCACAATATGGGTATACCTTCCTGAAGCACAACCACAAAGGCAAACCATTGTTCATTAAAACTACAGTGTCAGTTATTTCATGAAATAGACACTATGAAGGCAGGATCTCATCCACTGTCTTTTTACAATCTATAATAATGGGAAAATGCCATTTTTTTTTGATGTTTCATTTTGTCTGTAAAATTTTTACCTGATTTGGTTACTATCACAGAACCACAGAACGCCATCCTCTTTGCAACTTCCCTTTGGCTGTTCCTACACAGTGATGAACATTCTCCAGACCAAACAGTCCCAGCTCTCTCAGTCTTTCCTCACGTTCCAGTCCCTTCATCATCTTTGTGGCTCTTCATTGGACTTTCTCCAGTATGCCCATGTCTCTCTTGCATTGAGAAGCCCAGAACTGGAGACAGCACTGCAAGTGTGGCCTCACCACTGCTGAATAAAGGGGAAGGATCACCTCCCTTCCCCTGCTCACAATACTTTGCCTGGTGCAGCTGCCTTTCCCACAAGGGCACGTTGCTGGCTCACATTCAACTTGGTGTCCACCAGGGTCCCCAGGTCTTTACTCTGCCAAGCTGCTTTCCCTCTAGGTGTCTCCTGACATATATTAGTGCATGGTGTTGTTCATTCCCACGTGCAGGACTCTGAACGTCTCCTTGTTGAACTTCACGAGGTTCCTGTCAGCCCATTGCTCCAGCCTGTTGAGGTCCCTCTGGGTAGCAGCATGACCCTCTGGCGTATCAGCTACTCCTCCCAGTTTAGTGTCCTCTGCAAATTGGCTGAAAGTGTATTCTACTTATCATCCAGATCATTAATGAAGAAGTTGAACAAGACTGGACCCAGTATTGTCTCCCAGGGTACACTGGTAGTTAGTGGCCTCCAACTAGACATTGTTCCACTGATCACCACCCTCTGGGCCTGGCCATTCAGCCAGTTTTCAATCCACCTTACTTTCTACTCTCATCCAGCTGATACATCAACATCTTTTCTATGAGGATTGTACTATGTTTGACAGATAAAATTATGGGAGTGAAGAAAGTGGGAAATGTTTTGTCTATAAAGAGCTGGTCCCATACCTCACTTGGTGAGAATGAGCTATCATCTCATTCCATTAATATCAGTAGAATTAGTCATGAATTTCATGGAGAATAATTAGCTTTTCAAAACTGACTAGTTACTTTGGATATTTCAGTGTGCTGGAGGTCCTAATATAAGAAAAAGTTGAAACATTTTGCTAGTGTATCTTGACTCATTTATTCATTGCATTTTATTACGTGGAATCTCAGATTCCTGATAACTATTGAATTGTATTTAATTAAATACCATCCTATCCTATCTGAAAGCCCCATAATCAGGAAGGGCTCATAATTAGTTACAAAAAGAGCAAGTATTGTCTCCACACTATGAGCTTAACAGACAAAATTCAAATCTGGTCTTGTTGATCTAAATCTGTGAAAATTCAAGCAGTGTTCTGCACATTCATGTCACAAGAAGTTAGCATTGAAATGTCATTTCTGCAATCCATTCTGAACAACATTTTAATAAATAAAGACATTATTTCCTTATCAGACAAGCAAAATTTTGAGCTAAATGATGAGCTAATTTTTTTTTCTTTACCAAACTCTATGAATTATTTACTTGAGGTAATATAACTGCCTCTCCTCTCCTGCTTATTTGACAATTTTTCTAATGGTTTTTCCTAAAATTTTCGTAGCATAATTTTCTTTCACTTCCCCCTTATTTTTTTCTCAGGAGCTCAAAAGATCCAGCAGCAATGTGAATCAAAATCTTTATCCATTATTTTAAGCATTAGATGATTTTTCTCAGCAGTTATACATCACTGCCATTCATGAATCTCAAAGCCTTTAGAAAATGTATCAGCTCAGTTTAATTTACAGGCAAATGAAGACACAAAGCAATAAAGTAACTGGACCCACGCTAAGCAGTAGGTCTGTGGCAAAGTTAGCAATGGCACCAAGGTCTGCTGTATTTCATTGCACAGACACTTTCACTAAGGATTTAACTTTTTTTTTTAATTCCCAGGGAGTAGTGGATGGCCCCTAAGGACTTCATCTGTGTTATTACGACAGGCCTGCTTAGCTGTGTTGGTCTCAGGAGAGAAGTTTTTCTTCCATGCACTTTCCTGCAGCTTGTACAAGGACTCTGGATAATTCAGAGGGAGCATTTTTCAGAAGGAATTTTCATTTTTCAGAAAAAGGACAGTACTTATGAGAAACGCTACTTTAAAAAGCCTGGCAAGTAGGTGCAAATGTGTGCAATTCAACATTAAGACACCTTAGGTGGCTTTCAAAGGTACCCGGCATCATGGAAGGACAATGCAAGACACCAGCCAATGTATAGCTGGCATATGTGGCACAAGACAAGACCTACAGGAAAGACTTCTTTTTCTGAAGCAACAGATGGGGACAGATAGGATACCTTAGGGCACCCTAAATGACACATGGCAACTGTTTTTAGACATCTATACCACAGCCCCAGTCACTGGTTAACTAAATCTCTCTAGGCTCTACTGACTGAGCTGACTAGCTCTCCACTGACTACAGCACAGCTAAGATGCCTAGAGAGACTATATACATCTCTACATAAGTAGCTAAATTTAGGTGGTAAGCTAAAGCTGTTTAAATTTCAAAGTGAATCACGCCCATAAAGTCAATGACAGCTGCCCCTCTGTACTCGTATCTCAGATCCAGGGAAGAAGATACAGCCTCTCAAACCATTTCACTTGACATGCTCTTTGAAAAAGGTCTGAATGCGACTTCTCTAGAGAAAGGTGTTTCTTTGGTAAATTATTATGAAACTAGCTCAGCTTTGTGCATGTTCCTGGTGGTCTGATATTTAGTTTTTCTTCGTTAAGCATCATAGTCTTTCTTCTACTTCTAATTGTTGAAATTGTGCTCCAGATGTTCCTAACAGCTGTCAGAAGAATTCGCCGTCTGAACACTCAGCAAATAGACAGATAAACATGCTAGAGGGGAAAGAGTTCATCTGCCTGTATGTGGACATATACGAGCATCCACATCTGAGCTAATCACTTCCTCTTCTGGGCCAGCGAAAAACAGCTGATAGGGAGCCCCTTGGCAACCAGATCTAATATTGCAGTTAGTCTTTCTTTGAGCACAGCTCTAGATGACACCCAGATGTCAGCTCCAGCCTAATTTTTTCTCAGTTAATTTTTCTGGTCTTTCTCATAAATATACACTTAATGGTCTGTGACTCATCTGAGCTGTTTTGGATGTCTAGGTTTGAAGGAAAGAGCTTAAAAGCATTTGGTTTTCTCCATTGACTTCAAAAGAAGTCTAGAAAATCAGCTCAGATGTAGACATTTAAACTGAAAGGAAGGATCTTCTTTAGATTAGCAGACCCCTACAAGTATTGTTTGGACCAGTGGATGGAAAGGCAGTATTCTGACTGCCTGATCCTCTGTTTAAGACTGATATAATTTGAAAGACTCTGGTCTGTATATTTCAATAATATTATGTAAGGATAAAAGCAACAGTTAATAATTTTTTTTTAATGCCATTCCCAGCTATGCCCTAACTTAGAAACACTGAGACTAAAAGGAGTGATGGAGCTGATTCAATGGCTCTACATGTCCTGGCATAGTCTTGTGTTTCAACCTACCAAATCCTATGGCATCAGCTGACTATGTGATGAAGTGCACTGTTGTGAGAGCCAGCTGACATCTGTGCTACTGAACTAATTAGTGACATTGCCTTAACTGGCCCAGTATGACCATAGCCACGCTATTAAATTCTCATTTAATCAAAAAATGGGTAAATGCACACAAATTGCTTATTAAGAATAGTCTATGGTATGTAACAACTCCTCAGTGTACACGGGAATCACACAGGAAAATACTAGGGGTCCCCATTAAGAGTATTGGACAATCCAATGCCTAGCCCCTGGCACCATTCAATTCCACACTCCAGATATAGCTGTAAAATGCCAAAGGTTTCCTGCATGAATTATCTTTGCAGCTGTAGACAATATCTCTGATTTGTTAGCAAAAAAAAAGTAACAAGTTCGGTGTACACTTTGAGCCATATCTTTCAGTAATTCCAAAGAAACATTTATTTGTACAGAGAAGATGTCAGGGGCATAGAATTGGTATCAGGAAGCTTATTTCCCCAGGACTTTCCAAAGAAAAATGCTTATCTGTAAAGTCATAAAATGGATTTTCTGCAAGGAGCATAATTTATTAACAATATCTGTTACTGAAATAGCCTGAAAATTGGGAGTTTTCAGGTATGCATTGTAGTTGGCATCATCTTGTTTGAACATCTGGTTTCTAACCTGGCTGTCTTAAAAAGTTTAATTGCAAAGGATAGAACTAAGTTAAAGATAAACTTTCAATTGCATTTTAGCTGTGTGATGTTATTAAACTCACTGAAAGCAAATTCCAAAATGGCACAGTGTCTATACTGTTAATTATACTTTGCTCACAAAGACGAGCTTAATTGTCCATATCAAATGGCATCGTCACGTTTAATTATGTGAAATATAAAGCATCACTAATTCATGCTATGAACTGAGTTCTCCTGAATGTAAGAAGTGCCATCTCTAGACCAACTACAAAACACGCACATCTGCTGAAGTCAACAGTGTTGTTGTGTAGACATTCACAATGTTCCTTCTCACTGAAGACCAGAGTATCTGAGTGTTTGATGGTTAGCTAGAAATAAACAGGGCAAATCAAGAACTGCACTTGTGTTATAAAAAGATATTAAAAGAGAGGTTAAAACTCAACCAGTTGCAGTGCAGACAGAGGTATATATCTAACCGTGTTCATCGTTCTGTAAGAGTCAGGAGCTGATTATAAGAAAGGACAAGACAATTAGCATCTCTTGCATGATTAGGGCTTGCACAGCCCGTGATTTCTGGCCCTCAACCTGGTGCTCTCTATGACAAAGAAGAAGGTTTCTATATGTGGAACTGAATGCATATAATATCGTACATCCTGGAGAAAACAGCAGCTCAAAGGCTGCTTGATCCTCCCTGTTCAGGGGCAGCTGAATCAAAGCCTCCAGGCACACTTCTCAGAGGGTTCCTGTGCATTCCCCAATGATCCCGACCACTGTCCAGACAAGATCCAGAAGCTCCCAAAGCAGAACTCAGAGGCTGCTGCGCAGGATGATGCATCTGCCGGCTGTCGCCTCAGTTAGCTCTGCTCATGAACCTCAAGGAGGTTCGTGCATTTTATTCAGGACTCTTTGATAAAACACACTGGGAGCAGGGAGCAGAACGTGGGATCCCCCATCATGCCTCATAACTTGGTTAAAGAACCAAATTTTTTTTTTGCTTGTACTCCCTCTGTCCCCATAAATTTTGAGGGTTTTTCTTCAGTCTCAGCTGGAAGTAGGGGGTTCCTGCGTATGTGTTTAATTAATAGCCAGCTGGTTCGGGCACTCCTACTGGAAAAAGGAGTTGCTGAGCCTGAAGAACTTCAGGCTGAGGAGCTCAGATGTCCTTCATCCTTGTTGAAAACAGTTACCATCACAGTTCTTATAAAAAAGACAGCCTCCTTTCTCTATTTCCCTTCTGTTCAAATGGAAAATGAGCCAGCTGCTGGTATCCAAAAGCAGAATTCAGATACCTGAATCTAATTTTTGTGTAGGTACCTGCATCTAATAGAGAAGGACTTTAAAAACACTACTTTCATCAATATCTCCTGATAAACACCTTTCGCATCAACATACTGGTGTGAAGTGTCTGTATGTTGCCTTCCACTGTACTGGGAATTATTTATATATAAGATGGCAGTAGACCTCTAGAGTCAGTGACTCCATTTCCCTTTCTGTATTTGGCTTTTACCTGTTTGCAAACAAATCTCACATGTTTCCTTGATCGTTCCATGTGCATGCTATGTTAAAGGGAACAAAAGGCCTGGACTTAGAAGAGGAACTCAAAGAGAAATCAAGTGTTGTAACAGAAACAATAGTCTGGGGAAAAAATGTCTTTGCAGGAGCTCACTGAATAGAACTGAAAGGTGCCGTTAGACGAGGATTTCCTGAACAAGCATAAAATAGTAATCATGACAAAGTATGATGGAAGTCTGGACAGGAATTTTGCCAAGCAAAACAGCTGGATTATATCAGACACAGATGTGGCCAGAGATTTTAGAAGGAAGAGTGGCAAAAGCAACACCCAGCCAATAGGTCTCAGTGAATAGGAAAATCAAAACTTTCTATCATTACAAAAAAGTTTGTGTTAAAGACTCGGGATTTTATTATACTGTTTCCAGTGGCTGCAGGTTTCTTTAGGACTCATCAACATGAAGCAGGTATGTGGTGGCCTGATCCTGGCTGGACACCAGGTGCCCATTAAAGCTGCTGTCACTGCCCTCCTCAGCCAGGCAGGAGAGAGAAATATAAGTTCATGCGTTAAGGCAAGAGCAGGGAGATGACTCAGCAGTTACCATCACAGGCAAAACAGACTCATCTTGGGGAAATTAGTTTAATTTATTAGCATTCAAATCAGAGTAGGTTAATGAGAAATAAAACCAAAACTTTAAAACACATCTATCATGTCCTTAAATCATTAACCACAGACCCTGGGTGAGTTCAACGGGGGAAATACCCTCCATATTTTCTCCATTTTTATTGGGCCTTCCTAAGCATTTTCTATTTATCCCTACTAGAGACAAGATATGTTTCTGTTGTGCATGGATTAGCACAGACCAGGGACCATTCCTGACATCGCAAAGTTTGGACACGGCCACTGCTTTTGAAAAGCAGGGAGTTAGAAGCATTAGTCATATGAGTGCAAAAGAACGGTCTCCACAATTTACTAGCTATGGCTGATAGGTATTTGGCTTGGCCCAGAATGCTTATTCTTACATTTTAAACTTCTGCAAATCCATAGAATCATGAAAAATAGGGATGAAATGGACTCTAATGTGTTACCTACTTTATACTTGTTCCAGTGCAAGATCAGCATCACCTAAAACACTCCACAGACGACTATCAAACCTGTTGTTATTACACAGTAGTATAATATGATGACATTTCTGCAATCCATTCATCAAGGGCTTTTTATGCAGGAAAAATTACACTTGGGAGAAGTTCTGCAGTGGTGCTGAACTGCCTTTTAATTGTTTCTTTCAGTGTATTCACCTGTAGGTGATTTCTTCCAAGTTATCTTCTCTGGAGAGTCAGCAAATGCAGAGATTTTTACAATATTTTTTTCATGTGATGAAACTTGGAAAGAGTGCAAGGAGGAAGGTAATGATGGCTGGCTGGATTTGGATTCAAGATGATGGCTAGTGCACAGTGAAAGGAGAAAAGAATCGGAAACTTCCTATCGAAACTAAGAACAACTCGGGTTAAACATTCGTTGCGGTTACATAGTTGGAAAAACAAGGCTTTTCCAACTTTCCAGATCTGCTGAGGCTTCCTTTGCTTGCAGTAAGAAGTGGTGCGTGGTCACAGTCTTGAAACCTGCTGTGTTTCATTCTGCTGCTGTTGAGTTCAGGGTAGCAGAGCGACTTGCTCTCTCAGGCACCCTAATACACATCTGATCTTCACCAAACGCTTGTCTTCAGTTTCAGAATGAAAATTGCCTTCAAAACCACAGGTTTTCCTCTCCTGCAAAAGGAAAGCTCTATTCCCCCCTTTTTTACTTGGGAATCAAATCATTAAAAATCACTTTTTTCTTTTTCTTTTTTTTTCATTCCAGCCTATCCATAAAGGGAAATAGAGGCTACTGTTAAAATTTATAACTTAACTGTTAAGTGAAAGCTATTTAGAAACCAGCCATTTGGGAATATAAAAAAATCACAGGGTTCCATTCCAAGAACATTGCCAATAATAGCTGGAGTTGAGAACACTGGCTTTGGTATGCTTTTTCTGAATATAACCTAATTAAATTGATGTGTTCCTGTGAAAAGTTTTTATATTCATTTTCTCATTAAAAAATGCCAGGTCTAGTCCTGAGTGCATAGAGTTAAGTTACTGCAGCATCTCAAAAGAAAATGATAGATACAATTATCACTAAATCATCCTCCCACCCAGTAGAAAGATGTCAAAGATCAGCACTATTTCCAGCATTAAAACTTTTACAACACCCTTCAGCAGCTTGTGCTTCAGTGCCTCTGTCTTTTCATTTAACACAAACAGTGCAGTGGGACCAAACTAGCCAAAAACCCTTTGTGAAAAGGACTATATAATATACATTCAATAGATATGCTTTTGCCTGCATCAGCAGGGCTATGGGAGAATGAAACCGAAAGAAATGTGGGATTCTGATGAGTGTAGTCGTAATTCTCCTAATGCTTAATGTATCTTTGACTAGCAGGTGCTAGAAAGATCTGACTGCACACATCCACCTGAAGGTTTTGTGTCAGCTCCGCAGCACTTCTGCGGTCTTCAGTATGTTCTTCCAGGTAGAACTGGAGTGTCTTTAATCCGCTGAAGCCCTGTGTAAATGGAGCTGCAGTTCTGACTGGAATAGCAGACCCCTACATCTTTCTAAAGTTCATGTTTGCTTTTCAAGAGACAAATAAACGCTCTGGGCTGCTGGACCAGGGGAAGATGTCCAGGGCCTCCTCTGCAACGTGCAGTCATCATCTGCTGAAGAGAGAGCATGCCATCGTGTGGTGGTACAGCCTCACCACAGCAGTGTTTTCACCACCGTATAGCTGTAACCGAAGATAAATGTACAGCGAGGAAGGATCCTCCAGATCCCACCAATTTCCCTGCTCCCTTTAATTCACTGGAAGATGTCTCGAGGGGTTTTTTTTGTGTGTCTGTAGTATTGCTGTACTCGGCCAGAGCTTTTGGAGGCCACCACCAGCAGAAAGCATACTGCATCTGAAAATTACCAGGTAATAACAGGTAAAGCAAAAGCCGCACATGCAAGCAAAGCAACACAAGGAATTCGTTCACTGCTTCCCATCGGCAGGCAGGTGCTCAGCCATCCCCAGGGAAGCAGGGTTCCATCACACGTAACAGTTACTCTGGGGTAACTGGAAAGTACTGGGGTGCCACCACAAAGATGTGGCCTGGTCCCCTGTGATGCAGGGAAGACCCCCAGAATTGCTGCCACCTTCTCTGAGCTTCATCAGCCTCCTCACCCTCCTGTGATGAGGGTGATTTCTCCATGCCAGGAGCCTGGTCAGCGTTAGGGCGTGCGGGTTTATTCACAGGCAGAACCTGTGGGCTTTCTCATCTCCACTACAGCGGCATGGAGCTGGGCAGGCACACGGAGATGGAGCCGGGTAGGAGCACAGTGCTCTGCCCTAACCCTTTGTGCTATCTCTTGAGCATCACAGGGATGGGAGATGCCAGCTTCACCAATACGGTTCTGCTGAGAAGCAATCGGCAAAGTGAATCTTGCCAGGGGAAGGTTCACTTTGGCTGTGGATGGAGGCTGAAGTGTCCTGAGCTTACCCACGCATGGCTCCGTCCTACCTGACCTGTGCTTCTCCTGGCTAACTGGTGCCCGTGCTGGGTCCTTCCTGAAAGAGCAGAGCAGAGCAAAGCAGGGGCACTGCCATGGGGAGAGCTGCAGACAGAACCTACACAGGGCTGCACAGCACCTCACAGCCATTTGAAGTGCAATAGCCAAGCAAAGCAGGGCTGTGAGGATGACCAATGTCACAGCATATTATCAGAAGGATAAGTCAGTAACAACGTTTATCCTGAGATGCACAAACTCCGAGAAGCAGCCAAGCTCAGATGACTATTACTCGTTTGGAAACTCGACATAACCACAAGATATCACCTGATCTTTATAATGTTACTGGCTTTTGTACTATGGAATTCCAAACATCTAATTTTGTCTTTTGCTCACAATATTGAATTATAACACTTCTGCAGAGTTTCTTAAAAATATGAAAATCTGTTTCATACCCTGGAGAGCATAGAAGGCAGGGAAGGGGCCACAACAGGGTATGGATGTCATCAAAGGGGAGGTGGGAAGGATTGCTGGAGGAAATCATTGGTCTTTCAGCAAGTTTTTGGAGGTGTAAGGGCTCGAAAAAACAAAGGGACTGTTCAGACTTTTCAAGAAGTTGACACATCTTCAGATGGTGACTTTCGTGAATACTCTCCTGCCTGAGACATTTCCATCATCTCCAGACAGATTGTTTCAAATCTAATCCTTGAATCACTGCGCTATTGATCGTAGGCGTCCACAGAGAAAGTAATTGGATCTATTTTATTCTTCTCACAGTTTTCTTTTCCCCTCTTACACCTCAAAAAGCATCTCCTCTGCTTCTCCTCCAGCCTGTCTCCATGTCCATCTGATCTTTCAGGTGATAGTACTCACAGAAGGAGAGGAAGCACCACAACCCAGAAGCTACAGTATCTTCTTCCTCCCTCTAGATGGCGCCATGGGCTTTCCCTGGATTAATTAGCGCCTCCTAAAATCGAGGCTTTGGAGGGGTGGGATGCACCCAGCTGCAGGTAGACCTCAGCGCCCGCTCTGGCACAGGCTGTGTTGCCTTATGGCCGACAGGCAGTATGTGGGTAGGAAACATAAATCTTTTTTTTTTTTTTTTTTTTATTTTTTTTATAAAGTGAGTGCAATCTGGGGCAAACGGATGCCTTTGTCGTAAGATCTTTGATTTCTTCCCACCTTTTTTCATTGGATTTCCCTTTCTCACCATCCTTTCTTTATTGCCCAGTGTGGCCCCTCTTGGTGGAATATAAAACAAATTATATGAGAGCATTAAACTGACCTTTGACACCCAGGAGCAGGATTTATCTGTAGATATGCGGTCTGAACTAATCACAGAGGTTTTCTAGTCAAAGGAAGGAGGAAAGAGAGGTCATTCCCCCTGGCCTGAACTAGGTATGTGAAACAGGGCAGTGCTGCCACCACTGTTTCTCTCCTAAGTAGTTCAGGTGGTGTGTCTGGATGGTTGACACCTGAAGTTAGGTGAGATGAAAAATATCTAAAAGTTCCAAAGCAGCTAAATGGCATCCACTTGCTCTAAGTACTACGCACAGCACAGGCAAAATACAGACAGACACGAACAGCATCATTTTGTTGGGGTAAACCTTGAAGGATGTTGTAATCCCAGCCCACAGTAGTGGTAGGTTCATTTTAGTAATGAAAAGATAAATTCTGAGCCAAACTAATCCTGGCCTGGAGATGGTTCAGGTGTGGATCAGAGTCCAGTTTCAGCGGACGAGGCTTTCTTTGCTGACCTGAAGAGTAACTCCAGTGAGACCCACAGGCTTCACACTTGGATCCCCACACTTATTCCTGTGCAGACGTGTGCTGCTTTGACACGTTACTACACCCAGAGGAGATGACAGAGAGTCAGGCCTGAGGTCTGCGGCTTGTTGGGGCATCACAGTGAGCAGGAGGGAGCACAGCTGTGGGCAGAGAGCAGGAGAAAACTGGCATGCCTGGGGTGGAGACTGCAACAATTCCCGCTAAGGGGTGCACTTTGCCACAGCATTTTCTCCTCTCACTTCCTTCTGTAAGTGTCACGGGGCAATAAAAATAAACATACGTTTCCAAGAAAGGATTTGTAAGTGCAGCATTGCACTGGCAACCTGCAGCTGCAGTTTTAACAGTGAGGCACAGTCTTCCCTCATCGTCTTTTTTTTTTTTTTTCCCTGGGAAATGCATGAATTGCTGTTTTCAATGTCATTCTGAAGCCACATCATCTGCAATGTTTCTCCTCTGTTATAAGTGGGGGAGTAGGAGGAAATTGCTTGTCACCCAATGGCGATATGAAACCTTTATTTACATGGAAAAGCAATCAAATTGATCATTCCTGAACTGAACATAAGTCACTTGGCTGGGGTTCAAAGCAAAAGGGCATGTGGGCAACCCTGCTTTTCTAACCCATAGAAGGGGACCACTAGGCACTGGTCTGGTCTCTGCCTTGGCAGATCATTTGCTCACCCGCATTTCATTTTACCCACATGAAAACGAGGCTTTTAACATGGATTGGTTTCATAGAAGGCTTATGATGCTTAATTATATGGTCTTGTAAACCGAGAGAGAGCTCTGAACAGCAGAGTGAAGATATCTTCATCTGATGGGCAAGTATTAAAGTAGAAATATCTGGACACCACGAATAGAGCACTGCATACAGTCCTGACAGCTTGTTTTTAAAATTATGTTGAAAAAGCAATGGCAGTAAGCACAGAAAAGATCCACAGATTCAAGCGGTGGGGAAAACACCTTTCACTAGGAAGCCTTTAAGAATTTATTCTGTGTAAAGGGTTTGAGAGTACAAATACATTTATGAGAAAACAGCAGAAAACACTGACAAGCTTCTGGAGCTCTTAGGAAGGTTATAATAAGAACCAGTATGTGGAAACTAAAGCTTAAACAACCTGCACTCCTGAATCTGGGCTGGGTTAAGAAAGTGCAGTTTCAAAGAAAACAGACACCCAGTTCTCCATCCCCGAGCAATACGTTCTGCTGTAGGACACTGTGGGACAAGAGAAGCTCAAGTTATCCAGTAACTATCCTCAGTAGCAAGTCAATTCTTATTTAACTGGTGCTGCGTAGAGGGAAGGCTGGTAGAAATCATTAAACCTGCACAATCGGTTGCTTCAATAATCCACTGGAAACTCGGGAAATCAAGTTGAGCCGTAGCAAGATGAAAGGATTTTCCTTCCCACATTGTGACCCAGTAATGAGAGAGCAGGGCTGGTTTGCTGACGGGAATGTTAAGTGCTGCGATTTTTGAGTGAGACAAGGCTTATGGGGAGAGTTAAGATCTCTATCCACAAACTCTGTCCCAGTCATGTACTTAGATCATGACAGCTAAAATAACTCTAACCCTGGAGGAGACTTAAAGGCCATTTTCACTTCATTCAGTTTCTTTTTCTTCCGAGTCAGGTATTTATTTACACAAACCTCTCCGATATTTTTTTTTCTCCATTGTGATATGAATGCCCTCAATATATTTTCAGTTCTTAACTTCGCTCTGGCAAATGCCATCACACTCCCTCTGGCTGTATCCACCATGTGTGGTGTGAGGTCAGGCTGGAGAGCAAAGGCAAGAGCACCTCAGCCCAGCTACGATGCGCAAAGATGCCTGAACAAAGATAACTCCCTTGCAGACAATTCGCCTTTGGTGAAGCAGACACATCCTGAACAGATTGGGTGACTCAGGGCTTGGAAGTGCCTGGGTCCAACCTTGTTTTCCCCAGTGCATTTTCAGTCACTAGGATGACCAGCGCAGGTGCACTGCTTTGTCCCGCAGAGACTCGGTGTTAGACATGCATATCCCACCTCAAGCATCCCCTGCATTTAACCTCATAGAAGGCATTAAACTCTTTATGCTGGTCACCCTCCCCTCTCCAGCTTACCCAAAACTCTGTCTGAAAAATGTGACTTATTGCAGCCAAACTCCCTTATGCTTTCATAAGGAAAAAGATGCACCAAGCGTGCCACGTTATAACCAAAGCGTTCACATTTGTCTGCGTTGCCAGAAGAATAGACAAGCTAGCAAAATATGCACCTAAATGTAGCTACTGTATTTTCTGAGGGACTATTTCTTGCTGCAGAACCCATAAAATGTGTACTGCAGCTGTAGCAGACCTCCTTAGAGACAAATGGCCTCTGAAAGCATACCTCGATACAGCAGCACTGCTGGGAAAGCAAGTTCAAAGGCATCCAGCTCTCTCCAGAGGATACAGCTATGTTAGACCCCCGTTGGATAGATGACTAGGTACCTGTTTTAGCACCAAAGTATTACAAAGAGCTTTTTCTGCCTCAAGGCAGTAATTTGCTGAAGCACGTAAGACATATTTCCCATTGGCAGGATGAAAAGAAAACTTTCACTCCATTTTTTTGCGCAGCACTACATTATGCCATCTCTGAAAAGAGCTCTATTGTACATGTGGGCCATGGCAAATATGGATGGAAGAGAACTGAAATGACAGCTTGTGGTGCTTGTATAAACACGCATTAACCCTGGAGGGCCAGGGTTTCAGCTGAACTCCAAAGCCTGGCTTATACCAGATGCCTTGGGTGGTAATCAGTAGGTATTACATGGTTTTCTTGTTGTGCTTCCTTAGCGTGAAACTGGTGAAGTGCCTCGGCCCATTTTTGTTTGCTTTATGGCAAGACTGGGAGTTCAGGAAAAAATCCTGACTTTTCCTCCCCTGGACAGCTGGTGTGCCGTGTCTGTTTCTCATTTGTATCCATTGGTGAATATTTTTAATCTAGATTGCAACTCAGAAAGATAGAGAGCAAAAAGCAAATCAGATTTTACTCAGGCTAATTCTTCTCTCATTTCATCCAGTTTTACACCAGTGACATTAACATGGTTAGCTTTTGATTTACGCTGGTATAAAGGAGAGAAAAATGGGCCCTTGATGAGTTGGCTTTAATTCAAAGCAGCTGGGCAGAAAAAAAGGTGGAGTGGGAAAATCCTGCTTTCCAGGAAAATAAGAGCTCACAGAGCCATTAGCTGTCCCTGAAGATACCTGTTTTAATGCATTGCTTTAGAATTGTAGTTAGTAATTCTTGCTGAATCTAAAACCCACCATGAATGACTGGCTTTCTTAAATCAATGAGTTAGTAAAAAGTCCAGAACGGGCTGGAAGATGTGCACATTTGACTAGAGTTCACACATTTTCAACCTTACCCACTTCTCAGTGCCCAGCCTAGATCACCAGATAGGGGAGTTTGTTTATTGTTAAACTACTGAACTAAATGCAACAGATAAAATTTAACAATTAAAATCATGGATGTTATTCTAGACAAGTTAGGAAATGGTTTCTCACATGTCCTGTCAAAGTCGCAGCCTTTGCAATCTGGTAACTTGCTGAAAATTGCTGTTAGCTCTTAATAAGACCTGGGGGAACTGAGTAATTTGCTGTGTTGATTAACATGAATTAAGTAGAGGGACAATAATTCTTTTGTAATAGAAGCTGTGATTTAGCAGATAAGAGCATGATCAAGCAGGTTTATGGGTCTGTTTGAAGCTGCACATCAGTTTTATACCCTCATCTTTCATGGCCACTTTGAGTGCTCAATACCTTTTACTGTGAAATCACATTCATTTAGATGCCTGCGTATGGGTGTCAGTGCCTGCCTTTAAGCACTGGATTTTGATATTTTCTAATGTTTTTCTAATCTGCTTGGCATCATTTCACTGCAGCAGCATTTTCCATGCTTTGGAGCTCTGGGTGTCCAGGATGGCTTCCCAGGGGTGTTGTAATGACGCACAACACAGAGCAACAGCTTTTTATTCCCCCTGGACTGCGGATAATCTACGTTTATGCATCTGAAAGCAGACTTTTCTCTCGAGTGGCTGCTATTCTGCAAGCTGGTCAGTAGCCATCTCTTACACAGGGCACAGTGCCTTTCCACGAGCAGCAGCACCGGAGGATTTTCTATTTGGATGTGCCTCCGAAGCAACCGCTGGAGAAGGACAGCAAAGATGGCAACATGGAGGCAGAAAGTGCTGATACAGCATGCATGCAAACACAAAACATGCAAAAGCTCTTGGGGGTTGCACAGGCCCTGGTGGTGCCACCGGCAGAGACCAGCCAAGGTCAGCAGTGAGTGGAAGGAACCACGTTGGTGCCTGGTCAAAGCCACGCTAACAGATGTGCTGTCTCCTGCAGCCAAAAAGTTAGACATCTTGGGCGAATTTCCTCTTTTTTTCTTTACTTTTTTAAATAAAGCAGGCAAAACAGTTACTCATGATTAGCCTGACACGGCAGACCAGGAAACAGAGAGAGACAGTCCTTTCCGATCTTTCCAGCCCTGATGGTCAAACGTGGAAATGGATTGATGTCCCAGGTAGTACCTAGTTTCCTTGACCATGAGCAAGCAATGTACCACGGGCTCCCTCATGTGATGGAAATAAGCAAGAAGAGCTCCAGCCATGAAATACATTATCCAGAGAACCTGGTGAGTTTGGGTGGGGTCACACAAATCATAATTTCTCCAGGGCCTGCACAGCATACTGGTCCTGTTTGGTAGCCTATCACCCATGGGCACAGCACATTACAGTCCCCCTTGTCTGGTATGTCCCCAAAGCCACCGACAGGCTGCCAGAGGAAGCCGGTTAGATATGGCTACTGCATGTGGTACACATTAGCAAACAGGCTGTCTTAGACCCAACTGGAACCCCTGTGGCTCCTTAATATTGAATTTGCTGTGGCAAGAGCCAGAAACAGATGGTTTTATTCATCGTGCGGTCTGTCTTCTGCAGTAGACCCTTTAACAGTTCACGCAGAAAAGCTGGATCTTTCAGGCACCTGAGGGAATTGTCAAACCCCAGATCCAGACCTTATCACTCATCCTGCTCACTTCCTATGTGCTACAGACCATTAACACCACTCCGCCCCAGACCTCAGCACATTCAGCTCCACAGCGGCAATGAGCTACGGAGCCAGCTCCGCCGCTTTCCCTTATTGCACCATTATCTGCTAAACACCTCGCCTAAAAGATTATGCAATTCAAAAGCCAAAAATAACTTATTTCCCTGCTCTTTCGTGTTTTACAGTTGGCTGATACAGAGCAAAGCCTGGGACCAAGGGACGGAGCGCAGATTAAACTGAATTTAGGCAACAATGATTCTTTCCCTCTGCCGAAGAGCCACACGGGGAGGTGCTGTATTTTCTCACCTTTGTCTCGCTTGTGCTCTCTTCCAAGGGAGGAGAGATGTAGCAGTGCCTCAGCAGACCTCGGAAAGCAAGTTGTCATTTTTTTCATTTAAATCACAGTTCATACAGCCCTGGAGCAAATGAGCTGCTACCTGAGGGGTCACAGCCTCCACGCAGCCGTGTGTTTTTGGCTGCTTGGCCAAATGTCTTCTTGCTCCTAAAATATTTGCAAGTGTTCCCAGAGTGAGAAAAGGAACTTTTAAAAAATGATTGCAAGATGCGAATCTCCAGTTCAACAGCATCTACAAAACTGTCTTCTTAGCAGCTCTTAAATGCTAAAGGAGACATGGGCAGCCTTCAAGTAAATCCTTGACTGGGGACATTCAATAGAAGATGCTGCTTCTTTCAGAATGGAACTGAATCCTCAGCAGAGGGTGGAGCAGCTGACAAGACATTTTTCTCCAGCAAAATATCTCACAATTTCCTTTTATTTTTTTTCAATCCCTTCTGGGTTTAAAATACAATGCTCTAAATTTCATAATGGAATAGAAATTACCCAAGTTATTTCCCTTTGAACAACTTTGAAGCTAATACTCTCTGATATGTTTCACGTCAGTAACACAGAAACATTTCGTATTGGGTTTGGTTTTCTTTACTCCTCACTTCACTGGCACCCAATCAATGAAAAATTATGCAGGAAAACATGCACTGGCAGGAAAATGGAAGCAAAACCCCCAAATCAAACACACCAGTAATACTCCAAAATAAAAGTAACATTTTAAAAAACGATAACTGCATTTCAGGACATTCTTCCAAAAATGATTGTACCATTTCTTAATACTGGTAATCCTTCAGACAGCTTCAAGAGGATTTAATAACAAATTGCCTTCCTGAAGAGCATGCATTCATGTGACAGGTAAGACAGTTGCTTGTAATCAATATCCATCTCTAGAATTCCTGGCACATTTAGCCTATTGAAGGGCTTCTCAATTCATAGAATCATAGAATAATTTGGGTCAGAAGGGATCTTTAAAGGTCATCTAGTCCAACCGCCCTGCAATGAGCAGGGAGAGGAGATGCGGTTCCAACAGGTTTTTACTAATGATTTACTATGAGTTTGCTCAGGTGGCTTAGACACTTAAAAACCAGGAACCACATACACAGACACGCACACTCACAGATGTCCTCAAACCCTGAAGCCAAGATAGAAAATGACCTTCAAAATAGTACATTTATTTTTGCATTCCCCAAACTTTTCCATACATGACTGCATGCATGTTAGCTGTCAGCTAAGAACCGTTAGCTAGAAACTAGAGTAACAGCCACAAAATGCAGCATGAAAAAGCCCTCAAGGATTTTGCACAGCACAAAAACGCATGAAGCACAAGAGCTACCAGCTGTATTTGAAAACCAAAGCTTGCTGCTACTCCAGCCATCCCAGACAGGTGGTCCACTGACCTGCTGTAAGATGCATCTTAAAAGGCTCTAAATGTTACTGTTCAATTGGGATAATGCTTGGTAGCTTTGTATGATGGTGTCAGGCCTGTCGAGCCCTGAAGATCTGCAGTTGCACAGCTAGAGAGGCAGAGGACACCAGACCCTGTCCATCCACAACCTGCTACCAAGTTGCTTTAAAACTGCAGAGGCTGTGGATTAGCAGCTTGAGGGTTATAAGTGACTGGAAACAACATGTCACCAAGGGTAACAAGACAGCAGATACACAGATATTGGCCTCTGACACTGTCCTGGTTCCAGCTGGGATAGAGTTAATTTTCTCCCCAGTAGCTGGCCCAGCGCTGTGTTTTGCATTGAGTATGAGAATAACGTTGATAACACAGGGATGGTTCAGCTGTTGCTCAGCAGTGCTCACCCGAAGTCAAGGGCTTTTCAGTTCCCCACGCTCTGCCAGCGAGGGGGGGCACAAGGAGCCGGGAGGGGGCAGAGCCAGGACAGCTTCCCCGAGCTGGCCAAAGGGATATTCCATAGCACAGAGCATCACGGTCAGTATATAAACTGGGGGGAGTTGGGCGGGAGGGGCTGATCACTGCTCGGGAACTGGCTGGGCATCAGTCAGTGGGTGGTGAGCAACTGTACTGGGCACCACTTGTGGCTTTTTTTCCCTTGGGTTTAATTAATCTCTCTTTCTCTCTCCTTTTCATTACAATTTTTGTTGTTGTTGCTATTATTGTTATTAATTTTTTTAATTATACTTTATTTCAATTATTAGTTGTTCTTATCTCAACCCATGAGTTTTACCTTTTTCCGATTCTCCTCCACATCCCAAGGTGGGGGAGAGGGGGAGCAGGACGTGCCTGGTACTTAGTTGCCAGCTGGGGTTAAACCACAACAGACACATTGAGTTACCTTTATTACAAAGAAGAGCTCAGCCTACCCTCAGTCCCTGACTTGTCCATTGGCCTTGCTGCTTATGGGATGGCTCATGTTTAAACTCAAGTACAGCACATGCTAATGCTACAGAGAAACACGTTCTCTGGAGGAGACTACCTGGAGCTTGAACCCAAACCCCCAGCAGGGTCATGACTTAGAAAGCCAAGACTGGTCTTGTCTAAGAGACCATCTGGACCCTTCATGCTGCACTTAACCTCTCATTCTCTGCCCTGCTCCCAGCCTTATGTGCAAGCATTGCCACCACCATGTTCTTCTCCAAAGAGAAAGGAGCAGCATCAGCCAGCATGGGAAAGTGGGCACTCACCCAATAACTCCCAATGATTTCCAAACTTGCAGTCAGAATAATAAGTCTGGCCAAAATACCTTCTTCTTCTTCACACACAGACCTTTTCTAAAGGTCTAGGAAGGTCATGCTACTAGCTGGACACTTTAGAAAGCAGGTGAAATAAAATGGTGGACCGAATTTTTCAATAAAGGACGATATCCCCAGTGCAACGGGCCCAGCTTGCCTTTTGCTTCGGACCACTAAATCCCTTCAGTTTGTTTTTATCCTGAACACTTGTCCTCAAAGACAGCAGAGAGACCAGCCCCTTCCCAGGGGTTCATCCACGCCAGAGCCTGGCAGCATTCCTCCTCCAGACCAGCAGCCCTCCTACACAATGTCTTGAGAAACAGCTGCTGTTTCACGGGCCAAGTCATGTCACGACCCTTCCCATACACATTTGCACTTTTTGCTAAAAATACCCCAGTCCCTTTCAGCTCACGTGCCTTATCGGAGGGAGGAGCACTGTACACCAGCCTCTGTGCTGTAGCAGAGGGTGCTGGCCGAGCCAAGAGGACAGCACAGTACGTGCTTTGGTGGCCAGCAGCTCAGAGGTGGATGGAGAAAGGCAGTTCTCCCCCTTCGTTCTTCTTCCCTTCCTCTATGCTACTGTACTGCTTTAATTCGCTCCTCCTGGCCCTATTTGTGACCATAATGCTCAATCCTGGTTTTTTTCCCCAGTGTTTCAAAGGACATCACCGGTTCCCCTCTTTGAAGAGCACCAGGAAGCATATGGGCTGAGAACCCCAGCTCCTGCAGTGGGGGCAGCTCTGCAATTCCCTTGCAAATTTATAAATCTGTGATCACTTGAAAACTTTCAAGCAGACCTACAGTTGCGAAGGGGCAGGTCTGCCATCTCCTCTCCTCATTCACCTACTCTTCTCCTCAGGACTGAGGATCTCTTCGGGCTCCATAAGACCTAGTGTAGGTGATTGTTTCCAGTGCAGGGTCTGGGAAGGGTGGAAGCTCTGAAAGAGGCTTCAGAGAGTCTACGAGTTAGATGTGGAGCCCCATGACTCAGCCGTAAGAAATCCTGAGCCTCTCTGGGGGGTGCCTCGCTGCCAGCCTGTGCTAGTGGGAAGAAGGAGGGTCACCTATCTGGCACAGACTCAGTGTCATGCTGGGGGGGCTGTAAGTGTCATTCCCCCTCCAACCTCTCACCAGGGCCTCCCACCACAGCAGATGCGGCTCTGCTGCCTGCTTTCTTCCCTGCCACTGCACCTGGCATGGCCTCCCCCTCAAAACCTGTTCCCAGAGACAGAAAAATAATTAATGGAGAGTGAAAGCATCCCCTGAACTGCAAAACCTGACTAGAATAGTCAAAGCTGGCTCTTTTTTTTTGGGCCCAGAGGTGGGGGTGACATGTTGTGGGTATAACACGCTTGGTAAAGCACCAACACATACACCAAGGGCCTTGGATTTATCAGCTTTGGGAGGACAGCTGGAGTGTTCTCAGGCTTCCTTGGTGGGTGCTGGTGTTTGCAAAGCAGCTGGTTACAGAAGCACTGGCACCTAGACAGGACATGGTGCCCACACATCTTCAAAAATGCAGGACGTCAAAGATGGTTCATGTAGGGAGTGGCTACTTGTCCACCCCTTGGAGAAGACAGGGTGGCAGAGTTAGCCTGGTCCTGGGTGGGTTAAAGAACAGATTAGCTCCTCACAGGAGCAGGGGGAATGATGAAAACTCTGGGAGAGAAAAGCAATAAACCTCGATGAAGCAGGCTGAGCCAGAGGCCTTTTAAAGAGTCACTCAGCTAGCATCTAGTGATTCTGGGTAAGGCTCCATGCTATAAAAAGCTCCTAAGCAGAGGTGCTGAGTGATCGCTTTATTGTTTCTTACAAACCTTGCTGTGAAATCCCTGTAAATATGTTTATGAGCTTGTTGGGGCGGCTTCCCCGCTGCTGACTGTACTCTAAATAAACATGCGTGCCTTTGATTCGCGGAAGTTCATCTTCTGGACTCCATTATGGTCCCTGGCTCTGCTTCCAGTTCAGACATGGGGCCCCTCCTGCCCCAGCTTGCAAGGAGCACGACATTTCTGCTCTCCAGCGAATAACTAGATGAGTGCACATGTTTAGGATTACATATTCCCATATGGCAGCCTCGCTTGCCTCTCCCTCCCTTCTACTTCCCCCCAAGAAGAGCTCTGTGAACCTCACCAGCTCTGAAAAAAGCAGCCTGTGGGAAGGCCACCAGGTCTGGAGATAGCTTGCATGCACTGTCCTCCTTCCTCCCATGCAGCAAGGACGTTAGGACATGACCCTCTGAGTTTGCCTGGGCAATGCAAGATTTGGGGGATGCATGTTGCCTGCATCCAAGGTAGAGGTTTGCCGGCATGCGATGCATCTACATTTGAGGGCAACCCTAAGAAACTATGTATTTTGGCTTCCACCCTGCAGTACGCTTGGAGTAACCCATACCAAAGCACTGTGACCAAGGCTAGCTGACAAGGCCAGCCGGCAAGTCTGCCACCCCATGCTGTCTGCCCTGTTCTCCTGCTCAGCCAAGCTGCCTCTGTACCATCACAGCCTTGTGTGCTGAATTTGCTGTTGTTTTACCCTAAAACCCAGGATTTTGTGATGCTGAGGATGTTCAGGCACTGCCGGATGGGTGACCAAAAATACCTGTGCAAAGGGGACTCAACATAGGGAAGGATGAATCCTTTGCAGCCATCCCGGTGTAACCTATCCAGCTCTCAGGGGAGAATTCTCTGAATCCCAATGCAAACCTGAAGGCAGATAATTTTTACACATAGTTGTGAGTTCCCTGCCATTCTGGTGTGTCTGCATAAATGAATGGTCCCAGCACGCTGGACATACCTCTGAACTTCAATGAAACCTCCATTGAGGCATCCTCCTATCTCTAACCACACCAGCCCCCAGCCAGGGCTTCTTCAATATCAGATGGTATGGCACTAAATCTGGATGCCCAACCACCACACTAAAAAAACCCCCACACTTTAAGTTGAAGAAAATATCTCAGAAATGCAACAGCAGCAAAGGGAGATTTTATCAGTTTCTCTGCTTCCACCCACTCTCCTACTATGGAGTTAAAATATGGGGTTGGTCCAGGAAACAATATACATCAAAATAAAAGAACCAGGATATTTGCCCATCAGTATAAACCAAACAAGAGACACACCAAACATCACAAAGAATCCTGAAAGCAAGGAACCATCCTTGCTCCTATTTTGTATAATGTCTTGCAGCCCAACTGGGATCTGAAATGTTTGAAGCATAACTTAATAAATTGTCATAGGCATAAACAGGAGACCAGGGAGATATTGCTTAGCTGGCTTTTGAAATTAAACAGAATGAGTGCTGCAGGACAGTAGCTCCAGAGGATGAAACACTGAACAGGAGTTTCTCGCAGGGTAAAAAAGGGACCTGCTTGTAAGCAAGGACTTTGTGGAGGTTTAGTATTATAGAAGGCTGAAGCCAAGTAGGGCTGGAAGGTGTAAGCTGATATGCACCTGCGTATCAGCGTGCCTGTGCCTGGGCATCTGTGGCATCAAGTTTTTGTACACAGAGAAGTGGGTCAACCAAAAGGTAGACAGTGACCCTGTAATTAGGGCACCGGGCCAGGACTCTGTAGGCTTCAGTACATTATTTTCTATAACACCTAGGCACTGAATTTCCACACAAACCAGTGGGGAATCAGTCAGGTGTTGGTTTTCAAGTGGGAATGTGGCTCTCCAGCTTTCTGCATCCTCCCAGTCATTTGGATCCTCTGTATTCATCTTGTGAGTCCCCCTTCCCTATCTGTAGGACAGGAATAATAGTACCCCAATTCTCCTGCCTCCCTTGGCTAGGTTGCTCATTTCACTGGGTGGAGATAGTGTCCCACTACAGGGTCCCGTTCAGACCACACTAGTAAGATAAAATGAGGACCCAGGAGTATTGTGCCAGACACATCCCCATAGCTGACAGACCCTCTCTTTGCCAAGGCAGGGAGAAAATAATCAGGATACCAGTCTGGCACCAATAGCAGCTGGCTCTCGTTTGGACCACCTACACACTGAAAGGATAAGGAAACTGTCTCCAATTATTTTCTGAAAAACAGTCAGAAGAAACCTATCAACAGATTTCCTTAATTTCTGCCTCTGCAAAAAATGTCTATTTTCTGCCTCCTTTGTGTTTTTTTTTAATCTCCTTTTTTTTTTTTTTTTTTGTGGCTTTCAACTAAACATCAAGCATAATCAAGTAAGATGAGTGATGAAGAGGAGAGGCCTGGTGTTTGATGATTTAGTTTAATAGTTTGACCACAAGGTCTCAGACTGGTATCTATAACACAGAAGTTCCCCTCTGTTCCCAGCTGTCCATGAAGATCTGCAGGGACAAACAGAGCAGGAGAGGAACTCCCAAGGAAAAGGAAAAGCTGCTGGGGCATCTCTGAGAAGTGTTTGCAGGGACATCCTGGGAAACCAGCAGAATGTGTCCAGTCTGGCATTTTGCAGTGCCAATGAACATTTTTCCAAAGCAGGTATACAGAATATTTTTCCTAATATGTTCACATCTTACATCTCTGGCTCAGCCTGCCTCTGAACACTCCCATTTTTTAGAGGAACCCAGATCCTACTCTGAAGTCTCTGGTGTAGTCCCATCCTTAATTTTAACTTCTAGTTATCTGGACTATGCAACCTTAGTGAAAGGGAAATTAAGAGGATTTCCCTCTTATGGCATGTGGTTGTCAATTGATCCCAGAAACAATTCAGATTTACTGCTCCCATTTGACGGCTCATGGGAAAGGAATTGGCTCCATAGCAGTAAGTCAAAGATGGGAAGACAGTTGTCTGACCAATGTGACTGATGACCACAGACAGAAATACTTTCCCCACTGTTTTGCAGGTCAATTACTGCACCTTAGACCTTAAACAAACATATGGTGACTGACCTTCGGATGCTGATATGAAGCCTCACCTTTCATCTCTGTCCACTGCTCTCATCCAAGCCATTGCAAATATTCCTCTTTTCTTTTTCTCCTCCCCTTGCTTTGGCTCAGCCAGAGCCTGAAGAGTCAAGACACAAATCATTCAGCATATTTCTACACCCTGTGTTATGCAGATAGTCAGGCGAATGATCTAGTGGTCCCTTCTAGCTTGAAAAGTCTCTTCAGGTTAAATCCATAATGGTAATGCTAATGTAGACATTTTGCAGATGCTTATTTCAGGACACGCATGTTTGCGATTCACTTTGTTTGGTGTCTGGGAATAATTCAGTTCCCAAAACAGCAGTGACAACCACGTTCAGTAATATATTGGCAATCACTTAATTAAGTTTAAAGCAAACTTAGAAATCCTTGTCCATTCTATTTTAACATGCATTACTTACTCATGCAGACCCTAGAAACAGAAACTTTGGACAACCATATTGTATTACTTGGCATGTCTGAAAATTAACTTTTAAATAGGTTGGTTAAAGCATACTAGCTAGTGAGGAAATCAGTGCTTCTCCCCTAGTCTACAGGACTTGAGCGTCAAGAGAATCCAGACAGTAACTTCTAACCAATATGAAATTTACCTCAAAAAACAATAAATAAGATATCTCTTCTGACCTTTTGTCGTGACGTTAAGCTTTTGCAAATGTTACCTGTTCCAGAAGACAGTCATCCAGAATCAGGTCTAAAACAGCCTGGTTTTCCCAGACCCTGGAGGCAAGAGAGGATGTCTGGAGAAAGAAAGACCTCCTCCTGGTGGAAGAGGACCAGGTTAGAGACCATTTAAGCAAACTTGCCACCCACAGGTCCATAGGCCTCAATGGGATGCACCCCTGAGTGCTGAGGGAGCTGGCAGATGTTATTGCTAAGTTCCTTTCCATCAGCTTTGAAAGGTTATGGAGGACAGGAGGGTGCCTGAGGACTGGAGGAAAGCCAGTGTCACTCCAGCCTTCAAAAAGAGCAAGAAGGAGGACGCAGGAAACTACAGGCCAGTCAGCTTCAACTCCATCTTGGTGAGGTGATGGAACAGCTGATCCTGGAGGTCATCTCTAAGCATGTGGAGGAAAAGAAGGTTATCAGGAGCAGTCAGCATTGGTTCACCAAGAGGAAATCATGCCTGACCAACCTGGTAGCCTTCCATGCTGCAATGTCTGGCTGGGTAGACAAGGGGGGAGTGGGGGATGTTGTCTCCCTTGACCTCAGAAAGGCTTTTGACACTGTCTCCCCTGACATCCCCATGGGCAGACTCAGGCAGTGTGAGTTCAATGGGTGGACAGTGAGGTGGGCTGGGAACTGGCTGGATGGCAGAGCTCAGCGGGCTGTGACCAGCAGCACAGTCTGG
>JAVJGI010000062.1:79321626-79334850 GCA_035590275.1 Ibycter americanus
GCAAGTTGCCCATGAGCCAGCAGTGTGCCCTGGTGGCCAGCAAGGCCAATGGGATCCTGGCGGGCATGAGGAGGAGCATGGCCAGCAGGTTGAGGGAGGTTGTCCTCCCCCTCTACTCTGCCCTGGTGAGGCTGGGTCTGGAGTACTGTGTCCAGTGCTGGGCTCCCCAGTTCAAGAGAGACAGGGAACTACTGGAGAGGGTCCAGTGGAGGGCTGCAGAGATGGTTAGGGGCCCGGAGCACCTCCCTGATGAGTAAAGGCTGAGAGAGCTGGACTGTTTAGCCTGGAGAGGAGAAGGCTGAGAGGGGATCTTATCAATGTCATCCAAGAGGACAGGGCCAGGCTCTTTTCAGTGGTGCCCAGAGACAGGACAAGGGGCAACAGGCACAACTGCAGCACAGGCAGCTCCACCTGAATATGAGGAAGAACTTCGTTCCTCTGAGGGTGACAGAGCACTGGGACAGGCTGCCCAGAGAGGCTGTGGAGTCTCATTCTCTAGAGACATTCAGAATCCACCTGGATGCGACTCTGTGCAACCAGCTCTCAGTGACCCTGCTTTAGCAAGGAGTTGGACTAGATGATCTCCAGAGGTCCCTTCCAACCCTGGCCATCCTGTGACTCTGTGATTCTGTGAGCGCCTGTTCTCAGCTCAACAGGATTATGTGCCTTTCAGGATTTGTTGATTGTAAAAATGAAGCTTGAAAGAGGTTATGAATTTACATGATACACAGCTCCTTTAAATGGAGGTGATTCATCCCCCTTTTGCCAAAAAATCTTCAAAAGATCCAGTGCCAGGCTGCCCTCTTAACTGGAGACAAAATCAACCCAAAAAAAGAGGGAGCATGGAAGGAGAGAGAGATAAATGTCCAGTTAATCCAACCACTGCTTTATGCCTCAATCCACACGCTTAAAAGATTTAACAAGGGAGAGCTGCCATGTAACCTGCACATATGTGCTAGAGAATGGTTAATGTGCCCTAAAGTTTGATAATCTGAATAAAAATGGATTTGAGAAATTGATTTGGATTAACTTGATCTGCCTTTTAGTGAAAAGATTTGGAATCCTAAACAAGCAGCTTAGACATGATTAACTCATTTAAACACTTTCACAGCTACATGTATTCCCAGTGCCCCAAGCTGTAGGAGCTTTACCCTTTGGGGATTAAGCTAAACCTCATCTGGGCGTTCTCCTGCCCTTCTCCTCCATGTCTGCTCATTCTGCAGACAGCTCCTCATCATATCACCTCTTTCTTTCCTTTCACCGTAAGGGGCTGGAGAAATCAAGACATGGGAATTTCTCCCTATCTGTTTCCATCTGGTTGCAATTTCTTCCCCGCATTGTCTGGTGATAAAAGGGATGATCTGAGTCACACTCGATTTGCCAGGTCACTGAAGAAGCCCAATGGTGGAGACTCAACCATGCGGCTGCTGCCTTAGACTGACATGCAAGTCCTTCAAGGGGAAGGGGGGGCCTGGGTCCACCTCTCTGCTTAGAAACCACCCAGTAATAAGAACTAATCCTTGAATTATATATGGGCACCCAGAGCAGTCCTGCTGCTTTCTCCTTGCCTCTGGACCTGTCAGAACTCATTGCCTATGCCTACACTAGTAAACTAAATGAAATGAGGACATGGACACAAGAAGTGCCACGCAGCCATCTACACCCATATTATTTGCATCCCCCTTGGCACTGGCCAGACCTGGGCCAACTTGCAGCGCACAGGCACGACTCACAGGTTAGCACAGGGCCCAGTAGGCAATTTGAATGCAGGCATCCTGATTTGGGGATTACAGGGATTAATATAAGTATAAATTGCACAAATTGGCCTCAGAGCCAAAGGCAGCTCCTCACCCATTTTATTCACTACTATAGGTGGAGTGGCTAGTGGCAAAGTAAGGATAGAACAGGCCAGTTCAGGAGTTCCTTGAGGCAACTGAGATGCCGAGGAGAGGACAGTGGTGCTGCTGAGGGGAAGTCAGCACTGCTGGGAAGCCAGGGCAAGGTGGTTCACCTCCCTCTTTTCCATAAAGAAAGGATCTGCCTGCAAAAAATTAATTTTACACCACAGGTCGCAGAGCACGGCTGTTGTTTTGGGATAAGGAACAAAGCTACTTGCTCACAGGTAACTCAAAAGAAGCTGAGAGCCAAGAAGTCCTCCAAAGGTGAAATATTTTCTGTCCATTAGATAAAAGGAGCTATGAAATGCCAGTGCCAGAGTTCGTCAGAAATAGTCAGTTTTTCTCATAACTTTTTTTTTTTAAATAAAAGACTATGATTATTTTTTTTTAATCTCCACAGGAATGTTCTAGGGTTTTGTTTTGTCTTGTTTTGTTTCTTTCCCAAAGGAGATGGAAGATCTGTTTTCAGGACTAAAAGCACCTGGAAATAAAATGCATGATTTATGCTAGACCTTAAAAAATTTATGCTTTGGCTCTTTGCATTTCTTGAGGCTTACTGGTGAAAACTGGCATTTTGTGTCCAGACATAACCTATTACAAAGCAGATGTCTAACCTTAAACTGCTTCTCAGTTCAGACACACAAGCTGTGCCTTCTCATCCAGACACTTTTTCTTTAATTCTTTTTTGGCTTTACTGTTTTTTTTACAGCATTTCTTCATTTTTGAAAAATTAAAAAATAAAAATTTTTTAAAATCAAATGCATAAAAGATGAACCAAAACAAAGTCTTGTGAAGAGAGCACAGTCTGAGCCACAGTCTGAATCTCTCCATCAGATTTAAGTTACCCTTAGTACTAAACGGCAAAGTTTTGCTCCAAAAGCCCAAGCAAGACAAGGTACAGAGAAAACCAAATCTAATTAGAAATGTAGCTTCATTTAGTCAAAACAAATCATGTCACTTATGTGGAAACTGTGTTGCTACACCAGCCTGGTGATTCAGTGCAACAAAGGTTTTTCTCTCTTTCACTTGCTAAAATATTAATGTAAATGCAACATTTGCCAAAGGCATTGGATCCACTGTCCTCTGGGCTAACGCACTACAAAATGTGATGTAAAGGGGGTCTAGACCTGCAGAGAGAAGTAGATTCCTACTCTCAATGTTTAACTCTGCTGCAGTCCTCAGGATCCACCAGAGCTCCCTCTGACCCACCTCCAAAGTTCTCCAGAGCCTCACGTTTCTCTCACCTGCTCTAAGCAAAACCACTGAGACATTACATCACCTTCCAGTAACATGGATCAGGGGCAAACCAGAGCCTGAAGTCTCTGGAGCCCATAAGTCCAAAAGAGACATTCCCTTACTTACTCTTCTTCCATGAAGCACATGGGAAACACATTGCTCCAGATGCCACAGGCCACAGGGAACAAAGTACCACATTACAAGGATGGGAAAAGGCATGAATGTCCCCTGATAGCTGGTACTACCCATGTTCTTGTGTCACCTACGCTGTCCCACTGTTTCTGCTATACTGAATGCTCAGTTTATGAACACAGATGCATAAGAAGAGAATATTACACCCCACTAGTTTAGGATATGGACCTGGGATGTAGGAGTGGAGGGGTGGCTGATTATCAAAACTATGAGAGAACGAGCATAGATACATGGGTAGAAGACCTTACATGGAGAAGACACAGAGACACTTGCCTTAAAGCACCCTACAGTACCCACAATCTCCCTTCTGTGTGGACAGGCTCACAGTCAAGCCAAGTGAGAACTGGAAAAATGTTCCTATACTGAGGATGAATATTATAATTACTAATGCTTCTTGGACGAACTTGAACCAAAGCTGCACATGTCCTTTCACAGAGCCTGGCTACAAGATCAGCCCTGATGGCCCGTAGCCTTATTGCTGCAGGCCTCAGCATGTAGTCATGGGCAGCATTATGGTTTAGGGAATTTGCCTCCCATATCCCTCTATAGCACCGTGTGACAACCGAGCAGAGGATCTTGACAGTGCTCAGAAAAGTCCTCAGAGAACAAATAATCTGTTCTGCCTTAGATACCTGTCTCAAGATGAGCTGAATCACCTTGCAGAGGTTCTGACTTCTATATGTTGACGGAGCCAGCAAAGACTAGCTCACACTTAAATGTCTTACTCTTGGCCTAGCTTAGGGCAGATGGGTCCCACCGTTAGGTGCGCCGTATCTAATAGACATTTCCTCCACAATGCTCTGCTGAGCTTCAGTTACACTTCAGTGAAATACCCGAAGACCCAAATAGTTCCTATTGTTCTCCCAAAACACACATACAACCACCTTTGTCCTGACACACCTCCAAGATGCCTGGACCCCACCTCTTGCCTGAAAACCAACAACGGCTTTAACCTTGCATTTCCTTATTTTATCAGTAGAACCTGAGTCAGTGTGTTTTCTGAGCTAACACACTACATTGGGCCTTCTATAAAATCCCACCCAAGGCACTAGATAATCCTAGTACCTGCACACCTATCCACAAGATGGGTGGCTTGTTTTCAAACCCTTATTCTGCTTGCTTGAGAGTGGTATCTCAGTTGTCCACATCTCTTAGGCCACATCATATAATGGCCTCATGGCAGCAGGTTGTGTCTAGTAGTCCCTTGTGATTGTTCTTACATGGTTGGCATCCACGTGAGCAGCATGGTGCAACAGGGGAAGGCCCACAGCCAGTAGCTGCTTTTGACTCTGAGGCCTTGCTAGATGGTGCCACCACCTGCCCTACACCCAACATAAGGCAGGCAACCAGCCAGTCCTCAGAGTATATCAATATTGTTTTGAACACGGAGTCCTGGAGCAAGCAATGAAGAGGCAATGCCTCAGATGGATGTTTTATTAGAGACCTAGACTTCTGCTCAGGGCTGTGAATTTACCTAGTTTATACGTTAGCTAAGAGTTAGGCACTGCAATGCCTAAAAGACATTATGGGCACATCTTCTGGACCCTTCACAAGAGGGGAGTGGGAAAAACAGCAAAAACTTTCCAACACACTGCTCCAAGCCAGATTTTAATCCTGATGTGCTCTGACTGAATACTTATAGAATGAGAGTGACTCTGTGGTAAATTATTTTCCCTGCACCAGCTCAATTTCAAGGTTATTATCCAGAGCACTTCTTTCAGCTGAAACAAAACCTGATCTCTCAACTAGTGCCCATGACTCCTTCGTTCTGTTTTTATGCTTCTGCCTTTAAAAGATTGATTTTTTATTCTTTTTTCCCAAAGCTCAAGATGAGCATTATAAATTGCTTGCTGCACACAAGAAAATGTGCACTAAGTTGTGTACATGGCTTTGCCTTTGGAAACACTGGAATAGGGTTTATGAGAAAATTCTCAGGAAACCAGCCTACTTAATGACGGCTGTGCCATGTTTTTCTGGTTATGATTAACACCGGCGAGCTGACATTGCTTAGCTCAAATGGTGTTTTCAGCACAGATCTGGGAAGGATCCAAAGCTTCTTTTTGTTAATTTGTCAGAGTGGATTAATTTTTCAGCAGCCCATTACTTGAATGCAGCCTGCCCAGCTTCAAGCTTCATTGTGCGAAGCCAGTGATACTGAGCTGACAGCAGTCGTGGGCAGACAGAGCCCAGATGTGGTACAGAGCTGCAGGAACGTACCAATGACATCTGGAGATCAGATTGCTGCTCATGAGTAAGACTCAGAGGATGTATTTCAGCCAGAGCCTATCTACTTCCACAACCAAGCAATCGGCTCCCAAACAAATCATTCCCAGAATCACAACTGCTGGTTCTTGGAAATTATCTGTCCTTGCCTTGCAGCTCTAATGGGACACCAGGAAAGAATATACAGCACAACTATTATTTCAAGCATTGGATACCAACCCTGAAATATTCCACTAAACAGTCTCCTGTTTAGCACTGGCTCTCTCACTTGACACTAGTAAGCTCTAATGAGGATCAAGTCCCAGGAACTACAGGTGACCAAGGAGAAGCTACGTCTGAATCCAGACTTTGCATCATTCAGGTAACGAAGGACAGAGGTATCAAAATAAACAGTTGTTATGAGCTGGTCGAAGGGTTATACAAGCAGACACATGCTTTCTCACGCCATGTTCTGAATTAGCCAGCTCTGTCCCACAATGTAGAACTGTAGCACAAAAGCATCACACTGCTCCCTCTGCGTGACTTTTTTAGCTCAAGAACGGCACAGGAGAAATTATCTCCATATAGCATAGACCCCAGCCAAAAGGTATAGGAAGCATGTGCTTATCTGTCAGACATGTGCTTATCTGTCAGACATTCTGCAAATGTATCTCCAGCTACACAGGGGTTGCTGTAGTCAGGGACCACTGTCCTCCAGTCTGTACACATCGGTGGGGTGCCAGCCACGTCCCTGCTTCCTGCCTCCTCTTTGCAAAGCCACAAGGGAATCTAACAGACCCAAACTGTTATTCCATACATGCAGCAACTGGGAGAACTAGGTCTGCTGTGGGCATAGAGGTGGGTTTCTCTTTAGCAAAACCAGAACATTATACTTTTTACTCCTGCAGATTCAGTGACTGCGGTGGAGTTTTGGCTGCTTTCATTGATGCATTTATTGACCACTTTCTCTCTTGTACAACCTAAACCAGCATAAGTCTACTGAAGCCAGTACTATTGTGTCTTATAATAGACCAATGTAGAAGCTTGTCTGTAGTTCATTTGTTTCTAATGAATGAATCAATTGCAAGGACCTTCTTCACCTCTTATGTATACATTTAAAAAACAGATGAAACATCAATCACTAAAAATAACGTCATGTAAAAAGCAGCATGAAGTGCAAATCAGACCCTTTGCCATCTGTTCTCCTAGTTGTTCTTTATTCAAAAGAAAGATCTACTGCATGCACATCTGCTTTACTTGAATGAAGAAGCGTTTACATACATCACCATGCATGTTGGGAGGGTTAAGCCTGAAATTCATGATTAAATGACAATTACAATTGAATGAACAATGACAAAAGAGTCATTGGGAAGACTGAAATGTTAAACATGGGAGCAGACGGCTCACAGATACCAGCAGTCAAGCCCTGATTTGGATATACTTTTTTTTCTTCTATAAATGCAATGTCACATTCTCAAAAGCTGCAGTTTTGCGGCCAAAAACTGCTCCTTACAAACCTCAACAGTCTTTGACAGAAGAGAGTTGTTTGCTGCTGCCCCAAAGGATGCTGAGACAGGCAGTCCTGCTCCACCAGAATTCTCCTATCTAAAAAACTGTTGCTCTCAAGTTTTGGCGCTAAATTCTTTCTTGTTAAACTGCATCTTTCCAGTGCTGAATACAAAATCCTTAAGCACAATTTATATAGAAATACAAAAAAGCTTACAAATTCTTTGAGGTGGATCCACATAAAGTAAAATTAAGATATTACTGTTGTTGAATACACAGTGTCCATTTTCCAAAGCAGTGTCTCATCATCATGATATAGGTCTAAGTGTGTTCATTTGTGTGTGTTATTGTGTACGCATGTATACATATACATGCATCTTAATGTGCTTCCAGTTTTTCAGCTTCAGTTTTCCTATCTGCATGGGTACAAGTACTCTCTGGGCCAGGAACCAGGAGTGATCTTGAAAATGTTTCTTAGTTCTGTAAATGAAAGGGTCAAGCAGTTGTAACAAGAGTTGGGTTGTGCTCTTCAGATGCCTACAACTTCAGTATTAATAAACCACCTCGTCTCTTACTCAGAAAAGGGAGAGCAACCACCAGGCTGGTGGCACTAGCAAAGGCTGGCCTGTATTTGAGATGCTGAACCCTTCAGCGCTAGAAATATTCACATGGGAAAAAAAACAAGAGTAACTTCTACAGAGGTGACCAAGGTGAGGACACCAAAAACTTTCTTCATTCTCAGGGAGATCTTTCTAACATTAGTCACCAAATAATTTGTGGGCTGCAAAATCATGGGTACTCATTAGTTTCAAGGTATGGTGCATAGTCACACTGTGCACTGTGTCATATTTATGAAGCATCTTTGCCTCAGGCCCAATGATTGCTCAACACGCACACCACCATTAAGTTATTTTGCCTCTGCAGTTATAAGGCAACAAAGGACAATGTGCCCTTTGAAACAGAATGAATACACTGATAGAAGGTCAGCAAGGAAATTATTTTTATTGCTGCAGCCATGTTATGAATAAAACCAAAGATAAAATATGAGGCTAGAACCACATGGCACGGAATTGAGGCTGAAAGATGAAAAAATTCACAGCCAAGGCAACCTTCCCTTCAGAAGTTTGCAATTATAAATCAGTTTGCAAAGGTTTCTCTCTCAGAAGAGATAGATGGTTCTGAGACAAACGGCTCTAAAGCAAAATTTAGCGTCCTGCACAGAGCTAATCAATGCAAGTCTCTTCCCCAGACCTTGACTTCATCAATATTTCATACATACAAATGGAAGTTCTAGCAGCTTTTTAAACCATTTTGCCCCAAGTAGTTTAATTTTACACAGGAGTGCACCTGTGCTGCAGTTTCTTCTCATAGGGTCAGCAACAGATTCAGCTATCTGCTTAGAAATCAAAAATGTCGTTCTTCCACATCATCAATACATTCAGGAAATAGCTCACACTCATCACAAGGAGAATTTGGTTAGAGTTTTCTTGAAATCTCTTCAGATTCCTTCCTATCTGAACAGCAATGTTTTTCCACCCAAGCAAAATGGGGGAAAATATCTCCTTGATGAAACATATAAAGGCCATGTTTAGATGACCCAAAAGGGACCTATCTTAAGCCTCATGGTTACTCCACTCCACTTCAATCTTTATCGACTTTAACCTAAGTATCTCACTACCCGCTTGTATTTAGTCAGTCTTGTAGCTTGGACATCTAAAAAGAGTGTTGTGATACCACAGAGATCTTAGTTTGGTCCTTTGCTACTATCAGTGGTAGCAGCTAGACTAACAGCAGAACTAAAACAACCTATATCTTCCTTCTCCCAGGCAAGTACCCCAACTATTTTATTATTTTGAATGAGCACAGTGCCTTCATTGTATTGGCTATGCAGTGAATGTACTTAGTACAGCAGATCTCACAGGACATGTAGATGCAGAGAATTTCTTTGGAGTTATTCACAGTGCCTAATATTAAATATCTTATTTTGGCTATATTTATATACTCAAGAGAGATGTAAGCACCTCTAAAGGAATATTCAGAATGCATAAATAGGAAATTCAAGTCCTACTGACCCACCTCCCACCTACATGCTAAAACTGCCTGCATTTTATTATCTCCCTGCAAATGTGAATTCCTTTTGTGTATGTTTTTGTATTTTTCTTATGTGATGAACTAGGCAGATATCCAAAGACGGTCAACCTCTTTGGTGGCCAAGCACAAGACACAATACCATTGCATGGTACCATGGCCAAACAAAGGTAAAGAGGTATTTTTGACCTTGCTTTTTCCCTGCTTTTTCCCCCCAGCTCCCAGATGGTCACGCTCATCAAAACATGTTTTTGTCCTCAAAGGCATGTTGTGAATGTACTCTTTGTAAAGCACCCAACACTGCCATGACCTTGCAAAGAGGGAGGAGGAGTCATTGCAAGCCATGATAGAGTTTTATAGGTGGTTGGCACACAGCTCCAGGAAATGAAGCCTGAGGGAGAAGTATCTGCAAAGAAAAACCTCATTAGTACCCATTGCAGTCATGAAACCAGAGCATGTAACCATGTTATTCATTATACCATTCACTGAGGGACTTGAAGGTGCCTGCCAACCTTCACTCTGGTTTTCTTTCTGAGTGCCTGATCCCAACAGCCTGGAGGACTTTCACATAGGTTGGAGGAGAGGGGACACATCCTCACTAACAACCTACCTCTGCCACTCCATGAGTCTTCATGGGAGAGAAATGGCTGGAGAGGCCTCAACCTCTGAGTGGTGGCAGAGGAAGCACCACACACACACCAGCTTCTCCCTCTCCCACATTCCCTCAGCCCCAAGACATGCTTTGAATACAAAATGTCATTTTTCCTCTCTGAGCCATGTGAATGCTGGCTGCAGGGCCCCCAGGGAGCACATTAACGTGATGCCAAGAAAGTGAACCCAGGACTTCCAGTTCCTCAAGCCACTTAAATAAGAGGAAAATCTCCAGTAACTACTTCTGTAACAAGCCAGTTTCCCCTCATTGGGCCAGCTATTGCTCAGGGACAAAAGCCTCACCCTAAGGGCAGGACCACCAGCTAGAAGGGTGTTGAACAGCTCTGTGCTCTTGCTGAGTTGCTCTACTACCAGTATGTGGGCCATAGCCCACCCCTGCATTTAGCTGAAGGCAGCGTATTGCCTGTGGGAGAGGGTTTCAGTGCCACACATTGTATGGTTGGCAGGAGCTGTTCAGACCATCTAATGTCACTCCTGTATCACATAAGTGGAGACCTCTGAATTTCCACCTGATCCAGAAGGAAGGAAGTCATTCAGAAACCACCTACTCTGATTAAAAAGTTCCCGTCACAACCATCACATGCTAATTTCTTCCAATCCCAAATTATTGCTGTTATTTAAAAAGTCTGGTTTATGCCCAGCCTGACTTTAGCTTCAGCTTCATTGACTCTTGGTGAGTAGAATTAGCTGAGAAGTTTTCAGTAAAACATTGCTTAAAAAAAAAAAAGACAGATTTGTGGAGAAGGGTTAGTTGTAATGGGGTTTCTCAACTCATCCCTGTTAGGCAATTTTTAATTGCAACATGCTAGATTACCGGTCAAAAACTATGAGTTTTTTCTGGCACTTTCATAGCTTGATATGAACTAGAAACGGTCCAAATCAAAATGACACATTCAGAAATTATTTACTGCTTCATCCTTTCGCTGGAAGAGGTCTGTGTGGGTGCATGAGACATAAACATTGACTGCTGTCACTGCTGCTTTTGCTTTTGAATGTCAATTTACAATAAGGAAGTAAATATAATTAGTTCACGTTCAAATGGCACTTTTCCATCCTGGAAAACTGAGTATATTTTATAGCCAGTGTATAAATATGCCTGTAGTAAATCTCATGTAATCAGTGAACTGAATTGGCCATACAGCACCAGCCACACAAAGCCGTTCACAAGAAGAAATGAGGTATTTCTTTTGTGGAAGATACGGTGGACTTACTCTGCACCAGAAAAAGTTTTCACTGCTGAAAGCAGGTCATGTTGTGTCATTAAAACTTTTAAAGCTTAGGCTTCCATCCAAAACAACCATGTAGCCTACTGGAGACTGTGTCATGACCTATGTCCTCCAGGCAAACCAGCCTTCAGAAAACTATGCGTGCGAGAAATTTTGGAAGGCCCTGATGTTGGGGAGAGGGACCTGGGAAGCGGAGTGCTTAGAGTCAAGGGACTCGATTTTCCAGGTGTTCCTGACACCTTCTCCTCTCCTCTGTCCATCAGGAACCCTAGATGACAACCACATCTATGTGCCCCCAGCCTTCCCATGCTGCTGCCTGTCTCCTTGCTGCGGTCAGCTCTTTCCTCCCTGTGCAGGTCCCCCCATGCAGGGAAAGTCGTGATCCTGCCATCAGGGAGGAGGCAGTACTGGAGGTGGGAAGGCAATCCCAGAGGGAGCAGAAGGTTTGCTTTCCTGGCTGTGGGCAGGAAGGGATATAGGGTGTGTAGACAAATGTGTTTGGAGCAGGAAGCGGCCACCAAGGAGCAGTTGCCTGGTGGACCCCAGCCCTCAGCAAGTGGGCTGGGAAGAGGCTCAGCTTCACCAGCCTCATCCCTTCTTGTGCTGGTGACATTTGTCCTCCCCTGGTCCACAAGACAATCTGCTAAGGGATCCAGCATCCCTGGTACTGTAAACTCTGACATGGATTCAGATAGGGAAGCCTGCAGAGATGCTGCTATAGTAGAGGAAGCATCAGAGTCTCAAAAGTACACCAAGATTGTGGGTGGCAGCTTTCGGGGTCTTGTCAGACAGCATTCAACCTTCCCTTCCAGGAAAATCATCCTCTGGAAGTGCTCCCTGGTGAGATCCCTAGTCTTCAGGCAGTATCATTAGCAATCACTTTTTCTGGTTTTTCAAAAAGTCAGTTCTCAGAAGCAAACTTGTCATTGCCAGACAACTTCCAGTTCTGGGAGAAAAATCCTGCATTGGTTTTGGATGCAAAGCCACCAGTTCTGACTCACATTGGTTTGCTTGATCATTCAAAAGTTCTTCTCTTAAATTGTCCCTCTAAAAGATTCCAGAAATATACAGATGCTTTACCAGTACCGTGATCACACTGGGAATTTGGACACCTAGGACAGCTGTGGGCTGAAACAGCAACCCACAGATACGGTTGGGTCGGTTACTTTGGAGCGGCACAGTGCTATTTTCAGAAAGGAAAGCAATTCATACAACGAACAGTTTAGAAAAAGCACTGGATGCTTCTGAGCTCCGCTGTTCCTGGGTGGTCTAGAGGTTCCAAAAACGCAGGAGCTGGAGGAAGGAGAACTACTTCTGTCTCTTCTAAACAATTCATTCATTTAAAAAAAGTTGCCTTACACTGAGAATGAGGCAAGGACCATTCCACATAAAAGGGGATTTTAAAGACCTTTGCAAGAAATGGAATGTACAAATTACTGCCTTTTTAAAAGCCAAGGATGTTTTTCCAGCATGGCACCACATCCCCAGAAAAGTGCTGCGGGGAGTTTACATTTCACTCACGATACAGAATAACATCAGATTCCAAACACAACCAGAAAATAAACAAGTCAAGTCAGCGCTGTGCCAGAAACTGTAAAGAAAGATACCTTTTCACTCAGATGTCCCATCTCAGGGTTTTTAAATGCCACTTTCCATCACATCATTATAGCTTATATTTCCTCATGAAGTCGTAATGGAAAGGGAAAGGTGTTTTCTCATAGCTCAAAGAAAGAAATTTGACTTTGTTCCCATCTGCTGTCACTATTCGTCCTCAGAAAGTGTTTGCTCCAAAAACATAAGCTTATTATGCAGGAGAAATGAGTGAAGTTCTCAGGAGGTGCCAAAGTGGCAATGTTTGCATTTGGCAAAGGACGCAAAGCCTTGGCAAGAATAGGTCCCCCTCAAGACTGCATTTGCCCTGTTCAAGCTCAGTCTCAGCATGAGGATTTCCTTTCCCTCACAGTCACCCAGCTTAGCTCAGAACAATGTCCTTCAACAGGAAAAAAAATCCAAAACCAGGTTCTGATTTTTCCTTTGCACCCCCCAATCTACATGTTGTTCAACAGAAAAATGGCATATGAACTAATGAAAGCCAAGATCCATTCCAGTGCCACGAAAAATGTGGAGTTTTGTCCTAGTTATAGTGGCTGGGACCAGTTTATCACTGTGTGGGTGTAACTGGAACTGTGTATTCTATACCCTCT
>JAVJGI010000062.1:79337848-79385015 GCA_035590275.1 Ibycter americanus
AGCAGAGGCAAGAAGCAGGGTGGACTGGCCTGAAGAGGATGAAGAAACAGCACGGACAGTAGATGAACTTTTGGAGCTTTGTGTGGGAAAGCCTTGTTGCAGCCGGCTAGTTTTGTAGTGTTACAACAGTATGAGTTATCAAACTGTAATTTAATGACTCTGTGGTTACTAATCCAAGTACCCTGCAATCTGTAGAAGCATGAAGGTGTCCAGCTATGTAGCACAGGCAGCTCAGTTCCTGGGACTCACCTGTCACAGCTTGCAGCCCAGCAGAGGGTACATGGCAAATGCAATGCTATCCCCTTTAAATACAATATCATGTGCTTCCCCCTATTACCAAATGGCCAAGCAACTCAGAGTCCAGGATTGCTCTGTTATCCTCCGTTATAAAATCATAAAGGCAAACTGAGGCATACAGAATAGATTCACAAGGAAAATGACCTCAGCATCTTTTTATCCCAAAGGTCACTGATTAGGAAATTCATTCATGACACAGAGGAAGTGGATTTCACCTCCTTCATCTGTCTTGGAGAATTTGAATAGTGTTATTCTGGAAACAATATTTTACTTTCATGTAAAAAATTAAATAAGCATGGAAGTAAGAGAGCAGAGCTGTGCATAACCTCCTACAAGATGGATTCACATTAGGCTGACAGAAAAGCATTTATTCTCTGCTCTCTGGCTCTAGGAGCATTTAAATGTTTCATGACATGGTGAGTACAACACAAAAGATTGAAACCAGACAAGTCCAAAGCTCTGTGTGCTTAAGATACTCTTCTGTGCCATGAGAAATATGGATTTGACCCCCTCCCACAGTGAATCCAGCTCTTCTGTACTCCAGGTGAGTGGTTTTGCTCCGTTGGTTTATAGAGTTAAAGACAAACCACCAACTCCTGCCCCACGAATCATGATTGTGGGGTTTTTTTCCCATCCCAGACAAACTATTCAGCACTTTTGGGACAAATCCAGAAATAGTTACAGAATGACTTAGAGTCTTTCACTTACAGTGGTTCAAAGGATTGTATTTTTTCTTTTTCTTTAGTCAAAGCCTTTTAGAAATGCATGGCCCTGAGACAAAAGGAGCTAGAAGGTACGTAAAAGTATTGCATATGCTGCAAAGACAGTGGGTTTACTTTTGTTACATCTTGTTACCTAGGGCAAGGCTGAGCTGGGCTTGCCTGCTCAACTCTGAGAAGAGACGTGCACAACCCGCTCCTTTGTATTGCAAGCTTCGTCTGGAAGATTTACAGCAACACTAGTAATGCTAAGGGAGAATGGTTCATCCATTTGTAACTTCGGTTCAGTTGTGATTTACATTTGAAGCAGATATTTTAATCCCTCCGTTGCATATGAGGTATACTCGGACTTACCACACTTGCTCCTTCCTCTGGTCAAAAAAGTTCATTTGGAAAAATCATATACATAAATCCATTCATTTATATAATTTTTAAAATCAGTTCTGCAAGATATCTCCCAGGACACAGCGGTCTAAATCTGAAAATTTGCTGTCCCTTCATCACCAAGGATGAGGGACTGTAACTTGTTATAGGGGAAAACACACAGCCAACAAAACTGATCCTGCTGTCGTTTTGCTCCTCAGCACGCTCAGCAGAGTGCATTTGACATTTCAGCTAAAGCACAGCACCTGGTGATGCATCCAGGATTTGGGACCTGCCTCCTGCTTTATTTCTATATATCAGCTGCAAAATTACATCCTGGGTCAATAGCGAGTTTTTCCATCTGAACCTTCACAGGACCAGGACCTGCTCTGTGGTATTGTCTTTCCAGGTGAAGCCACCTCTCACCAGCTAGCCTTATCCCTGACATTACCAGTACCACCAGTTGCAGTTACTCAACTTTGCTCTTGCCCTGCAAGAGCCAGGAGAAGTAGTTGTGGGTACTTCAAATGCAGTTTTCCTCTGCCAGAGAAGGAGTCCCACAGTGACCCCAAAGAGTGCCAAAAAGGCCCTTGGTGTCAGGGGTCTGTCCCACCATGTAGCTGTTTGGCACAGCACATGACCCCTCAGCAACCCCACTCTAACTTCCCCAGTCATCTTGTGGGCAAGTCCACCCACCTTCCGCCCTCCTCGAGGCTAGGGGAAAGCTCTGGGCATTCAGAGCTTTTGGGCAGTATTTGCTTTGCCTGCGTTTTGTTAACTCTTAAAAGACATAAGCATGCCTACGTGACAGAGGAGCACATCCCAAAGCCATGCAGGCTACAGCAGCATCGTACAGACTTGAAAAACACCAAGTTCTATGACTGAAGTGATGTGAACTGGTGCTTGGGAGTTAGGAGGGTGGTGATATCCCATTGAACACTTCCTGGGACAACTGAAAGAGCACTAAAATATATTATGCCTTTTTTCCATGTCTTTTTTTTTTCGTTTATTTAACATTTGCTTCTGGCCCAGGTATGACTCGGGTCTGGGGGACAAACTCAAAAGCATCATGAAATCACCGGGACTCTTTCCCTTGATGTAGGTAGGCTTTGGGATAGTACCTGGAGAACCAACACATTGCTCGGCTGCTCCTGACCATGTGCACCACAGAAGAAGACTGATGGGCTTGCAGCCAACGAAAAAATGCACCTCCAGTTTCCTGCATGCAGATGTCAGCCTTGATTGCTTGCAGAGGTATGCAACTCTTCCAAAGCATCTCCCTTGAGCAACACCTATGCCAAAAGTGAGAATGCAAATTCAAATGTATTGAAGCAAACCAGAGTTTATTTAGCATTTATTACCCATCCTGTTGTCATATGCGGTTTCTTCTGTCTCCATTTTCCTCTGGTAAACATAGACTTTTTTTTTAATTATTTTTTTAATAAAATATATAAAACATTGTGCATTGCTATCCATAGGAAAACTGTAGTTTAACAACAACAACAACAACAAAAAAGAATAAGGCACATTCCTGTGCAGCATCTTCAAATATATATATATATATTTAAAACAAAACAAAAAGAAAACCCTTTTCAACCTCTTTGAGGTTGTTAACTTCTCACCAGTCACTGACACATCTCTTATATTACCATAATTTCACTGTTGGAGGTGGGTTGGGTTGTGTTTGACAGGGGCCAGCAGGGAGAACAGACTCAAAAAAATAATAGGATTTTATCCCTGAGGTGTCAGTAAAAAACCTAAATGTTCCCATTGAAAAGGAAGATGAAAGGACAGCCATAAATAACTGAATACACTAGGGCAAACATCCAAGCACCGAGATGATTTCATGATGGAAGAATCCCCCTCCCCCCCATCCCCCCATTCTTAACAAGTCATATTTGCCGTTGGGTTTTAATTAGGTTAATCTTATGGCTTCTGAAGTCACAAGACAATCAGTCAGGATGCACCTCCCCCTCCCTTCCCAAATCATCCTTCCAGATTTGTCATTTTGTTCACAATTCTCCCACAGTCCTCAGGAAAGGGAAACCAAAAAATCCTCAATGAACACCAAATCTGGGATGACTTCTCTCCTCAGCCAACAGAGGAGCATCTGAACCGCAGCATGCCAGACACCATGTCCCACATGGGAGGACTGTAATTGTCACCTCCCTGCCTGCTACTAAGAAACAAAGTTGGCAACCAACTCTGTTGAAGCCAGAAAGTGTCCGTGAAGAGGAGTGATAGCAGTATGTCAGGGAGAAGGAGATGGGGAAAGCTATATTGCTGTCCATCCACACTGCTCCAAGTAGCATGCCTGAAAGGACAAGGGGAGACACCCATGTAATATTCCTTCCCTCCCTCTCCTCTATCATGTGTGGAGGAGCCCCAGGGTGCAGGGCAGGACGGTTGGACTCCCCATCACTTAGTAGTAACGGTTGAGGCTCCTGGTCCCTGGAATGTCTGGCTGGCCGTTCATCCAGATCTCCCGGATGATGCGTTCCCGCTCCTCCAGCCGCTGAGCTCGCTCCAGCTCCTCCGCCGAAGTGAAGACGTTCATGTTCAAAGTCCTCTCAAACCTGCGGTGCCTACGTGCAGACAGGTCCGAAGTGGTGTCCGAATCATCGTCGCTGTCACTGCTGTCGCTGTCGCTCTCCCGCTCCCGAGGAGGTTTTTTGGCGGAGGAGCGTCTGCAGTCAGTTCGGCAGGACACCCTTAGCACCAGGGCCAGCAGGGTCAAGACAAGTCCAATGCACACTCCGGAGACGAAATACAGAGCAGCCCGCTCGGGGTTTTCTGAAAGGAGGAAAGAAACAATTGTTGAGAACAATGCTTAGAAGAACAAAACATGCACAGCTCCTCTGCGCCCATACCAGGCGCCGTCTCTGGAGGGGCAGGGTTTTGAATGGATGCTTTTACTTCCATGCCCTCCTTCACATCAACCCCCCAGGGAAATCAGGAAGGAGAATTTAAACGGTGGATCTGCTCTCAAGGCATTTGTCCACATGCAGAACGTGGGTTCGCTGCAGTCGTGTCTTGGAGTTTTCTGGAAGGGGAAGGAGCAGCCCGCAGAATTAAATGCTAATTCCAGTGGCTGCGTGAGTGGGGTTGACACCAGGGTGCTGCGCATCCAGCAGCAGCTAAGTGCATCTTGCTGTCACATCCATTATCATCATACCAGGAATAAAGATGATTACAGAGCTTTATATGCCCTCTGTGCTGTGCCCCAGCTGAAATGGGAAGCCTTGCAGCACAGAAAAATGCATATTATTTATTCATAGGTTTCATTTGCTTATCTAAGGCAAGTGTGCTGGCTTTCCGCCCAGACCACCAAAATGTATACCTGTGCTACACAAGCAGAGCTGGAGTCAGTGCACTAACAGGATGAATTCTGCATAGCCACATTTCAGAAGTGATATAACAAGACTCCAAAGGATCCAGAATGCCTTTTAAACTAGGTCATCTTGTTTATTTACTACCTTCTTTTTTTTTTTCTTTTGGTTCATGGGACTACTTAGAAGCGTAATTATGATAAATGTTGTTACTGCAATTCCCCTGGGCTGAATCATCTTGGTTTACAGACACGCTGAATGGGTGAAGGTGAACCAAGCAGACGTGTCAAGGCCAGCTCTACTTCACTGTATCTGCTGGGAGTCCAGAGTTCAAGGATGGAGTCAGTTCCTCAAAGGAATCTTGCTCCCTTGAACTCAGCGATGGAGTTGTAACAGTTCCCACTAGTTGAGAGCCTGACATTCAGCCGCGTAAGATCTCTGTAACTAAAAGGCTACGCTCTACCTTCACTTCCCAACACTGTGCTTTTAGAAACTGCCCTCTCCAGCTGATTTCCTTAAAGAAAGCTTGCAGAAGATGAACTGGAAACTATCTGGAGATATTCAAGACCCTGCTCTAATTTCAAAGCTGGCTTTAAATTTGAAGTTAGCCATCTTCTGAGTAGGGGGTTGGACCAGGTGACCCGTGGAGGCCTCTTCCAGTCTAAATTATTCTCTGATTCTGTGGCCAGAGCCCAAACACTGACTAGTGCACTGTTCAAGGCAACATACTGCTCAATGCCTGAAGATGCTCATGGAACAGTTACAGAGATGAAACGCCTTTGTGCTCTTCACTTCTCTCCCAAACAAATTTCAAAGATGACTGACAAGCCAAGGTGGAGGAAGATGTCATGATAGTCTGAAAATTGGCTCATAAAACACGAGACTGTTGCTGGAGTGGTTGGTGTGGACGGCATGGGGAAAAAACAGGCTGAAGAGAAACTACAAAAAAGGTAAAAGAGAAGATACCAGAGCAGGCACGAAGGATGTGCCAATGGCTCTTGTAGCAGTCTGGCCGAGTGAAATCTTGGCTCCAGTGACGCTAATGGCAACTGTGAACTCAAAGGGTGGAACTCAAAACTGCAGCCCTGTCTGCACAGTAGCAAAGCTGCTGCCCAGCTGGTACTTAGTAAACAGTAAAGAAGTGGCCTAAATTTCAGAGATTTGAAAACCCACGGAAAAGTAGAATCACTACCTGATAGTGCTTTAACCTTCATGTGCGATACAACTCAGGACAGTAATTGCAAAGCTCCTTTTGCAAGAAGACCTAAGGAAAGCTCAGGGGACACCCAGAGTGTGGGAGCATGAGAACAAATGAGCAGGACTGATCTGTTTGTACTGGAAGATGCCTGGTGCTGTCTGTCTCCACTCTGCCTGGCTGACAGGATGCCAGGCACACTTTCCCGAGCACCACATCCCTGCACACACATGGGCTTGATTTGGTTGCATTAGTTCCACTGCTCACTCTTCTAAAGTAACTCATTAAAAAAAAAAAAAAAAAATCAATTGGAGCCTGAGATGCAGACATGTGGTTTCTCTCCCCCCATTTTTGTTCATGTCCTGCTTTTCCTTTCTCTTCCACACTCCTTTTTCCATGCTACTGCACCCAGCTCATGAGCAAGCTGCACCTTGATTGCTGCTTAAGCAACCATTTTCATCCCCTGCTTGTGCTTGTATGTATAGCCCTTCATGCAGCGCAATGGCTGTAATTGAATCTTTGGGCTCCGGTGGCATTAATGAGCTCCTACAGCTACTCTGTCAACATCTGAGACACCGTCTGGACTTCCTCACTGAGCTGTAACCCTACGTTCAACTGCAGTCTTGGCATTTATCATAGGTACAATCCACTTGCACGGCAACATCTCTGTTTTTTCACAGCAGAAAGAGCAACTTAAGCTAAAAACCATGGGCTCTGCTTCTTCTCAGTTGAAGTAGCCAAGTCAGCAATAGCCTAGATTTGGGAGTTTGACAGTTGATTAGTGATTTTGAGAGCCTCCACCACTGAATGTTCTACTTGGAAAGACTAAAAAGGGACAACCTCTTCAGCAAATGGATGCTCATCATCTTCCAAAAGCTTGAAGGTGGCTCATAATCAACATGTCAACTGAAGCTCCTCAAAACACCCATTATATTTGAAAAAGAGCTCTTTAAAAGTGCATGGACATCAGTAGCAGGAGTAACACAGTTTTGCTCTGCATTTGTGTGTGTGTGTGTGTGTGTACACTCATTAAGACATGGATTTTGACCAGTGCAGCTTTCGCTTCCACTGCTGTGGATGACAGCTCAGTGCTATATTTTTCTCCTAAACTTCTGGCAGGACCCAGTTGCTGTTGGTCTCTTTAGCTGGGCTTACCTTTCCCCTTCCTGGTATTTCTCTTTCTGAACTGAAGGCATTGATGAAAATGTCACTGATTCAAGCCTGAATTTAATCCATGCGGACAAAAGATATATGCTCTTTATAACCCTGTATACAAAAGCCACCATTTTCTAGGCACTCAAACTGGCCAAAAATTAGAAACACATTTTATTTTGTTTTTCCAACCAAACCAGCTGCAATTACGGAGCCTGTTTCCTGAGGGCTAACAATCTGCTGGGAGCATCAGCCCAGACTGCCATTAATTCCCCAGGAAATGCCCCAGGCCAAGGTTGTTATTGCTATTATAATAAATTGTTTCAATAAATAAAAAACAATCTAGGCATTAACGGTGCTGGCTTCCTGTGATGGCTTCATGCATTCAGAAACCTCAGTGGGGAGGAACATTTCAGAGGGCCCCAGTAAAAGGTTCAGCATTAAGCATGGCCAGGCAAACAGTAGGAACAATATCTTCCAGGGAATTTACAGTTAGCCCCACAGGCTGCCGAAATCCCCTGGTAGAACAGAGGAAGCTCTCCAGGAGCCCCTTATTAATAAGGCTCAGGCCAAGCAGTCTAAAAGTTGGAATGATCTCCCCTGGGTTGTTTTTTGGAAGCCCCTGTTAATAACTTGGCAGCAAAGCTCTGCTTGTGGAAGAAGAATAAAACAGGGATTTGTAGAGGTTTCCCTCTGACTACTTCAGCCTGAATGCAACAACAAAGCCAGAGTAAGTCCCCTGTCCAAAAGGAGGCACTGGAAATGCTCTAATACAATTTGAATGTTTAATATTTATATAACCACGAGGGACAGTTCTGGTCTTGCTGGTAGACTGTGACTGCAAAGACAGTTCCAGCTGTCACTGAGATTGGTGAAGTCTTTCCAAACACTTAGACACGTTTGGAACAGGTCCATGACAAATAACAGGTCTGAGGTTTGCAGGCAGAGATTGCATCTAATTAAAAACCTAATTCTATAAAATCAGTTTTCAAATTAAGGGTATCTCTGAGTCTTTTGCAAGGCTGAACTCTAAATAATACTTATTTGTTTGATCAGCTGATAAATTCACTCCTCATTGACAGCGTTCAGTCTTTCTCCCTCTTTCTGAAGAAACGTTGTTTTCAAGGTTCTGGAAGCTGGGAGAAGACTAAGACTTAACTGGCTTTGATACTCCTAACCATGATGATAGCTGCAAACAGATTTGACAGTGAAAACCAAGACTACTGCAAAGAGGCTTTGCTTCCTGCTGTGCTGTGATTTTTCACTCCTCAGTTGTCAATAGGAACATTCCCAACTTTTATATGGGAACATGAGTCAAAAAGATGGTGGAAATGAGCACAGTCATTCGCTAACATTGGCGCTTCTCCCCTCTGTGCACTGCAAGACTCTTGCATGTGCAAGTGACCCAGCCTGCAGACTTTTCATCTGCAGTTGCCTGTCCACACCTGCTGTTTTGTGCAGAAAATGTGAACACCACTAAGCACAGAGGGGATCCCACTGATTTGTGGATGCTCTCCCCAGGCTAAGAGACACTCCATTGCGAGGAGGCAGGAAAAGTAGTAGAGTGGATCGTCCTTTCAAGCACACACTTTATCCATGAAACAGCAAGTGCCCGTAGCTTCTTTTTCCTGGAGTGGGTCTGAGGGTACACACCACCCTCTGCCCCAACAGAAAAAACATCTCTATATGTTGCCTCTGCCTATTTACAATTTTCTCTTGCGAAGTCCTGTTTTGAGCCAACTCACCAGCACAGGGAAGCCCTGAATACAGCACTTTCAGTCTGCAGAGTTTACCTGAGAGAGGGTTTTAGTGTCATGAAACAGAGCAGTTCTTGCACTAATGTTTCTCTTTGGCACCAAGGCTGTGGTCAGGAGTGGTGGGAAGATGTGTGAACCAGAACCAGCCCTCCCTGGCCGCTCCATACCCTGCCTCTCCTGAGCCACTATAATGGCTCCTCTATAGACATCAACAGCTGCTGTGGCTTAAGCTGCCTTCAGGGTCCCAAACTCAGATGAGCACAAAAATTTCCAACTGTTCTGCTGCTCAAAATCTGCAATATGAAGAGGGATGTGCAGTGCTCTAGTTTTATGCAAATTATATTTGTGCCCTGTGGCACAGCTTGTCTTTGAACTCACAATCTAAAACCTCTCCATATTCACGTATAACAAAATAAATCATGCCAAATCCGTCCTTTCTGCTAAAAGCAGAGGGCTAAATTACATGCAACAGATAAAGATGGTTTAGGGCATCTGCTGCTTCAATCCATGGGGCAGCCATCAACTATTTTTGTAATAAATAACAAACTGAACATATATATCATTGAGATTATATATAAAACCCATCAAACAGCCATGGTTAAGTACACTGGAAAACATGAACTCATCACTGGAAACCAAAGTCGTGAGGTCTGAGTTTTACCTATTTCACATCCAGTGGATGTGAACACATTACAAGAAGACCACATCATGAAAGGGCTAGCAAATCGCACAGCAACAAGACAGTCAAAGCCATCCTTATTTATTATTTGTGCTACAGTAAAATCTAGAGGCTCCTGCCAAGACTGACACCTTGTGAAGGGGATGAATCGAGGCCTTGTGCCCTACAAAGCGAAGGCAGGGTCAAAGAGTTCTGCTGTGGTCAATGGAAGCAATGTCTATGGGGCATCGTCAGCAGCCCTGAATCATAGTCCCAACTATCCCTGACCACAAATCCTAAGACCTTCTGCTGCCCATGCCCATTACTGTTCAGATGGGGAAAATAATATTAACAGCATTTTTTTTTTATATAGTAAGGTTGAGAATGCAGGTATTCTTATGACACAAAAAAAGGCAGCTGTAGGTAAGGGGAGGGGGGAGAAGTGTGATAGACAGAAGACTCCTTTAAAGTTTGCTTTTTCTAATGTTTCCTTAGAGAAGCCCATGCAAGAAACAATATATCCTACTTAGCTATCTTGTGAAGAACACACTAATTCCACTTAAGCTGCCCGCTTCTTAAAGGTCACAAAAAGATGGATCCTGATACTACCACTGGATATATAGAAGGGCCAAACTTTGCATTCACCATTCATGGTCCTTTTAGAAGGACCCTCCACTAAACGTGCAGATGTACTCAGTGATTCCAAAATGCAAAGCCCTAGTTGTTTCAAATCCAAATACTTGTCTGTAGCAGTGTGGTGCCATCTCAGAAAAAGCAAGAGCACAGCACCAAGAATGCATTAGTATTTAATGAATTAGCAAGACTAAATGGCACACAGACACGAAAAATTAGCTCACAGATATTGGGGGTTTAGTTATATAGACCTCAGTGCTCCAGAATAGCATAACTGCATTACAGTGGTGCCAGCAGACTGGCCGCAGAACACAGAATTATTAACAGCATGTAGTAAAAGAGCAACACATTAATATTACGAGCAAGGTAATATTGCTTGGCAATGAACATTGCAGGGTAATAAGGATACAAACCTTCTATCAAACAAATGGAGAACACCCGTAAGAAAAAAGTGACCACAGACAGTATGTCCTCCTCGGGAAGCTAGTTACACAAAAACCAGGGCCCTCCTTCTGGAAAAAGCAGCAGAGACTGGCCTAAAACATGCTGAATTAGTGCATCTGATGCTATTCAGCCAGTGCTCCTCCTTTTTTTGAGTTAGGTCTTCCAACTGTCTAGGCAATGCCTACTGCTGACAAGGTACCTCATGCAGTTGTGGGATGGGAAATATTTGCACTATATCACCTGCCTCTGCTGTACTTTTTACTATCAACAGCATTGACCCGAAGCACTCAGTAGGGCACACAATCTTTATTTCAACTTTCAAAGTGAATCTTATTAGTAGACTGCTCCTCTGTTACTTGAAAGGTACATGTGGGTGAACGATAAACTGTGATCCAAGGAAAAGTTACTCTAAACTAGATTTAAATATACCATTAAGTAGACTCTCAAGTTACTTCATCTTCACACTTCTACTGAAGATAAGCCAAATTCTCTTAAGCAGGGTAATGATCTGAGTGCTGCTTATTTTCCAAATTACAGGACAACAAGCTTGCTGCCTTGAGCCAAGCTTTGATCTCCAGGAAAATGGAGCATTAGGAATAATACCATATGTAAGATTACATTGTATTTAACTCCAGATGAGAGCAAATCCAGTGGAAAACAGAGCACAATAAACCTTGTTATATACTGTCTGCTAGAGCTGCCCTGGTCAGGTCTTACAAGGGAAAATTTGCTAAGAGATGCATGAAAAATATAAACAGTTCAAAGAGGTAGATTCTGCCCTAGGTCACTGTGAAATGTAGGCTCAGTTGAGGGTCCACAAAGAGCTTGTGAGAGCCTGGAGAGATGGCAGCTGCAAGACCTACCTGTGACAAAGGCATACGCTGCTAGGATGTTGCTGAGCAGTGCCATCTCTGTGCTAACGCCCACGGGCTCCATGCTGCTGCTGAGCGCCGGCGGTTGTGTCTCATCCACAGGAACCAGAGAGGGGGTGTTGTCTAGAGGGTAGAAGTTGGCCGATCTCCCTTTCTTCTTCTCTGCTTTGAAACAGAAAGGGAATGAGGAACAAGGCACGTGCCCCAGCCTTACCCTCCCCTATCCCCATCAGGTCAGCATCTGCCTTCACCTGGAGGTGCCCAACAGCAAGGCACCCAAATTTGCCCCTTTTGGGGGGGGGCAACTAAACCTTCTCAGGTAGCCTCGGCTGAGCTCATAACCTGTCTGCACCTAGACAGCATCTTCTCTCCCCCAACTCCTGCTCTTTCATGTCACCACTTAGACACACCCACCTACGCTACAGCAAATATATAATCAGGTTTCTTTTCTCTTATGTAAATCAAAGGAGCCTTTATCAACAGCGAGTTCAGCTAAGCTTGTAATAAGGACTGGAAAACGCAGGCAGAGCTGGCAACCCTCTGCCGGTGTCACACTGTAGTGATCCATCCACACCTGGCAAACAGACGTGCTTTCTCTCCAGCCTTCGCAGGGAAGGGCAGACCTGAGTTTATGACTTCCTTCAGAAGCCAGCTCGTATTTTGTTTCACTCAGAAACCATTTCCCCTTTGGAGAGGTGAGTGAACATGGGTTAATGATTTGATTTTATTTGTTGAAGACTGGAGTTAAGGAGGCAGCTAATTCCGGGAGGCTCAAAGAGACCCTTTCAGACCTTATCAGCTCGCTGCTGAGTGCTCCCCCGCACCTTGATCTGCAGGCAGGGACCCCCACTAGTCACAAAACACTAATTGTTTTAAACACATGAAAAAGTCAGTGCACAGGATCCAGCTCCATCATCCATGTGATTGTTTAACTGTAGCTATTACAGTTTTTCAGGTTCCTTTCCCTCCGCGTCTGGTTCTGGCCCAAAGCAAGTGTTGCACTGTAAAATCACAGACTTGCACTTGGCTTCCACTTATCCGCAGGTATTAAATTCAAGAAACTGTCAGGTCCAGCTCTGATGATGCCACCAGTGCCATGTAAGCAAAGGCACTCTGACAGCAGCCACGACACAAGACGGTCTGTGTTTACCGGCTGCCTGATCCGTCTCATTTCCCTACAAACCCGGCAGCGTGAGACATCACGTTCGGCTTCCCACTGCGCGTGCCAGAAAGCGGCTCAGCCCAGGGAAGCAGGAACAGGAATTGAGGGGTGTCAAAGAGAACAGGTAATACTGGATGGAGAGGGACCGAGTGCACGAACGTGCGTGCAGTGATGCCAGCTCCTAATGTGCCTCGGAGGAGAAGCAGCGGGGATGGATGTCCAGGTGTTGCTGTAAGGGAGCAGCCCCAAGGAATGCAGGCACAGTTGTACCTCTGCCACTGAATAGCTGCATGGCCTTGGGAAAGCCACACGGTAACAGTCACCAGGGTGTTAATGACTGGCTGACTGGCCCTGAAGCAAAGCTTTTAAACAAAGGTGTCTGGGTGGCAGATCCCAAGAACCTCTTGCTTTAGGAGAATAGAGATCACCGACGATCAGCTGTACAAAGGGAGGCACTGGCACACAGAGGGTCAAGGGCACATTCAGCAGGAAAACAATAGTAAAGTTTTAGAAAATCTTTTAAGGCAGATGTAGGCACCAGCGTGCTCTCTAATCTTTCCTTTCGTCTCCCTGTCTGGTAAATCTATGTCTGTACAAGTGGTTGGATTTTTCTTTACCACTGTTCCTGCAAAGAAATCCATGGAAGCAGGGTAAATTTTTCATTTCTAAAAACTGAACCTAAAAATCGGATACTTTAGAGCATCTCAAGTAGCACTATGCATCTAAACTGAGGCAACTGAATCCTCCTGTTAGTTGACAGGTCCTAGAAAGTCCTTCAGCTCTGCCCCTAGCAGACACTTAAAGCTTGATGCATTTGCTCATACACAGACATCTAAGACACCCCAGGGTCAGGACGACATCCACACAGAGGTGGCAGGTATGAGAAGCGATGTAGGGGAAACTCTCACTCACTCTTCTAGGGCAGCATCTAGAAGCTAGGTGAACACCCCAGGTCACCTCAAATGACACATTTATAGGGGGGTAACTGATTTCTGCCTGAGATGTCTACATACGGAGGTCTGCCTCTGAACTAGTTAATCTAAAATCTCTTTACAATCAATGAAAACGAATGGCACCACCAGGATATAATCTCATATATATATGTCATAACCACATATCTCATCGTACAAAGGACCACTGAGTTAGGTGGCTCCGGGTTCCTGCTAGGTCTCTGAAAGTTTTCTATAACTGCACTAAAGTCCAGTTAGTGTGGCTGGACTGCAGCTGGACAGAGCTGGTAGGATATGAACCTGGGGCCTCTGCGCCATGCTCCCTCAGGTGTCCAGTTCTAGGTTAGTAACAACCCACCTACCCCTCACTGTCACACATTGTTGGGATCTCACTAGGACTAAGGTTTAAATTATACTTGCAGTGGGGGCATCCATGTGCATGTGCTAGATCAGCCAGGAAAGGCTCAGATGGACACCACTTCTGCTGGGTATGGGGCAGCTCTTGTAAACCATGCCATGCAATAGTGGTGTATTTAGGAGAAGAAGTAAGGCGTAACCCCTCTCATGACAGCTTTAAGAAGAATTATTTTTTTTTTTAACTTCAGACTTGTCCAAAGAACAGATGCAATCAAACAAGTTTTTAAATGAATACTCCTCTGCATACACTATACTCTGGCAAAGAGCTCCACAAAACCACAGAACTGGTTTTGTCATCTCTGCAGGATTGTACAAGCACAGACAGGGAAGACAGAAAATGACTGGAGTTATGCAGGAGGGAAAAAACAAACACAATTCCACAAAGGCCATGTGTTGCTACGCTATGTGGTTCCCTGGTCTGGTATTCATTCCAAGATCATACTAGAAGACATCCCCTTTCCTCCTTGCTAGCTTTGAAGACCTTGTCTATGCATAATCAGCTCACCTACTACTGTTTTTTTTCTTCACCACCCTTTCTCAGCTGTTCCCAGTCACTTGAACTGTTTCCTTGTGACTTTACACCAAAGCTGAGCAAAATTCTTTCAGTTAGCAGTAACTTTGCCCAACACCACAGTATAAGCACAGAAGAGGTTATTCTTGATGCCAGGCTGACTTCAGCAAATAGTTTTATTAAAAGAAATAAGATGGGAAGGGAGATTACAGAAACGTCCAAATACTTCCTTCCGCTAGTTTTTAAACATTCTTTCAGCTTTTAATTTCAAAATGACACCTTTGTGTGAAAAGTGGTGCATGTTTTAAAAACTACTGAAAAAAATGTGAAACTTAAATAAAAGGTGTCATTTGTAGAAGTTAAATGTTTAGAATGAATGAGAATGAGATCATAATATTTTTTTTCTTGCTTGAAAGAATCACCAGGATCACAAACTTTATTCTGGGCTAACTCAAAATTCTTTTCCCCGACAATTTTTCAGTAAGGTCTCCAAAGTGACAAATCTGTTATTGCCAACTTTTAATTATCTGTGGATTAACTATCCAAGCTGTGGATTAACTTTGCCAGGAGTGTAGACAGAGACAAGGTAGCTCTGCCCATACCTAACCTAGAGCTGAATCTCTGGGAGCACAGACCAGGAATTTCAGAAGTAATGTCATGTATCAACTCCTGTACGTTGGGAAACACAATGCAAAAATACTGCCTAACCCCATACATGCTCACCTGTGCTTTTCCTTTATTCATACAGCATCCCTTCCTCCTACTCAGCTACCCCTATAGATAGCGAAGATTGACTTCATATCTCTTGACTTTGCATTTTATGCATTTAGCATCATATTTCAAAGCTCAGCTGAAAACATCTTTGTCCCCTGTGAGGCAGATCTACTGTCTCTGCCCTGGTTTTTTCTTTGCCACTGTATTAGATGGGTCTGCAAAGTATTTCTGTGATGAGTTTTGACGTGCATGGCCCTGACTGTTATTTCAAGAAACCCAGTGTGACTAATTCCATCACTGGTCACACCTTGAAGCTTCTCTTTCTGACTGTGACATGGATGGGGTTTGGGAACAACATAGAAACCCAGATAAAGGGAGACAGAAGGGAACAGCTACCACAGCGCAGTTAGGTTTGGGCCAACATCGCAACAGTCATAGCTACCTGGGAGAGCTCGCCCTATGTTGGAAGGAGAGACATTAGTAAGGAACACGCCGTCCCCTATAACATTGGGTTCGAACAGTCTCGGCCGCAATGGAAAATGTGGCTTCTGAAATCCTTGGTAATTGGTTGGTCTTGGCTGGGTTTCATGCAGAAGCTTCTTGGGAACTGAAAGAGAGGAGTAAGAAGAGCACAGTTGTTAGAGTGAGTTATTTCAGCTGGTCAGAACGAGAATTATCACATTATGCTATGAGCTCAGCTGATACTTAATTATACCATGTGCAGACCAAACAGACACTCATTTACCACTATGATAAATGCTCTCCAAATGCCAACACAGAGACATTCAATGAGAGAACGCTGGAAACTATAAAGTGATTAAGATATTGTTTATTTACAATTAAGCTTTGAGGCTAGACTAAGGATCAGATTCAGACATCTTATTTAGACACTCATCTTAGAAACCGAAATGCCTAGTAAGCCAGGCTTTGACCTCAGCCCTAAGCTTCAGAGTATTCCAGCCAGACACCTCGGTTCCTACCATGCTAGTGGGCTGGGCAGGACACCCTGTACCAATGGGGGCTGTAGGGTATGCCTGAATTTCTGCCTCTCTCTCCAGCCATCAAGTTGCTGGCTCAAAACTGCACATCAGAACTTTCTGTCCACTCCAGACTCACAAACCCAGCCTCTGGAGGGTGCTGTTCACGTGAAATCATAAACCTTGAATCTCCCCCCTCAGAAGTAGGAAACCTCACCTGCAAGAATCCCTCCCCACTCCCCAGATCCAGAATACACTGTTCCCCATTGGGCGTTGGGCTTTAAGTAAGCTGGGAAAGGCCCTTTCTCTATTCCCACCATCCTGAGAAGGAAGGTGGAGACTCAGCCAATTCCTACCGCCCTCCACGTTTGCTCAGCCACAGCCTTAGCAATACACAGGCAAGATAGGTTAACATGTGACAGTTTTGTCAAAACATCTATAGTTTCTTCCTTGGACAAAAGCGTGCCATAATAAGAAGAGTATTTTCTCCTCCTTGATGTTGCAAGGCTGGCTCTTCAGCTGTACATCCAGGTAAAGAAATCAAAGTCGGTGTAGCTACCTCAGTGCACACCCACTGAAGGTGAACCCACACAGTAAATTCACTAACTTGCCCTGCAGGGACAAAGCAGCATGTCATTTACGGAGCTGAACCAGTTCTCTGCCTCAGCCACCGCCAACACCTGAGGCTATTTCAGAGCAAAGTGCTTTTCCATACAGAGAGAAGAAACACATATACAGGCTGTTCTGCTCAAAAATTAGAGGAACAGAGTGATGAAAGACAAAAATAAAGAAATCAAAATTTCCAGAGGAGAAAGATGTATTTTCCCCATCAGTGTCTGTGTAGTAATAGATACATAAAAGCACCGTTTTGTCCCTGCAGACAACCAAGACTTCAGTGTGTTAAAGACACAGGCTGTTGAGAACTAGGCACAAGTTCACTAGACCCAAGGAAACCCCAGGACAAGATTTCTGGGATGCTCAGCTCTCCTTTCTCCGAGTCTAACGGCAACTGCCTCTCTCATCCCAAGCGGGCTGCCACCTCCTAGAGCCTCAGTTTCCCCACTGCTCCACTGCCAATTGTCTATCTCTCATCTCCACTCTTCACAGGGGCATGAAAAAGTGTAATTAAAAATGCAAAACACTTCGAGATCCTCGGCACAAGCTTGAAGGAGGACTTGGAAAGTGTGCAACCCTGGAACAGAAAGGAAATTCCTGCCTGCCCCCTGCAGCTAATCAGCTGCCAAGCTGGAGCATGAGATTTAATCACGCCCATGAAATTTGCCTGCATAACTACAAATATTAGTGGTGGGGGAAGCGATCCAACCACCTTGTTTACATTGTGTTCAACTTACTGTCTTGCTGAGGCAAAGAAAATTGTAACTATATTTACTGACTGACCTCCTATATTAGGCTGCCAAGATATCAGCACTGAAGTTCTTGCATTATTAGTAGAGTCATGCTAGGTCAGGAAACAGACATAAAACCCCACTGCTTTTGAATATCAAAGAGCTGGCACAGCAGTTTCTAGTGAAACCTGAATTGGCAACTGTCCTCTCATAGGAAGGCAGCAAAAGAAACCCATCCCCTGTTAGGAACTAGACAGAAGCAAGTAGGATACCTGTGCCAGGGAAATATCAGAAAGTCTGGGAAGGAGGCGGGTAGAACAGAGATTATCCTGCAAACCACAGAGCCGAGGAGAACTGCAGTTCTGGGTGCCTAATCTGAGGCACCCAAAGGGACCCGATATTTAGAGGGCATAGGGCTCAGCACTCTCCAAAAATAAAGACCTCTTTTGCTCTACCTCGGGTTGAGGACCTCAAAAGCATTTAAAAGACACAACTCAGTTTTCCTTTACACACTTTTCATCCAAACTGCATCCCAGTAACCTGTTGATATGCATCTAATGGAGAAAATGAAGCAAAAGGAACACCAAGACAATTTTTTAGCAGATCTTGACTGGTCTTCAATATTTCAGACTGATTCTTCTTCATAAACATCTCCTTTCACCTCCCAGTATTCACAACCATCTCTAGGGCACAACACAGGCTGGGTGGACCTGCATCTTTCTTTGAAAAGGTGACACCACCAGACACCTAGGCACTGAAACCAAGTGGGTGGGAAAGAAACATCATTTTTCCCTAAGCACACCCAGGGAATGGAGCTATGGCTTTTCCACCTTGGCATCTGTGTCACCACTGCTACGAATGCTACCTACAAGAGCAGGAGAGGAGTCAGGGTAAAGCAAAAGGTTGCTAAATCAGTCAGAAACTGGTCAACAGCATCCCAAGAAAGAGCAAAGGTGAAGTACTCAGAGGGAAGCATTCACAGAGCCTATTTGTTGTCACAACACCTTAATAGGGTACGGTTGTGCTGCTATCCCTTTGGGATGGCTGAGGAAGAAAGATGACTACCAAGCAGGCATTTGGTGCCTAAAAACAAAGGTGGCTATGAAAAGAGATTCCCAAAAGCAGGCATGTGCTTAATGCCCGTGATTAGCATGCACGTTTTTACTTTCAAAGTGGTGCTTGTCAAAGAGGTGCTTGTCTTCAGCCACTAAACTCCTTTAAAACCCTGGAAGCAACTTACTGCAACACAGGATGCCTACAGCACATGAACCTGGGACTTCTCTGTGGACTCCACAAACGTCTTGAGGACATTTTGCCAGGAAAGGCCTATCTTGGCAAAGAGTAGGTAGAGTGACAGCACGCAGCAAGTCTGTTCTTTTTCTAGCTTATACAACGCTAAACCAACATGCAGGTTAGATAGCTTGATTTAGAAAGACAGTAAAATGGAAAGGCTTTCTCAAGTGCAAACACCTCACAATTTCCAGTTAGCTTCTGTGTGGCAGCCAATTCCACAAGGAAGATTAAACATCTGGTTCCTTTGAAATACCCTCCTTAAATTCTCCAGAGAGGAGTGCAACCGACACAAAGCATGGCATGAACTGAAGCAAGGTGTCAAGAAAAGTTATTTAAGATTAAAACCACCAGAAAAAAAGTACCTGGGATTTTAGTCTTATCTCAGCAATAAGCACAGACATCCTGGCAGGGAAGGGTTGGCACTTGGTCTCCTCCATTCAATCAAGTGGAGAAGGTAAAGCAACTCAGTCAGCAGAAGTGATATACATGGACAAGAGGGGAAGAAACAGGTCCTTCAACCCAAGCATTAACAGGCCTGATAGTCAGGAGCCCTGCACCTTGAAATGCACATAAGAAATGAGCCAGGATCATCTGGAACAGAGGAGTTGAATTGTTCTGGGGACCTCTGGGGACCTTCAGTCTCTCAGGGTGTAGCAGTCAGCATTGAGATGTGGGTATTTATCCAAATGATAAAATTCTCCAGTTAACTTGGGCTGGGCAGCTGAGCGGTGCAGGCAGAGGTGTACCTTTCCAGATGGCAAGCCACACTTTGCCACCCACCCCGAGTCCAGCTCGGGCATCCCCCCACAAACTCCGCATGAGCCAGGACTCGACCTGGAACGCAAAGCGTCACCATCGCTGTGACACTCCACAAAGGCACCTTACAGAAGGCAGTTCCAGGTTATAAACCTGCAAGGGAGCTCTTGGATCAGCAGGTTCATTCCTCTGCCATTACAGGCTCTCATGTCTTCATATCATCTCCCTGCATCTGTTTAAAAAGCAGTCCCAGCTACCAGTTCCCACTGCTCATCTGTCTGAATGAACATCACGCTAGCAATAATTTATACCAGTTCCCAGTCCAAGACCTGCATTACCCATTTGCAACTAATTAATGGTATCAGTCTCACAACAAAACCTCACCACCACTTCCCTGCTGCAGGAACAGGGGCAAAGGAAAATCAAAGCTGGAGCGTGCTCTCGCGGGCAGAGCAGACCCATCAGATTCGGATACAAGCAACCAACCAGCAGGACAGTGTGAAAAGGCACACGCTGGTGCTGCTGACAGTATCCTTATTTGTACTTGGTGGAGACTCCTTCTGCTGGGATTTTCACACAAGCACTCTCTTGTGTGGCCAGAAAACTGAGGGCTGATGAAAAGAAAAAAGTTACTGTGCCTACAAGCACCAAAATTCTGAATTACAGCGCTAAGGGAAGGAAAGGGCCAGCCGATACCTCACCTCTGTTCATCAACATAATTTGCTGTGTTTTCTACTATTTTGATCTATCCACTCTTAAGCGCTTCAGTCCTGAGGGTTCAGCCAATTGCCATAGAGATTATTTTGCAGAGGAGTATTGTTCTTTCTGAGGACTTCTCTTCCAATATGCTGCTGAGTGTTTCAATTTAAGCACATACATTATTCCCCTAATCAAAACATTTGACTGCTATAGCCCCCAGATTTTACAGATGGGGAATTGGCTCAGGGACAGAGTTTGAAAATGTTTAAATATCAAAATGATTTGTCCAAACTCACAGAGAGGGTCTGTGCCAAAGAAAGGAAACAAACTCAGGCTCCCTATATTTTAGCCTTGCTCTCAAACCATCCCCTCTCTTTACTAATTTGATCATTTGGTGTTTCCTGATGCTTGCTCAGTCCTAAACATGCTTAAAGACTTCCACCTCCAGGAAGCAATTATCCTCTGACCTCCATCTTCACTGTATATACAGATCAGTCAACTGGAGGGGAGATCAATGAAAGCTTGGTCTTAAAAACATACAGACAGGGCGTTCGTCATTCTCCAGTCCTCTGCTATATATTCGCTTGTGCATTTCCAGTCCACAAGGTTTACTCTGAAAGCTCAGTATGATTAAAGCAGATCTGCAGGACCTTCAGCAAATCCTCCTGTGAATGCTTGAAGCAGTGTGCAATTTGAACAAAACATGACTCCATCACCAATGAAAATTACAACCAAGCCTTTTATCTGGGCAGGTTGGGGCCAGGAACTGTTGATGTTCAACATATTTTTAAAATAATAATTAAAAAAATCCTACTGTGAGTAAACACCCAATATAAACTACTGCAGGTTTTTAGAGGTAGCAGCTCTGAAGGATTTTCCTTTGAGACTTGAAAGTGCACAGAAACCTGCCAGAAATGGGATCATTCATGTTTCTGAACTGTTACAAGAAAGCAGTTCCTAAGCGCATATGTAAGGTATATGGCGCTGTCAGATTGCAGAATTAGAAGTGGTTTATGTGCTGTAAAACCTAAATTCACTAAGCAGTCAGTCAACAATATCTATTAAAATAATGGATTTGGGCTGTGTCAGACCACAAAATATCACAATATAATCACAGAGCAAGAAGGAAAAATCCCATACATAAGAAGACTGCACCTGGTGACAACAGTAACACCACTGTGAAGCTAGAAACATGGGGGTGGAAGATGCTAATTTGATTAACAAAAGTAAATTGAGGCACAGCCTACTCCCTGGCTTTTTCCCAAGGGTCTCAGACATGACCAAGGAGCAAGTTGAAACTTTTTCCAGCTGCCTGTGCCCTGCCTAGCTCAGTGCTGGATGTGTCCCTTTCAAGTGAATGAAACCCCTTGTGTCACATGGCAAGAGATTTTGCTTCTTGTGATGGTGTGTGTCATGCCAGACATCCAAAGCCTACCTTCAGTTCCTGACCTGCCACCAAGCATTCCCGCTTCCCCTGACAGGGGAGCTTTTCAGTCAGATATAGGTATAATCACTTGATAGGAGACCATCAGATCCCACAACTCTCAAAAGTCTCCATGAGCAGCTGGATGGATCTGGATATCCCTGTGTAAAAGGCTGAGTGCCCTGGACATCAACTCTGTGCCTGGGCTGCAAAGCCATATCATACCTCTGGGCATCCTATATCATATTTAGAGTAAAAGTATAGTACAGTTTATGTAGAAAGTGTGAAGTGTCCCAGGAGACAGCAGGAGATGTGAAGGGACTTTGTGCAACAGAACATAACTCTGAAAGGTGGGATTTGATCAAAAGGCTACCATGTAAAATCTTCCCTCACAAAAAATAAAACAGAGCAAAGGCTTAACAAACACAAGCAGTCAAGACCTCAGCTTTCCACCTCCTTCAGTCATTTTAAAAAGAGAATCTTTTAACCCAGCATCAATATAGTCTGCAACCCTGAAACCGAATACAAAATCCCAAAGAAAGAGGGAGTTGCTCAGCCTGCTGCAGGCGTGTTTTCCGTGCGCGGTGGTTCCAAACCACCGATAACAAGGAAGTGACTCACACCAATTACAGTAAGTCCACTTCCAAGCACCATGCAGAAATCAAGTGAGACTGCCTGGGAAAATAGCCTTGTCATAACCAAAGCCACCTACACCGCCACAAGACCACAGCCTGCACCATGGCCCCCCTTCCCTGCCCCTCCCTTCAGATGCTGCCCGAAGCAGAAACACGGCTCTTCTGCTGGTGATTTTGGGGCTGGTGGGAAGCGGTACAAGCTGGGATGCCTGACACAACTCATACAGACTTTCAGAGCACTCTGCCAAGACTGCTCCTGGGGCAGCCCAGATGCTTCACCCTTTACTGCATCTTCTGACAGCAGCTAACTACAGAAAGGTTATGCAATAAGAATATAAATATAACACAGACAACCATTTATCTTGTTTGTCCTGCATGGAAAAGGAGATGTTCATCCTTTTCTCATGCAGCTGCAATCAGAGAAGTGACCTCAGAAGAGGAAGCAATTCCAGTGCAGAAACAAAGCCCATGCAACACGAATTAGCTCAGTCTCACCGTTCCTCCCAGTGAAATCTCTCGCAGGTATATGGCCCTGTGATGTGAGAGGCTTTAGGAGATGAAGGAGATTTAGGAAACGGTGCCACCCCCAACTGACACTCCACAGGGCAGAACCCAGCACAAGCACTGCTCCCTCCCAGACTCTCCCCCTCTTGCACAGGGCTGCAGAACACCTCCCCCTGATTCCTCCTATTTCTGCCTGTCCAGAAATGCAATAACCTTATTAAAAGATCCAGTTCACCTAATTGGGGAACTCAACCCATGCACGCCCTGTAGGTAACTAATGAAGAACTCCTCCTTAAGTAAGCTATGTTCCTAAGCTCCCTGTATCGTCAACAGTGAAAGGTGGGTGCCTTTGAAAGCCTCCAGGGGAGAATCTGTCTCCTTAAATTTAGGAGGCTAATTAGGGATAGTTAATGAATCATAATGTTACCTTTGGATTTATTCTCCTGAGTGTATCTGAGTTGAAATCTTATGAACCGCTTCACATCTTTTACTCAGACATTTTTCTTCTATCTTGAACTTTTCAAATCAGGATTTGAAGCTACAAACACCTTAATTTCTATCCAATGATGCATGTGCTTGATCTATCCACAGGCAGTTTTTCTCCTGCTTTCATAGCCATGAAAGTTAGTTGTTCTTCTTTCATCATCTTAAATGTAATAACAGAACATGAAGCATCTATTGCCAGCAACTCATAAATCTCCTGCTTGATGTGGCTTTTGGTCTCCAAAGGGCACAGTGGAAAGCATCGTATGCACCAGACTGCTCCCTACGTGTTCAATTTGGAAAGAAAAATGGATCAAAAGGAAGAAAGCCTTGTAAGCGATACCTGCAGATACTAAGAGTTACTTTCATCTGGTAGATTTCAGCCTGCTCCCAAATTCAGGAGAGTTCTGTGTTTTCAGAAGATAACACATCTTCAGGAGGATGAGACTCGAGCTGAGACTTGTCCAAATTCCAGCATGCTCAGCTATATCCCCCCATGGGATCTTCTGCCAGCCAGAGCTGTAGGACCTCTCCGGCAGCCCTATGACAGTAACTTTATACACCTGAGCAGCAATAATGTATTTTAGGGAACTGAGATGGGTCTAGATCAAGGCATTAACATCACCTCCAGGTGCTAGTGCTAGAAGCATGGTGACTACTATCAGCAAGATTACTACAGGAACAAATCTGACTTGGAACTCGCATATGGAGTGAGTTCAACTCTGCTGAGTGGAGCAACTTTCCCTTTATTTACATGCTGAGCATGGTCAGAATCTGATCTTTCAATTACGTAGCCTCAATTCCAGCAGGCAACAGGGGAGGGAAAAATGCTAATAATAAGGGTGCTAAGCACAGACTGACAGCACCTGGGAGAAGCTGCCAGTCTCCCAAGCTAGGAAGGCTATGGCAGGAGAGTCCGAGAGTCAGTTTTGGGTTTCCTTTTTTTACAGCAAACAAGGATGTCTGAACTGGGGGCCTGGGCCCTTTGCCAGCCAAGAGGAAGACACAATACAGAGGATGGCACAAAAAGCAGAAGATTAATAAGGAAGTCAGACGCATTCTTCTAGTCTTCCCTATTCCCCCTATTTGGACAGCATCTATCACGTAGTTCCATTGGCACTTTGCAAACCAGCCTACTCATATATGGATTTCTTGGGCATTATAGAGAATACTAGTTCGTCGGTCTCTTCAGAGAAGACCTTTATTACAGACTGTAATTTTACACAGTGCTCTAAGTATCTCCACTCCACTTTGGATCAAAGCACAGTAATGCTAAATTTCAGATTTTGACACAATTCCTATTTTTACTCATCGCGTTCAGTCATTTTAATCCGATATTTAACACTGGAAGACTTTACTGTTTTAAATTACTTTTATATTACAGAACTTGTCTTGTGTCCTTGACTTATTTAGGCTATAGAGCTTGGCAGAAGGTCTTTTGTACAGCTTATCTATTTTTCAGGAAAATATGTGACACAATATGTGGCTCCCAGGAGGATGCTGACAGAGCAGTACACATTGTGTATTCAAGTGTGGCTGATCCGGAGCCAGGGCATTGCTCATGCGGAGAATTGCTTGCCAGCAAAGGAGGAGTCTCTGTGCTCAGGATGCCAACACATACCCAAGTGGTTGCAGCCCTGCAAGTTACCAGGAATCAGCTGAGTCACAGCAACTGGTTCTGTAAAACTCGGGGCAAAAGATGCTCTCTTAAATTTCAGTGAAAGGTATACAAGCACTGTCAGGGAAGAGGCCCTTGGAGGTCTTCGCTATTACGTACCCAAAGGTAGTGGCTGGGTGAGTATTATGTATCACTGTGAGACACTTAACTGATAGCCAGGGCAAGGATATCCATGATAAAGTAAGCAGAAAAGGACGGAGTAAAGGGCCAGAGGCCCTGAAACACTCTGGAGCTGATAGGAAGCCATGCCAATCTTCACCAGGGACAGGAGAGGGATGGCAGGGAAGCAGGAGCCCAGGCAGGAAAGGAAGGCACCAGGGAAAGTAAGCACATCCATAGCTACACTGCACTGCCCAAATATTTGAATGAAGAGTAAGAAGCCTCATGCTTCAGCATCTGAGCCAAGAACTAGCCTGGTATGATCCAACCATTATATTCCAAGAGTTAGGAATATGATTTCTCATCTGAGACTATTGACCAAATCAGACATTTAGGGGATTTCCTATGCCCACCTCTGAAGCAATGTCACCCATCCTGTAGTCCACATACTGCTGGTGACCTGCAAGGTACCAGAAAACTGATCCAGAAAAAACTTAATTCAAAAAAAAACAAAAACCAGCCTACCCATGGATGTTCCCCATGGATGTTCCCTCAGTGTCTGCTGGCAGGCACAGCCAGGAGATGCTTCCCATCTGCTGTCCTTGTCTAATTAAAAATGTTTGTAATTACAGCAGTAAAACTATGCTCTGTAACAAAAATATTTTCTTTTTATCTAAGTGCTGCTTATCGGACAGTGTGTGTTAGTTCTTTATCAGTTCATCAGCATTTCCTCTCAGTAATCAAACAGCAGAGAACTAGACAAGGGGCTAGAATTTCTTCCAAAAAGATAGTGGTGCTTTGATGACACAAGCTGAGGAATGTCATCAGAAAGCAGCCAGTAACCTCTGCTATTAAAGGCAGTGACTTTGTCTGGTCAGATGGTTGACTTAGTGTGCCAGTTCCCAGGATCCTGTGAGATGCCCAGACTGGAAACCTTGCACATGTAAAGGTTATCAATAGCATTAGAATAAAGACTAGGAGTGAACAAAATGGTATAAGGTAGCTACAGTGCTAGATGCCCTCCAGTTATATACAGATGAATGCAGATTAATATTTACTGAATAAAAATATAATTTAGTTTGAGATCCAGAACTTGATGCGGGCATTATTGGTTTCTGTTGTTCAGGACTTGGCTTATACAAGAAGCCAGGCTACGCTAAAAACTTGAAATCCGAGCATCTATGAACAAAGTGGCAAAACTCTTTTCAATACAAATCCTTCTGTTCACATGGTCATAACCTGTGAGACATGCTCCTTTGGGGCTGAGGCTTCCTGAGCACAGTGGAAAGTTTGAGGACAAACCCTATAGATGTTTTTGAATTGTGAGAGTAATTGTTTTTTCAAAGAAGTACATTTAACTGGCAGAACCTCTCTAACACACAGCGTTAGCCTTAAATTATCTGGCTTGTAGACTGTGAAAAGTTCTTTACATGGTTTATGGTTTTTTGGTTGGGGTTTTGGGGGTTTTTTTCTGGTAGAAAAACACATAGCGTGCATCATCTTGCTTCCATGCATATCCTGAGGGAGCAGTAAGGACTGCAAGCTCAAGTGTTACTACAATTGCTACTGCGAGTAACTGCCAGTTTTGGGGAATAGCAAATTATAGTCACTTTCCTGACGCCACATAAAAGCAGATACACACCATGGGGAACAACGCCAGGGTTTTGTTTTAGCCCAGTGAGGATGTTACTGAGCACCTACCCTATGCTCTTATGCAACTTGCCCTGCAGCTACTTCCACCAGCACAGTCTGGGAGCACGGGGAAAAAACTGTGGGAATACACAGTGCTGGACGCTTGTGGCAAATTTCCAGTACTGAATAATGATGTTTTTTTAAGAGAACACAAGGTTTTTAGAGCTATATGTTTGTTTCTATTAGGCTTCATGAAATGTTCAGCAAGGGCAATATTTCATACACACTAGTCTTCTCTTTTTCACTCTTCACACATGTAATTAAGATTCATTTATATGAATATCCCTAATCCCTATCTCAAATTATACCTGGATTCACACCACCTAATTGAAGGCACTCTACTGGGATGGGAGGTGGCTAACTCATCCCCCCATTGATTACATAGATGGGCTGACTACCCTCTCAGTTTAATCACTTTCATTTAAATACCTGCATTAGTGCAAGTAAGGCTTTGCAAGACTGAGATGCAAGTATGCAAGTTACATATATATATATATATATATATATATATATACATGTAGGTGTAGGACATTGCTGGGCAAAAGGCTCACCTCATTTATTCCAAAGTTAACAGAGCTAAACAATCCTGAACCAAATCCTACCCACCAATTAGTGCAGAAATTATTCCAGGACTACCTGGGACTTCCTTGAGACCTCTCTAACAGACTGGCAGGTCTCTGACACATCCTAGCTACTCGTAATGCTTGATCGAGCAGGTTGCCACCCCAGGGCGGTCATTCTGGGATGGTCTGCAACACTCCCTTTCTAGTAGCCTTTGACAAGCACACTCCAGTTTCTGCCTGTTTGGGTAGCAAGGCCCATGAACTGCCATCTCTCCTGCCTCACCTTTCAAAATGACTGAATTCAATCAGTTAAAAAGCGCAAATGGAGACGCATCTTAATCTGCCATGTGTTTAAGTGTTTCTCATTACATATTCCCTAGGAAATGCAGGTTGCTAAGTCACAGCCACGGAACTCACTTCACGCTGTAGGACCTCTATTTTCAGACTTCCTTTCTGGGACTCTTAGAAAAAAAAATATTTAAGACTTTAATGCATACCTTTGCTGCTAGTAACTTGAACCCAGTGCAGGTCCTTTATCTGGCATGCACTCAATTTAAGTTGCCACTTCTTTCAAGTGGAATATAATGCTCTGCATTGCAGTATTTGTTCCCTCTACTGGCTATCTTGAGCCCACCAACCCTGATACCTTATCATCAGATGAAAGGATTAACCCAACACAAAGAGGCTGTGAACATCTTTTGAACAAGTAAACCTTTAACAAACAAATTTCCAGGAGGTGGTATAGACAGGGATGGTTTACAAGACCCTGTAAATGACAAAGAAACTCATAAATACAGTCCTTCAAAGTAGTTCTATCCCATCCTGGGATGAGCCCTGTTCACACCAACGGAGGGACTGCCCGTCTCTGTAAAGACACATGCTACAGGATTTGCTCGGCTCACAAGTAAGGGTGGCCAGTCCTCCAAAGGGAAATGAATCCTTATCGATGCAACTGTACAGGATAAAATCTACCTCAGAACCTGCTTGGGTTATAGTGACAAGATGTTATTAATTGCTGTTCCAACAACCATCCACGTTATTTAAAATCTGAAGTAATCCACCTTAATTACCTTAACTCTAATAACTGCATGGGATCATAACAGTTAGAGGAGAAAAAGAGTTGTTAACTTGTTGACTGCCAGATGCAGACAGCTGATAGGAGATATATCAGATATTAAAGTATTAAAACTGACCTCAGCCTGACAGGAAAGGGCTGTGATTCATGCCCATGACTCCTAGGCACAGTGGGAGTACAAACAAATAACTGAACAAAGATCAAAGCACTAGCTGATTCAGTGGAATAAGGCAGGAGAGTAATGTCTCATTTACTGTCAGGTAAACCTCCTTCCTAACTTTCTCCCAGTTCAGCAGGAACTTCAGCAAGTCCAATGTAGAAACCTGTTACATCACCACCTTGTTTACACCTCTACTATCCCATTAAGATTATTGTTGTGGTAGAGGGTGAGAAGTGGCCCGCTATTCTGCTTAGTCAGAGCTTTCCATCTTTGAGTTGCTTCAGACTTTTCTCTGTGAAAAATAAAGAACCCATCTAAAAAATCTGTATTTAAAAAAGTCTTGCATGAAAGCTATTTTCTTCACCCTTGAGCAAATAATTCACTTCCAATTACATCCCAGGTAATGGAAAGCCTAAGACAAATAGAGTTCAAAGTAAGGCACATTGTGAAAGAGGCACACTAATTAAAAACACAGTATGCAGACGAAATGTCATCTTTTTGCTTGTACAGCAGTTGGTGCAAAGAACTGCCTGCCCTATTTCCCAAGAGCAATACAAGCTCTGGAGGCACCTAAGTACAGATTTGCAGCCAAGTTTCACAGAGCTGGAAATCAAAACTTACCATCAGTCTGGTCTCCATATAGCCAGCTGATAAAAGGAGTGAAATGGCTATGACATTATTAAAACTCAGGTACCTAATGAAACATATGAGCAGTAACTCTGATATATCACCCAGAAACAGCTTCCCAGACACTTTCAAGGGGAACCACAGCAGTTTGCAAAGCAGGATCTCGCACCAGTCCTCACGCAGCTTGTGCCATCCTGCAAATCTACTGTCACAGGACTGAAAGGACAGAGGTGAGATGAATGGTCAGACTCCTGGCAGCGGCGCCTGAGAACCCGCCTGCCCGCTTCCCTGCGGGCCAAGCAGGCAATCCAGGGGTTGGTGCTGCTTGCGTTGCACGAAGACGATGTCTACTCCCAGATTTTGCATTTCTGCTTATCATCTTCAGAGGTGGTGAGTCTTCTTCGTCAGCGGGGGCCGGATGTCATCTGGATGTTTTGTTTTGTTTACCTTCTTCTGAAAGGTCAGAGACTAAATATGCAATATCCACAGCTATCTGCAGGCAGCAAGCACCTGGTCATAGAGGAAGAGGGAAGCTGTGATCTGGAAAGGAACCCACATGTAGGGGGGATGACCCTAGCCTCGTCCGCAGACCCTGACCTTCACATGAAGGGCATCTGAAGTGATGAGGAAGCTCAGGAAGGGAAACGTGTGTGGTCCTTCTGGAGTTCTGTTTAGACCTGTGAAGATTTTGTGATAGATAAAGATCATCTGATCTTCGGAACCATTACAAAGGCACAAGAAGCATTAGCCTCCACTCTCACACGTAAGTAAACTGTGGTTGCTGTGATGCAAGGAAATTACTGTGACGGTACCATTCATTTGGTACAGTCTGACAACCTTTGTGCCATTAAACTCTCCTAGCATTCAAAACAGGGTGGCTCCGTCTAAAATGCCTGCTGGGAATAGCGTGTGACCCATGCTAACTTCTAAGCCATGTCAAGACCATGCAACACCGAATACCATTTCCACAACTTGGCAGGACAGTCCATTGACTTCCAGTGTCAGGAGCTCCTGGGTTTTGGCATTATTTTATTCATCAGTACAGACATACTCGGTTAAGCGCAGAGGTCAAACGCAGAAGACTAAGCAGCTGTCCTAGCCTGAGATGCCAGCGCTGCTCCTCAGGGCTCAAAGCATCTGGGACACGAAATCACAGGTCTGTAGCAGCACAACAGACATGGGACCCAATGACCTAGAGATGTGTCAGGCCAAGAAAAGAGCTGGATCTGCTGCCTGTCTGTGGCAAAGGAAGCTGGGGTAGCCCTGTGGGACAGTACCCAGACACAGGCTGTGACACGTATTCAGCTCAGGGATATTATCAGCTATGAGTTATATGAAGGGACAGCCCTTTAGAAACACTGAGTGCTGAAATGCCCCATGGGGAAAGAAGATGGCTGAAAAAATGGGCCTGGCATCCCCTGAACTGTTCCTGCATGCATGTTCAAGCCATGCCAGTAACAAAAAAATGGATTCATACCGTGGTACCTGCCTCCAACGGACCATCTGTGCTGCACCATCTGCCCTCATGGAGCAGTACACATCCCCTGAACTTGTCGAGAGCTGCATGGACAGCAGCTGAACACTCTTATCAAACTACTTCATTAGCACAGCATAGAGCTGCTACTGCCCAGAAACAGGAAGGAAACATCTTACTGTATCTTTCCCTAATGCTCCTCCTTTCCCTTTAAACACAAAGAACAAAAAAGTTGTTTTTAGAGAGTCCAGCAGGCTCATGTGATTGTAAAAGGATATTATACTGGGCGCCTCATCCATCAAAGAGACCAGCAGGGTTTAAGGGAGAGATGGTAGGATAAAATAGTCTCATGGGCCAAATTCAAGCCATAAATGTTGCTCCTTTTTATGTCAAAGGGAAGTCTTTGACTTTTAATCTTTCCATATTTCAATTAAATGATGCAAGTGACAGAGAGCTAAAATAGATGATAGATGCACAGCTAATCTCCCCCATGTTCTTGGGTTCCTAAGACTTCTCTCTTAAATACCATTAACAACCACTCCGTAAAATTACAGTGGAACTTATTCTTAAGCCATGCTTGTATCAATCATTTGATTTAATGAGCTGTCCAAAGACTGTTTCCCATTGGTACTTTTCTCCAGTCATGGCTGTGCTAGAACCAACTGCAGAGATAAAAGATAACTTCCTATGTGGAAACTCTCATCCCCCATCCATTCCCATCTAGGCAAGGCTTTAGAGCCACACTTGCGCACAATTAATCATGATTGCATTTTTGGAAAAATGTGATAGTATAGTCTGATATTAAAACTCCTTTTCCCTCTCAATGTGACTGACTATAATCAGAAGTCTATTTTCTGATGGAGCTCCCTCAGACCAATACTTCCAGCTGTTTAAAGAAGAACGTCTCTTACAGACATGACTTGTATTTATTTATTTTCTTGTTCTTCTGTTGGTATTTATGAGGGTTTTTCCAGCTAGGAAGACCCCGATTGCGCTATCAGAAAAACCAACAGAATAAACAGTCCTAGAGAAAAAAGTCCACATCAGCACTGAGCATGTTGAGCCTAAGACACAGCTCAGATTTGCAAGCACTCTGGCTCTCCTGAGACAGAAATCTTCCACGCAGCCTAAATACAGGTACTTCCCTTCCCGGGGTGACAAGCTTACCATGGCTGTGCTCCCAGGTCCGGCTCCAACTCTGGAAAGCACAAACCCCTCCTAGAAATAATTATTAATGGAAGTATTGCCCTGAGACACCTTGACATAGAGTTCAATAGCAGGTCTTCAACTGGCTTCTGCTAGTGCTGGCACATGCACACAGATGGACACAAGCCACCATGAAAGATGGACTGTCAGGACGGGGATTAAAAGTTGGCTGTGCAACCAGTCCTGAACCCAGCCTTCTTCTGCCTACTTTGTTCTGTGCTCCAGCTTTAACACTAATTGCAGCAAAGAGCTGCAAAAATGCTGGCAATAAATGTGGGGCTTAATCAAACAAAGCACTCATAATTATTTGATTAAGAATCATTTTCTTTTTACAAATATAGAGAAAATTCAAAACAGTCGTGCCCTTCTGCATTCATAGTGTGGAAGTAACCACTATGGAATTTGAACGGAGTTAGCTGAGGTTTCTGACTGCCAGGCCAGCGTGCGCCAGACCATGTCTTGGCCTCTTGGGAGGAATGTTTGGACACAGGGATTGCTCTTTTCCCTGGCTGGCCATGTAACAGGCATCAACAGACTGGGATTCAAGCACTGCACAGAGGACAGTCAAAAATTATGCAGAAAAAGCAAAAGATTATGTCTGAGGGATGAATTATGTGAAATGAATGTGTTACCCTTGTTCCAGTAGTCAGTAGGAAAAGTCATAGTTACAAACACTGATGGGAAGACTTGTTGGCTGTCACAGTTTACATGCCAAACACATAATGAATGATACCTCAACCCTGGGACGGCATGACTCTGATTTTCAGACGTGGTCCTTCCAAAACAAGTTCATGACAGCCAGGTGATGTGCAGGAAGCTTACAGGGCCGAGCCTGCATCACTTCTGCAGATAACCAGAGCGTATCCACCCCAGGCTACAGGGCTGTCAGCTCCACAGCCCCCATCAGTCCCCACTTGTAAGTCAAATGCTGAAGGTAATAAACTGTTTAGAGACTGGTCCTATGTGTCTGTCTGCAACAGAACTGAAGAGTATAGCAGAGGATATAACCCACTGACCATAAAAACCAAAGTAAATTTGATTTGCCTATTAGATTCAAATATTCCAGTGCCATACAAGCATTACCATCAAATCTGATTGAATGAAAGCAATCCTTTGTCAAGGAGAAGACATTTCCTTTTAAAGTCTTCAAACAGCCTTGGTCCATAGCTGACAATTACCATCTGTTTCTTCTCAAAAATGAACCCAACCAAAATGTTTCCCAAGCAGCACAGTACATGAAGTATAGGGACATGTTCAGCCCAGCCAGCAGGCCGTAGGGGTGCACTGGGCTCACACCACAAGCACTGTCAGCTCTCAGAGCAAACACAACCCAAGGCGGGGACAGGGTTAGATCTGGCACCCTGCCTGTCTGGGTGCTCCAAACCGAGTGGCTGGCTGGCTAGTCAAAGCCCCGGGGAGCACTGCAGGGAGCTTCTGTCATGAGTTTAGGAGAAGGTCTGAACACCAGATTTCTAGTAAGTCACTAACTGCTGCATCAGTAAAGGCTTCACCTGGGTGACATGCCATCCCCCCAGGATGGAACTCCAGAGCATCCCACAGAGCTCAGCTGCATGGTCCTCCAAGCACTGAGCTCCCTGGTCTGCTGGCACTGCTGCCGTAGGTTCACAAGCTACACTGCTCCTTGCAAATGAAGGAGGCCCATGGTGTTGGTCCAAGCACTAGCGAACAATCATTTGTGCTCTGTAAAAGTTCACATAGTCCTTGACAGAAACTTGGCCCATGTCAGCTAGCGCTCTCTGCCGTCATGGCTGGCCGTAGCCTGGATCATTGCCCTCAGGCAGTTGGGATGCATGTGACTGCCCTGTCCTGAAGGAAAAACATCTGGCTAGATGCAAGTCCTGCTGTGCCACTTGCCCCCAAGATCAGAGAGGCTTTGGCACGTTTTATTTCCCAGCACAGGTGCAGCCCCTGTGCTCTGAGCAGTGCCCTCTCATCACCGTTCATTAACACCTAACTCAAGAAGTTTTGGTAAGGAGTAAGACCCCCAGCGCACATGCTCATACCCTCCCATTTGCACAAGAGAGAGCAAGCCAGAGTCTGAGCTGATTTAAATCGTCCTGAGAAATCTGGCTGGGAGTCCTGTGCTGTAGAGTGAAGCCAGCTGGAAAGTAAGGCTTTCCACTCCACGCTCTGCGTACACAGCCAAAAATCACATGTGGGTAGCGTCACCAAAACCCAAACACCTTCTCCTGTCCTGCCTCAAGTTCTGTGTTAAAACAAACAACTGACTTCACAGTCGGAAAACTTATATTTCAAGGTAGAGTTTTTGTGCTTCAGGAAAAAACATCCCAAAGCGAAAGAGCAGCGTTAGCTTCTGGCACTGCTGAAGAGAAGCCCACGGGGAGATCTACTGGCAAACAGAGGAGACGCACAGCAAATCCCAGCCCTATGGACAACATACTACGTTATTTTAGGTAAGTCACTAGACCAACCTGAGGTAACTGCAAAATACAGTTGAGTGTCACAGAGTAACAGGGCTGAAAATGACTTTGCAGGGTCATCTAGTCCACCCTTCTGGTCCCGTAGCGGGATCCAACCTAGCTTGCTATTATAGACCCCTGATGATGTAGACCTCACGATTGCTATTCAGTCTCTTCCAGAACTTCCCTCTTTACACCACTGTAATTTTTTTTTTAATAAAGAACTCAAATTTCCTTTGCTACAGTTTATGTTCTTACCTTCTCCAGCAAGGCAGTTAAGAATAGGCAATCCTCCCCATCTCTGCCACAGCCTTTTACGTACCTAAAAACTACTAACGTACTCTCTTCCCAGACTTCTCTTTTTAGGCTAAATGACTTCAAATCAGGATTCATATCACAACTGTACCCAAAGGCAAAAACAAGGCTGAAGTCCTCCCTGGAACCACACAAATGTAGTTTAAGAATGTCCCTACTCCAAAATGCTTATAATCAATACAGAAAGGAAAGGGAAAATGGAAGTTAAACGGTCAAAGGAGGAGATTATTCCTGTTTTAAAGGTAGGAGCTTGGTACAGACAGACACATGTTTAGACTTTTCAAGAACTCCCATAGCTGCAAAGGAGTTTATAGAGGGCTTAGTACCTAACAAAACCATTGTATTTGAAAATGTGGTTATTTCTGCTTGTACTGAGCTGCTAGATAAACTATTTTGAAATACAACCTGAAGGTGTATGAATGTTTGTGACAGAGCTGGGAAACACAAACCAGATCCTCCAAGTCCCCCTCCAAAGCCCTAATCTCAAAACCATTCCTCCTTGCAGGGGAAGCAGTGATGATTAATGATATTTTTCAAAGCTCTCCAAAGATCATATTTTTTCTACACGAGCTTGAGACAAAATGATCATTACTTGCTTGAAGCATTTACATGCCACTCTCCCTTGCAGGGCAAACCATAACAATAAATACAAGTTTAAAGGCTTCTGTACATCACATTTACTGTACATGCAAATTTCCTTCAGACAGAACCATTATTATTTGCCTGAATGGTCAAATTAGGATTTTCTAAAAATGCCTCCTGAGTTTGTATGTGCATTTCTTGTCATCCATATGCTTCACTGAGCAATCACTCACCATTTTAATTCATTCCTTTTGACATCAGCACACACGTAAACTCTCCGCTTGTTGCAATTTTATGCTTTACCAACATTTTGCATGCCCTGCACTGCCATAGTTTCACATTTAAAACAACTCACACAGTAGAAGTGAGCATAGTTCCAGCACATCCACAGAATATCAGACAGCTTATGCCAATCTGGAGGACTACAATATTAGAAAATTAGCAGACCTTGAATATATATTGTAATAAATGTGAAGTTAATGCTAATGAACTAAAAAAACACCAGGGAACAAAACGCCTCTAAATAAATGTAAACCCTACATAGTTTGATTTTGCATCAGGGTAGGAAGTTGCATGTAAGGACAGAGTTAGACAAACAATCTGATGGAAAAAAAATGGTCCTAAAAGAAACTCAGGGGAAGCAATAAATTTTGAATTGTTCAGATATAAAATATATCCTCCAACTGGAAAATCTTCTGGGGGCAGTTAGCCACAGCGCACGCTTGGGTTGTGACCTCAGTCTGTTCGTGCCCACGTAACTATGGCAGCAAACCATCGCTCAGCACAGCAGCAGGGCAGGAGTCAAGTCAAATTGTACCTAAAGGATGGAGGAGCTGTAGTATATTGGGAACAGCAGCACTGGAAAAACACACAGAGGTTACAGTGGATAAAGAATACACAGTGCAATGCTCTGACTGTGGCAGGTTAGTTGAAGACGTAAAAGGGGGGAGTATTTTAGGGACAGGGCATGTTACCTCTCCTACGTGGCATGGGTGAGAGTGAAACTGGAACATCATGTATAATTCAGGCAGTCCATTTGTTTTAACTTGAAAAAAGATGAAAGAAGCAGCAGAGATGAGGCTGTGGTGTGATTTAAAACCTGGAAAAATGCCTTATGCTGGAAAGTGGAAAGAGCATGATGTTTAGTATATCAACATGGAGCCTGTGAAAGATGACTTGACTCAATGTATTAAGAGAAAGAAACTAGCAGCTTCCAGTGAACACTTCAGTCTGGCAGAGGGTGTAATAGCAAGAACAACTACTGGACACATCTCAAATTAGAAAGACAGTGCAAGTCTTGAACAGCCAGGATCACTAATCTTTACTGTCACTGCCACGGGTGACTTGTCCTTCTTATGGGTTCTCCAAATCAGGCCTGAACCCCAAGATGCGATGTGTTTATTGTTCTGAGCTTAGTATAAAACTGGATAAGGCATAATAACACATATTAGATCAAGTTGGATGATCCCATGGTCCCTTCTGGCTTTTAAACTCTGTGAATGAACCTATGACCTTTATAAAGGACTGGCTGTGCTGGAGAAGATATTTAAATGTATGCGTAATGAGTTTCCCATTATCCTAAAGCATGCATCTTCAGCTTTGTTTCTAAGAACACTTAACCTCATGTTTTTCCAAACATGGCCTACACTCCTATACTCTCAGCTCCTGCATCACTATTACCATTTATTTGCACATGAAGGTAGTATTTTTTGTGATCTCAGCACCACCAGACTCCTTTCTTTTCTGCCAGAATTGTCTGGTCCCCTCCCAGTTCTTCCCCACATGCTCATGCAGCCAACACTTCTCCCGTTTCCCCTAACTGGTGTCCCTCTTGCTGTCCCACTCTGCTGTCTCTAAGGAAACCCCCATATTAGACATGACTTCTTAAATCCTCTGTCTTGCTTTGGGCTAGTCCTCCCAAGAGTCAGCTTTCTCCCAGTACACTGACACATGCCCCTTCCCTAGTTTTTAATCCTCTCTCTCTTCCCATCCCAGACCCTGCATCACTAACACAGACAATTTAAGGCACTTTGCATCAGTTGTGCTGTATCCATGCCTGTGTATACAGTATTAGCTGAGGATGACTGTATGGTAAGGGGACTTAGCTCAAAACTCTTTAATTTTGGTTCAAACAGAAACACATAATTTTAAACTAGATTGGGTCAAAGCTAAGGCTGAGGTTTTCAGCATGCACACAGAAAGGCAGGCCCATGTCTAATTCCTACACATATCTTGTAACTGCTCACAAGTATGTTGTAGACCAGGCTTGCACCAACACACAGACCAACCAGGCAACCCCCACGCATCGCTCTCAGTGACCCTTTGATGACATCTCTCTGCCTACGCTTTCATTTATTCCCTTTAAGAATAAGCCCAAACTGTCCCTATGCAAGTGACAATTCCAAGAGTAACAAGTTAGTTTCCTTTCCTTTACAACCTGCAAGTGGCAAGAGGCACAGGAGCTATGTACACCTTCTCAGCATCTGTCCCATTTTCCAGCATCCTATACGCTACCTACCGTACAGCTCTGAGCAACCCAATCTGCCCTCATAGCTGATCCAGCTTTGGGCAGGAGGTAGGACCAGAGCCCTTCAAAGCTCCCTCCCTCCCTGAATTACCCTATGCCCTATGAGCCTATTTCATTACCTATCTGTGATGGAGTTCTGCCTGGAGCCCCTTGCAAGAATCATGGTTTATTTTACCTGGTTTGGCTCTGGGTATGCTACTGCTTTCAACACTGTAGATCCCACACTCAGGAGAAAAAAAAAAGTAAATGAGAAAAACGGTATCTGACCATGAATAGTGTATTAAGCAGGCAATGGAGTCTTTTACACATAATCCTCTCTCTAAGACTACCTAAGACGACCCTTTAACCTAAATAAAGGCATTTTGCATGTGTTTATTTCATGTTGATGCTCTTTTCTCATAGTCCGGACTCCTGGAGCCTAGTTACAACCTTTCTGTGCTTACCATTTGTCCCATGGAGACAACATGTAAGTTAGTGTGCCTTACTCCGCTGCCTTTGAAAACCAGCACGCAGCCCCGCAGACGCCGAGCCCCTCTTTGTTTACTGCCTCGTTATTTTCATTCACTCTCGCTTGCACTTGCAAAGCAAATCGTTAATGGCAATCACATGTGCACAGGGTGTCACACCCCAACACATGTCTGTCTGTGATTTATCACCCTCCACTTCCTGGCACACAAGGCAGCCCAACATCTGGTTGTGACTAGTGCCCCGTTTGGGTCTGAGGTTCCTTTTCTCCCACGGCAGCTGAAAGCACTGAGAACCAAACATGATAGAGGGAGCAAACCAGCCCAGACTGCGCTGGAGCAGGGCTTGAGCCCTGCCGTAAAAGCAAGTGGGGAGCAACTTTCAGCAATGTGCATCTACAAAACAGCCTGTTTAATTCTCGTTTACAGTGTTACATGACCACACATGCCCATATGTCCTGCTGATGCTCAAAATGTGGTTTGCAAACCACTCAGAAGTGGCTTGTTAACGTAAACTCGTTTTTGTCCCCTTCACCTTTCACAATTTGAAGAGCTTCTCAGTCTGCTTTCTGGCTAGAAAAATAGTAACTTAAATGATGGAAGGTTAGATCAGATTGCCCACTCTCACTGTCCAACTCAGGCATCCTAATTATCATGAAATCTAAATTCAAGATGATGATGAGCAATTCAGAGAACTGCCAAAGGCTCAGAGCTTGGCTCATAACACCATCAACAGAGAAAAAAAATCACTGATTATTTTTCTGGAAACCTGTAACAGGCAGACCCCATAATTGCCAATCAATCAGAAGTATGAAAAAAATCAACGCTTAATAAACATCACGGAGCTGGTAAATCTTGAAGGTGGACCACCAGTTCCTGTTGATGCTACTAAGGACATTTCAGAAGGTTTGTCCATAGGCAGTGATCAAAGTGAGGACTTAAAGAGTCATCTATGAACTTTTAGAAGTATCCTGTGGAAAAAAACCGAGTATGCCAGTACACTTCTACTCTGTTCCATTATGTAATTATCGCGGGAGTTTTCATGCCTCATTAAATGTGCTGGTGTGACATAGCGGGTCCTGGTAGATAAGGCCATTTCAGGACCGTTATGTACAAAATGTCAGAAGAACAGCAATATCACCACTAGTTTGAATACCTGAAATGGCTTCTCAAGGCTAGAACTGACATACAATGCTGAGAGCTCCAGTACAACAAAAGATAGCCTGGGAATAGCAGGCCAGCGGCCAGGGTTATCATTAATGCATCTGAACTCCAAACAGACACCACTCTTCTGATGAAATGCTCCCCACTGAGGAATCCTTTATAGCTCAGGGTGGGTTATTTGTTTCATATCTTTACTTTGCATGCTTTCCCATACCGCCTTCCTGACCTAAGAGAGACACTTAAAAACAAGCCTTAAATCTGTGAAAGAGAACTACAAAGAGATATGACATATAAAATAACCTGAGGACCAGTCTCAAAACATGTTAACAGGAGTCCAAATCATAGAATCATAGAATGGTTTGCATTGGAAGGGACCTTAAAGATCATTTAGTTCCAATCCCCCTGCCATGGGCAGGGGCACCTTCCACTAGACCAGGTTGCTCAGAGCCCCGTCCAGTCTGGCCTTGAACACTGCCAGGGATGGGGCATCCACAGCTTCTCTGGGCAACCTGTGCCAGTGTCTCACCACCCTCATCATAGAAAATTTCTTCCTAATATCTAATCTAAATCTGCTCTCTTTCAGTTTAAAACCATTGCCCCTTGTCCTATCACTACAGGCCCTGTATAAGTCCCTTAATACATAGAAAGGCCGCTATAAGGTCTCCCCAAAGCCTTCGCTTCTCCAGGCTGAACAACCCAACTCTTTCAGCCTTTCCTCATCAGAAAGGTGTTGCAGCCCTCTGACCATTTTCCAGCCCCTCCTCTGGACCTGATCTAACAGGTCCGTGTCTTTCTTGCACTGGGGACTCCAGAGCTGGATGCAATATTTCACATGGGGTCCCACCAGAGCAGAGTAGAGGGGGAGAATCCCCTCCCTCGGCCTGCTGGCCATGCTACTTTTGATGCAGCCCAGGATACAACTGCCTTTTTGGGCTGCAAGTGCACATTGCCAGCTCACATCCAGTTTTCATCCACCAGTATCCCCAAGTCCTCTCCACAGGGCTGCTCCCAATCCATTCACCATCCAGTTTGTACTGGTACTGGGAATTGCCCAGGTGCAGGATCTTGCACTTGGCCTTGTTGAACTTCATGGGGTTCACATGGGCCCTCTCCTCAAGGCTGTCAAGGTCCCTCTGGATGGCATCCCTTCTCCCAAGTTAATCAGCTGCACCACTCAGCTTGGTGTCATGTGCAAACTTGCTGATACAAATGAAGCACAACATCAAACATGGCTGGTGTGGGAGTACGTAGTGACCAACCATCAAGAAATGCTCCTGCTAATCAGTTTTTCTATCATTCAAGGTACCAAATATTAGCTCCGCTAACAAAGGGAAGAGAAACTTTGGTTGAGACTAAACATACAGGAATGTCTCGCTTTATCTTGATTTTTTAATGTTGAAGCATCAGTCCTGCTCACATGTTGATAATGTTACGTGTACTGGTCCAACACCATGCTTCACCTAACATTAGGCCCAGTCTAAAATTTAAGAAATTAGTTTAAACTAGATGATGGGATTCCCTGTGTCACTAACTGATGGAGACAATCACCTTCCCAAGGTAATTCAGCCCATCCTACAATAGGTATCCTGGATTCTTGGACTGACCTATTCTTTGAAGTCATCCAGCTCTCCCCATCACCTAGAAAAGCAAGAATTCACCAAACACCTAAGCCAAATTACGAATCTACTGTTGCCAAGTTTCCCTCCCTTATTCCCTGCTTTTCTCTCCTTCTGACCCTGATTGCCCTTCTTTCCCTATTTCTAGCTATGCCCATACCCACACCCTTCAACGTGATGTCTCCTCCCTTGCCCAGTCAGAAGTAAGCGGATTTCACTTACAAATTCAGTCACTTTCTTGCCTTTTTAGTTCTCTGCCATTTCAGTGAATTGAATGAACCAATTTATCCAACAATCAGCAGGAGCAAGCAGCCACATTTGCCCTGCTTTGGTGTTAAAGAGCTTATAATTCACCTCAAGTCATGTCATGAACCATATGTGTAAGCATCCTCGTACACAGAGTTACTCATCTGCTCACAGAATAAAGCTAATGAGTCAAAAATCTAAAAAACAAATCTTCCTTTCTCCTCCCCCACACCATAAATCAGGTATTAATAACACCCATGAAAAAACTATTTTGAAGGCAAACCCATGGCTCATGAAGCACTAAGCCTCGAGCACAAAAGAACCTTTGTCCAAACACATTCAGACACATGTGAATGGCAATAAAACTCACCTATGTGCAAGTATTAACATCTGGACTTAAAAACAACCCTGGTGGATGCACAAGGGGAAGGAGACCTTTCAAATAATTGAAAATGTATATCTAAGTATTTTGCTCCTTTTCTTACAATTGCAAGGGTGCTGCAGCTGCTATGTCTATGCTTATAAATAAGACAGGTCAAGGCTCATTCTCTGACCCTCAGGGCAATATGCACAGCACAGCTTGTGTCCATATGGCTAAATTTTCTCCCTCGCACCCTCCCATACAGCATGGCTTCATTCATACTGCTTACTGAGAAAAGCCACGAGAGCCCATGCTAATTCCCAAACCATGCCTAGATGAGGGCTAGTTAGCAGGGAGAAAAGCCAGGGCAAAGAGCACAGGATGATGCAGGGCAGTGCTTGCGCCCACACCTTGGACCTATGCAGTTTGCTAGTATGGATGCAGCTAGTGAGAGCAGAGACACACACAAGAAGTCTTATGTCTGTATATTTAACATAACTAGAGTTTGATCAGAGATGAGCTAAAGTCAGAATCTGCAATGCAAACACCGCAGAAAGAAAATTAATTTTTGCCTTCCTCCCAGCTAATGCAGTTGCACTATAAAAACTATCCTAACAGCATATTCCTCCTTAGCACCTATTCATATGCAGTATCACATACCCTTCCTGGCTGGATCTCACTTATTATTGCTGATAAGAAATCTGACTCCTATGTTCTAATCCACAAAAATGTCATCACAAACCAGGATTTACCAATTCCGCAAATAAAATCTATTTTCCAGGCAAGGCTGGCTTCCTAATGTGCAGCTATTCAGAAAGGTGTGGGAACACCAATGCTCATTCTACACAGTATTCCCCTGTCCTGGGAAAGGTGTTTTGGAGAGGGAAGACTTCATGTGCCTCTAGCATGAAAGTCAAAATGAAATATTCTGAAAGATGCACTGTTTGCCTTGCAGCATTAGAATCAAAATGCCGTGTGGTCTTGAGAGAGCTGTGCTGCTTCTCAGAAAATGAGGAAAGAAAAATGAGCAGTAGCCTTCAGTGTGACCACTGTGTGTTCTAGCATTTCATTTATGGTTTGCCTTCACCAGAGGATTAATTTGCTGTTAATCTGAACCCTCCCTATTCAGAGGCTTCACATCAGCAGTGTCTTGGAAAGAACAGTGTCTCTCAGGACCTTCTCATAATCAAACTACAGAAACATGGTGTGCTATTAGGACAGGAACTAAACTAGCTGGAAAAGTGTTTAGAGTGTAGTTATCAATGATTCATTTTTCACAGTGAAAGGATAAATCAAGTGGGGTTTTGCAGAGGTCAGTCCTAGATCCGGTTCTAATGAAAATATTTTCATTTTCCTACACACAGAGTACCTGGATGATGACCAGGATGCTGGAATATGGATAATGTTTATTACATTTGCAGACGATACCAAGTTAGGAAGAGCTGCAATAAAGGGGGAGGGAGAGAATTCAACGTGATCTTGAGAGGCTGGAGATACAGACAAGTCCAAGATACCAAAGTCAGCCAGGAACAATCCACTAGCCAAATACAGAAGGAAAATCAGCTTTCCACATAGCAGTCCTGCAGATCTCAAGGATGAACATCAGCCAGTGATGTCAGGCAGATGATGGGCCTCAGACCACAAAAATCTAAACCCTTTCCTTTTGCTCAACAGTAGTAAGACCTTAGCTAGAGTACTCTGCTTGGTCTGGAGCTCTTGGCTGAAACATGGGTCTCCAGGAGAGAGCCCAGAGAAAGAAAAAGAACAACTACTAATTTAGGCAATACCGGTACCATCATCATAAATAGCAGAAGACTGAGAAGGAACCTGAGGGATGTGAAAACAGGCTTCAAAAATATAAAGGTTGCTAGACAGCAGAAAGAAATAATCTGTTTTCTATGCTCTTTTGGACACATGAGAAGTAATGGGCTAAGAGAAATTGCATCAGGAAAATTTTGGTTAGTCACTAGGAAAACACTTCTAATGAAAAGGAAAGCATGAAAATGCATTGCCAGAAGAGCCTCCCCTGACCAAATATCTGTCAGGAGTGGTCAGTGTCCATCCTGCTCAGTGACTAATGAGCTCTTGAAAGGAGCTTACAGTTGCATGACTCAAGAGTAAAGCAGTTACCTCTCCCTGTGTGCAAGGAGATCCCGACAAAGCCAGCTGTGTTAGCAACTTTAAATCGCCTGCTAGCCACAGACACAGTACTATTCCAAATCATTCTTGGTTTCCCAGTCCCTTTCCCCGAATCTCCAGAGCCTTCTAGACTGAATCCAGACTAACTCAGTCCCAGTTGTCCGCTTGATCATCAAGTCTCCTTACCTATATATGACAACTGATCTTTGACTGTCTCTGTTCTTCCAGTCGGCAATGATAAGCTCTATATTAAGCCAACCGGGCCTCATGTTGCCAGCTGACCAGTAGCTCTTTCCAAAACACTTTTTAACCTTATAAGGGTGGCAGAGAAGCATATTAGTTTGGGAAGCAGATAGAAAACTCAAATCTGTCCAGTGGGAGCTAAATAAAAGGTGAACCTTTAGATCATCTATGCAGATCACCTACACAAGCCAAAGTGAGCAAAAGATTGGAAGAGGCAATGTGCGTTTTCAAGTCCTTACAGACATGACAAACTGTGCCCCAGAAATTTAGTCCAAATGGGTTTTTCCTTCACACTCCCCCACGCAGCCAACCATTACCAGCAAAAAGAAGATGTTTCAAACCTACAGCGTGACAGGGGGAAAAAAAAGCAAGAAAGACCAGAAGCACTCTGCAAGTATTACTGGGAAATCTGGGGGTGCACCGTGTCCAGGGGATTGTAGGAAATGCCTTCCCATGCCCCAAAACACACCTCATCAGGATCAGACCTCCCAACCCCTGAACGTGAGGAAGGCAAAGCACCCAAGAGTCACCTCTTCATTATTACAAGTCCCATCTCCTCTCTTCCTCAAATTATCTAGGACTGTGATTTGAAACAGAAAACTTCTCATTAGCATCTCTTACTTGTGAGACAGTTAAGTGTTTGATTTACTGTTTTCAAGCAGCATAAAAGCCACCAGTCATCAGGCTGACAGCTTTCATCCTTGAAGGAAGAATGTATTTCTATTCACCTTTTGCACTTCTGCCTTGGAACAACAAACTGTCATTTCTTCATAACACCGTTAAATGACTCCACCACCCACATCCACATCTTCACTCTGTGTCTTTGGAGCTGCTCAACCTGTATTTCCTTTCCTTTCTTCTCCCTCTTTGTTTCAGAGAAGCACATTTAGGCGTTTACTGAGAGCTGTATCCTGCCTTGTCTCCCCCCTGCCCAAAGCCCATCCAATCCATATTATAAAGTGGAGCTTGATTTGGATGGGAGCTTTCACAATGTGACGCTTGTAAATCACCATCTAAGTGTTGCAGAGTACCAAAGCCTGAAATAACCAAGCATTCGGAGAGTGAGCAGCAGTGACCTGGTCAGTGGTGCTGTTCTAGCAGTGGATGTTGCTTGACACCTAACCCAAATAAATGCATCACCTTGACAAAGCAAAGAGAAAAAGAAAAACCGCAGACAAGGTAGCCTTTCTCTACAGTCACTACAACAGACAGAGGAGAGCAGCAGAGCTGTGACCACTGGCATGAAGGATTTTGCTGATGTTACCAAATCGGCTGTAGCAAAGAAAAAGCCATAAGGTTGGTCCCAGCTGTACAGGAGAAGGGAAACCTTGGGGCAGCAGCTTGGGCTCTGCCCGCTTTTTCTTTGCACTCATTTCTCCCCTGGGCATCTCACTTAAGGTAGGATTCATGACGCAGCGATCAGGCACACAAATTTCACTTCAGGGAGACGCTAAGTGCTTAACACTAACAAAACGAGTCACCAAAAAAAATACTGATTTCCTGCCCAGGCACCTCACTAAATTTCTTCCTACCTGACTTACTCTGACATCTATCTCAGGCTGGCATCCTCTGCGCACGCCCGGGAACACCACCAGCTCAGCTAAGCACCCCTGAAGGACCATCTCCTCCAGCAGTCTCCTGCCACACTGACAGCAGCGGCAGCGGTACAAAGCCCAGCAGTCACAGCCGCTCTCCATCAAAAAAGCGCATGCAACAGCCACCTTCTGCAACCTCGTCAGTGGAGCTCAGGAAACAAGAGAGGCACTTCCAAACCCCAGCTCAGCCTCAGGAGGGCTTAATAAATTCCACATCCTGAAGGGACCAGAGAGCCCCACTGAAGGAGTTGCCTTCTCCTGCTGGGGAAGCTCGGCAGCTTCACAGCCCTGAGCCCAAAAGCCACAGGGCAAAGCCTTGTTGCGAAGCTTCACCACCGCATGGGCAGATTTGAGTTTTGCAACCCAGGTGGGGAAGGGCTGTGTCCCTCAGAGCAGCCCTGATGGTCGGCGCTGCTGCTCTTCTCTCAGGAGCCAGAGTAGCAAAAGCCTGGCCAGCCCAGCCATGTAGGTTAAAGACCACTAACATTTCCTCGCTTTAGTCATCAGCCATGCAAGGCAAACACCTCCTGAGTGCCTCAAGTGGGTCCTGGGTACAGAGGCAGAGAAACTGCTGGCAGCATGGCATTTGGCTCCTGCAGCCTTCACACTGGGACTGGGAGAACTGGTGTCTAGTCCTGATTCCTGGCTGATGCACACAAGCACCTGAATGCTCATGTGGATCATGCTTTACATGCCTCCTGGCCTCAGTTCTCCATAAAGCATCTCCCAGCACCCTGTGGGGTACCCGAAGGCTAATGCAGAGCTTTCGAGTGGCAGTGAGTGGGACCCGTAAGTGCTCTCATAGACAGGTACAGCCTTTGCCATTGCAGGCGCAAGAGGAAATGAGTAAAAACATATCTGCATTCCCTCGGACTTCAAAAAGAATCAAATCTCGATCCAACCCTTTTAGTGACGGTTACAAGCTGGAGGACACTTCATAGCAAGAATCAAAAAACATCATGAGAAAAGACAAGCTACAGCTCCTACCGCTCTGTCACACTCTCAGGACTGTGTCATTCTTCTGTGGGCCCCCACTACAGTGTTTTTATCGTTTTCTTGCTTTCCTTTCTGCTCTCTTTCATAGTCCCCCACAGTTTCGATCAAAGTTGCATTTCGCCGCTTCTTGTTCTCCCCAACCCCTTGCATTCCTGGAAGGAAAACAAGGACAGGCAGAACTGGCTGGCCATAAAAAGCAGTTCTCACAATGAAAGCAGCGCTTTCCAATAAAACTTAAGCACTCTAGCTGCGCTGCCTGTGCTTCGCTTCCCTGCTTTAGGGCACATCTGCAGAGATATGGCAGCCTCAGATGGGTGACATAAAAAGTAAAGAATAATTCTTAACAACCAAGCAACTTCAGCCTTGCCAAAAAAGTAGCCAATGCACCCATTCCAGCTACTGCACTCTTCTAAACATGTTGATCTCTAGAGCCCCCCTCCCACCAGAGCTGGTGACTGAACCAACCCCCAGATTTTACTTTTCCCTTAGTTGACTTGTTTATTGCCAAATCAAAAAAAAAAAAAAAAAAAAAAGGCACTTTTGAAATGTTATTTATGAAGTGCCGCTAAGTAAGCGCATGCATGCACACATAAAACCACACAGGGCTGTGGTTCC
>JAVJGI010000062.1:79385115-79406431 GCA_035590275.1 Ibycter americanus
TTGTTTATTGCCAAATCAAAAAAAAAAAAAAAAAAAAAAAAAGGCACTTTTGAAATGTGATTTATGAAGTGCCTCTAAGTAAGCGCATGCATGCACACATAAAACCACACAGGGCTGTGGTTCCAGCTGTAAAAAAGAAAAAAAAAGAAAAAAAAAAAAAAAGCGGCGACAGGAACTCTCACTGCATAATAAACACTACCTGAGCAAGCCTTTTTCTTTGTCTGTGAAGGCTTGGGGCCAGCTCTTTGGGGAGAGGCATAACTGCATCATTTCATTAGCTTCCTTTGGGTTGTGAAATGATGCTTTTTTGTTTCATTTGGAAAAACTTCTCTTAAAAACGGCGCACGAACATGAAAGACAACTATCAGCCAGTTCAAACTAGGCCATCCCTGCATGTCCAAATAGTTTAACAGTGCTCACTAATTTTTACAAGCATCTCTCCCATCATCAAAAAGGAAGGCCACTTAATTTTCATTTTAAAGGGCAAAAGAAAAGCCTATTAATCTCCAGTCCATCTTTGGTTAATAAGAGTGCTGTGTACTCTGTCCCAAAGCAGCAGTCATCATCCGAGATGCTCTCACAGCTATTTGCAGAGCAGGAGCTCTTGCATCACTCTTGTAAACTCAAATGTAAGCCACTGAGAAGCAAAACAGGGTTTTCAGCAAGAACTGAGGTCGTTTGCTCTAACTTGCATGCTCTGAGTGGGTAACTGTGAGCAAAGCATTTTCAGCCCCAAGACACGCTCTGTGGTAAAGCCCAGGCCAGCAAAGGTGGTGTGCGCAGGGTGACAGGGACCTGCAGCCCCTGCTCAGCTCTGCAGAGGAGCTCAAAATTGCATCTCCGGAGGTCCATGCTCTGAGCTTTACCTCAGCTCCTGCTCTCCTCCCCAGGCCTGTGGAAGTTCAGATATTTTTAGCTGTTTGCCATGAGTGAAGGAATGTCTTTTCCTAAGTTACCTCATTCATAAGGGCAGCTCTGCCAAGACAAACAGGTCCTGAGTGTGATTACACTGACTTCAGCCAGGGGAGAGAGCTCACACCACATTAATGTGCATGCTCAAATCGTAAGTACCTGGAATTATTAGTATTTATGGTGCATGAAATTACATTTCGGACTTCCTCACCTGGCCACACAGATAGGAGGGGGAGGCTATTTCACATCCTCCCTGCCCTTACATGTCCGAGCACTTCTGAAAGCAAGTGAGCAGCCCTGGAAGCCCCAAGATGAGCGTGGGGTCATCATGGGGTGCTCCTCGAGCTGGGGCCTTTTCAGGAAAACATGCCAAAAGGAAAGACAGTGGCCAACAGCAACTCCATTTCTCACCTGGGGAAATCTGCTCAATGCCAGGCTTGCGTTGTTAATCACCCACTCACCTCCGTATGCCTTTACACTCATCTCATCAGAGCCATCCCATAAGCAGACAGCAATTAACACCCTCCTGAGCGAAGGGACCAAGGACTCAACAAATAACCCCTGTATAAAACTATTGTGCCTCAAACACCAACTATTAACTCTCAAAAACATCATCTACATTGTAAAACCAGCATAACACTCACCTTTCACGAGTGAGAAAGCTAAACCATGAACATTAATTGACTCGCCCAAGGCCACCAAGGCAAATCTGTGTCAGAGTAAACTAAAGCCAGCAAAGCTGCTCCCTTGCTCTGCCCCACAACTGCCTGTGTGATCCCAGGCCTGAAGGACCTATACGCTGGGGGAACAGGGCTTTTCTGCTTCACAGGGCGGCCAACCAACCCATTAGAGGTGTTCAGACACAATTTTACCTGCAGATACCACATACGCGCTGATAGCTACTTGGAGGTGTGGGCTTAGGCACTTTAGGCGTGCCAGGTGGGGAAATGTCGGTATTAAAAAATTTGGCAGACCCCCAGAAACATAGGAAAAGCTAGTGCAGTGCACGGCCAGAACTTTTCTCGTCTTATGCACCACTAGCAAATATATATTGAATGGAGGTGCCTAATCCATAGGGAATTAGTATACAGACAGGCTTAAGATGGGAAAATACTACTATGCAGCCCCCCAAAGTCCTGTTTTATCCACTTTTGGGATGTACCCGAGAATTACCACGCAGGCTTCTGCCACAACCTCAGAGCTGCTCTGCACTGCATGGGTTGTTGCACTACGAGCACTCGCTGGCTTTTCATTAACATAAATTGCAATGTAGGTGACAACGGGCAAAGAGACAATTACACCCACCCTCTCACAAGGGTGTGCGTTCGTCGCGGTGTGTCTCACGCACGACGTTTGTCATCCTCTCAGCAGCGACAAACTCAGGACCAACAACAACAACAAATAGGCTTAATCCTTTTCCAGGGAGTTCTTGTCTGCAAAAGTCCTCCTTATGAAAGACAGATGTGGACCTGCCAGTCCAGTCAGATGCAGAAAGCCTTGGTAAATGCAGGAATGAATGTTCTCGCACACAGCATTGGCAAGAAATAATGGGGAGATTCAAACAATGAAAGAAGCAAATCATTTCAATATGACATGCTGGATTGGAGAACAATTTCAGGCCACGGATGTAGAAATCAAAGACCATCATCTCTGGCAATCCCAAAGGAAAACAAACCTTTCCTTTCCCCAGAACGTGAAGTTATAAGCCAAGGTGGAGTGAATTGAGACTGAGGAAGGGAATGATCCCTGTTCAGCGAGGCACATTGCAATAATCAGAGCGCACACGTTACTGGAGACGTAATTTAAAGCAGAGATCAAATTCTACAAAGCAAGACAAAAAGAAAAGTAATAGTAAAGGAATGCTATGAGCAACAGGAAACCCCAGCACTGACAGGGCCTTGCTGAACACTACACAAACCACACGGCACAAGCCGCACCTGAGAGGACCTTTCATATTGCACAAATATTCAATCCCCCTGCCAGGCTGCGTGCATGATATTTCTTTGCTTTTTATTAGCTAAGATCAAAATCCAGCATCTAATGAAAGCCCTAAGCCTCTCTAACCAGCAGGAATAAGGAAGATGCCAGCCTGATTTCCTGGATTAAGACAAAACAACAGGAAAGTTTGGGAGGTCTGAGTTTTAGACTCCTGGCAGCAAAGTGTGGCAGCACCACATCTGTTTCCCCTATCAAAGAAAATGCCCAAGCCCACTTTTACGGTGATGTCAACAGCAGCTTCCTAAATTAAAAAAAAATCACCGTTGTTTGGAAATCCAGAGCGCCCGGCTAAAATCAACAAGGTGACAAACAACAGCTCAGCAAAGCTCAGCCCATTGCTGGATGCCACAGACGTCTCACAGACGTACCGACCCCCCGAATCGCTCGCCAATGGACAGGAAACTTCCCACCCTGAACAATGCACGTGTAGGTGGTGACAAGCCTGAAAAATGCACCAAGATGGAGAACTCCAGACCCAAAGCAATGCTTTCCTCATCTGGCAAACGTCATCCCTCTGCTCACCAGCTCTGCAAAGATAGGAGATGCTGGTTGTATTAATTCTCAGTCTTCATGTCCTGTCTTTCTTTTTTACTAAACTGAAATTATATCTCAATTCTCCCCTCAGATCGTTACTTCAATTACTTTCTTGTATGTTTCTTTCATTTCATGTTAACGTGTTCCCGATTTCTTTCTAAGCAAAATAATAGCAGTTAATTTAGAAAGCTTGATGCGTAGGTGAGTTAGGTCCATTTACCTCTCTCTGGCCTGCAAACCAACCAGCTTTGACTCTTATAATCCCTTGGGAAATCAGGATGACATTTTAGGGAGGGGTACTGCGGTTAAGAAAACACAAAAAATATAGAGAGGTGTTTGTTATTCATCCACCACCTCAAGGCCATTTTGGGGTAACGTGGCACTTCTACATGTGCCTCCTTCATGTCGACTTTCACAGCTGGGGGCATGTTAATTTCTTCAGTCTTCCAGTTGCTTTTCTCCCCAGAAAGATGCCAAACCTTTTTTTGCAAGCTACAGGGATCATCACACAAGTTTCTAATCACAAGCATTTCTGCTGTGGGTGACTGCAAGTGATGATTCAAACAACGCGAGTCCTGTTCCAATACAAGAGCGTAAAAATGCAGCCGCTGCTGCTTGGAACGTGGCCACTGCTTAGCAGAGCAGAAACACACCGCGAGTTCCTGGGAAAAGCAAGAGGGAGTCATTTGCGTAGCATGTGAAAGGTTAGGTAAAGCTGGGGAATTTACACAGACATAGGAGGGATGGAGATTCCAGCACCACCGGCTTGAGCATCAGTGCAATACTGACTCACGCAACAATCCCCTGCAGCCCTTCCCTAATGCCCTCTTCCTCCTTTTAACCCCTACGCATCCCACTGTTGAAGCGAAAAACACAGGAGCTGACTTGCTGCAACACTAAAGGCTCTAAGTACAGTGCAAAGTTGCCTTTTTCCAGCCAAGACCATACATAAAAACAATACCTGTCCTCCCTCTTCAGCCCAGGGGAATCCCATACATGCCTGCAGGTTGCCACTAGCTAAGGAGAAAAACACAGGCAGTTCCACATTGTTCCCTTCCATCCATAGCTCTTGTTCACCTGCTATCAGTCTCCCATATTTATCATTGTGAAATCAAGTTATGTATTTGAAAATATATATCAACTGTCTGACGTTTGAAAATCTATTTACAGCACTTGTCTTCTCATTTTTCTGTTTACTTTACGACCTTGATTTGATCGAAAAGACATTTTGGAATATTGATTTCAGTCAAATTGCAAATAAAAATTGGCTTTCTTGAAGAAAATGATGCATAGATTTTATAGTCAACAGACAGGAAAATCTCTGAGTTGCTCTTGCATAGAGAAATAATTGGCCCATTTAAGAGGGATATGTTATGTTGTATAACTCAGGAGACCTGGGCTGTGTGCTGGGGAGATTGGGAGCTCAAGACCCGCTCACAGTCCAGCATCATCAGACCCATTTATTCAGTCTGTGTTTCCACTTTCCCAGTTGTGATGACGAAAAGCTCTGCAGCAAAACTTGGCATTTAACTCTTTCTGTTCTCTACTGCATCAATCACCATGCCACCAGCTCTGCTGCTCTCTCCATCAAGCTTTTGGTAAAAGGTGGATGACTGGGTCTGGACCTTCTCCAGCTGATGGAGAAGGTAAGTGACATTGGCTCGTTTTGTACATAAACATTTTGCCAGTAACACTTTGTCAATGAGACGCATGAAAAATCACACACCTGACATGGCTATGCAAACAGAGTGCCTCATGCTGGGGCCAGGAGCTCTATCCGCTGCTTCATTTCTCCTTCCAAGCAACAGAGTTAAACTACATGAGCTAAAAAACTTTTTGGCAGACACTAGCTATGTTTTTACTGGGAAATTTATTAATAGAGTTTGGCTGGTGGAGTTTTAAATCCAAGTAAGTAAAGCAACCCTTCATTTGAGGAGGAAGAAAAAAGGTATCGTTACAAAGGATACAGCTTGTGTTCATTGCAGGGTTGTGAACAGTCACTAGAGATGGATCCACCTTTCTGCTAGAGGGAAGCCCTAAAATCCTCTGTGCGACGTGGTCCAAGTGCCTTCCCACCCCATCCAGGGGCTTACCGAGTGCCAAACCCTGTGTATCACTCATTGCCCTATGATGATGACAACGGGGGGGGGGGGGGGGGAAGTGTCAATGCATTCAAAGACAAAAGCTTTGCAAGACCTGATGTGGCTCCATATATGAAGATTCCAGCTGGGAATCTTCATACCAACTAAAAGGACTGGAGGCCTGTTGAACCAAGACATACAGCCAAAATAATTTCAAGTGAAGAGAAGATCTAGTGAGGTGGTAACTCCCCCTGCAAAGCTTCTCCATGAAGAAGATAATTATCAGCTGCTGAGCTGCCTCTGATAAGGGCTGTTTCTGCAGCTTTAGCAGCCACTCATTGCTCAGTGGTTATAACTCTTCATCAGTTGGCCAGTAAAACAGACAGATTTGGGTTTTTTTATGGGAAGAATGACTAATTATTCAGTTATAGCAGACAGAATGTGGAGTGGGAATGTACTGACCCACAGAGCACTGGAAATTCCTGCAGACGGGTGCAGAAAGACTGTCTCTCTACCCTGCATTACAAGATGCCTCTCCACCACTGCCTTAATTAAGCAAAGCAACCAGATTGCTTTACAGACCTTCAAACCCGCCTCTCATACATTCTGACCAACCGTCTTAATTTCAGTCACAAAACAGGAGTGTCACAAGACTATGCAGCACTTTAGGCTGAGGACACAAGTATGGGTTCTAGCCCTAATCCACTGCCCATGCATGTCGGTAACCACCTAACCCGGAGAGGAGCATCCTCCTGAACCTTCTGCAATGAGCCAGCCAGGACAAATCTTAGCCTGAAGCCACTTGTAACATGACTAGACCTGCACGCGTATTCCCAGGAGCCAAGGAGAAAGTCTCCTTCCCTCCAGCATCACAGCCCAGCCAATGCCAGCACATGCTTCCCAGCATCATACGAGAGGAGAGGACCTCCTCGGGCAGGTGTCATCCTCAGCCACGTCACACAGTTGTTACCTGCCTCCTCCTAGCCAGAGTGCATGCCCAGAGTGATGTCAGTGTCTACACGGAGACAGAAGACACTTTTGGCCAAAGCTCAGCCCTCAACAGTAACACACAAAATAAGCAGAGCAACGGTGGCTGTGTCAGCTGCTTCTCCTGCATGTCTCGGCTCTGGGCAAGACAGACTTCCCACAGATATGCAAGAATTTTCTCTTTGGAGTCTCTGCTGAAACTAGCATGAGGCCCCATTTAATAGGAGTTGTGAGGATGTACTTGATGCACCTGTTGTGATGCCCAAACAACTCACAATCTCCAAAACACTGCTCTTCACAACCTCGTGGTGAAGCAGGGCACTGCTGTGACTCTCATTTCACGAAACCCCGTCTGGGTTGCTCACCCACGTTGCCAGTCTATGGCAGCCTACGGACCTGGATATGTATCACCAACAGGGCTGACACTACCATCGAGGTACAACTGGAAAGAGCATTCCCATGCAGACTTTTTTCTTAGAAAAGGAATAAAAATAATCCATCAGAACTTGCAGAAAGAAACAGTTCTTGGAAAACTTAAGGCCAGAGTTTCAGACTCAGGGGAGTCTTCTACATCTGAGAAAATGGGACAACTAGAAATATGGAAGCAACCCAAACTTGCCAAGAAGTGGTCTCTGCAACTTGCTGCAAAGCCGACATCTATATTTGTTTATGCTACTTCTGCGCTTGGCAATAAAAATAAATAAATAGCTTTAGTCAGCTGTGTCCTGAAAGAACAGCCACATCATGTAGCAAGTCCTCCAAGGTGTCAGGACTGCAATTGGGCCCTGGAGAGCCTGAAAGGGCACAGGTTCACTGTTTGGGCTGAAGAACGAGCAGTCCCTTTCGGTCCCACAAGCACAGCTTACCTGTGGGGCACAGGGCTGCAGTGGCAAAACAGCTTCAGCAGAGCCAACCTGTACACAGTCAGCTCAGCACAGCTAAACTCACAGCTGCAGGGTCAGCTTCCAGGCAATGAGATGCCATGTGCTAAGTTAGTATAGCCCTGTGAGACCTTATGGAATTACATCTGGCCCCTACAGCAGGTGGGCTGCAGCTAATGACTCCAGCCAAATCTCCAGCTCAATGTCTTATTAAAGCAAATCCCTACATAACACTACTGACTCGTTATGGCAGATGCCATTTGCCGCTTACAAGAGAGGCAAAGGAAGCTTCTGGGTAGGAGGAACCTCCAGATGCAAAACTTGGTGACAAGGAGTGATGTCCTGCTGTTTTGAGAGCACACACGTTACCCAACGGGACAAACACCAAGAGGAGGAGAATTCTGAACTTTCTGAAGCAGTTCTCAATGTCACCACTGAACTTACCAACAGCTACCAGAAAGACACTAAAGATAATTTCCCTCTTAAATTTACCGTAAGAAACAATACCTATTAGCCAAAGCTGCCCTTGAAGTGACAGCTAGGGTATATAAGTGAATCTCAATCTATAAAATAAGGGGATCAGGCAACAGGTAGCCTATACTGTAGATACTTGCCTTAAAAATGCTGTCATTGCAACATTCACATTTGCTCCTAATCCATCTGCAGGAAACCTTCAAATACAAAACGTTATTAAATCCAGAAACAATAAATTATCTACAAGGAAAAGGGAGAAGAGGCAGCTCCTTTAATCTCCCAACAAAGAAGCAAAGGAAATTGCATCATACCCAGATGGGAGACCAGTGTGGCCGGCCAGACAGAGGGATCGGTGCGCTGGCAGTAATGACATTGCTTCCACAGATCCACAGACAGGCACCAGCTACAGAGAAAAGGGCCAAAGCAAATGCCTAGATCCAACTCCCTCTTGGCCATCCCAAAGTCTTGATGCAATTTTTGTATCTAGTTGCTATTTCTCATTTAAAGGGCATCAGGCCCTTGGCCCTGGAGGGGTGTGAACTTTGCCACTCAGACACGTCGCTAATGCAGTTCTCAAACAACATGGGAAAGTTACAGTTCTCTTTCGCCAAGTGTAAAACCCACCAACTCTACAAAGTGCGGCTGAGCTGAAAAACTACACTTGTCTTAATTTTCAGGGCAATGTAAAAAGAAATGAGAAGCAGCTTTTTGACTGAGTTTTCTTTTTTTTTTTTTTAGCACTGCAATCTGGTTTGGTTTGTTGTTTTTTTTTCTGATCCATTATCTCGTCAGTAGCAACAGAGTTTATTTTCTGGCCTCCTTCCACAAGCTCTCTGGGTCAGATAGTGGTATTTGTTTTAATGTAACAAATATGGTTGTTAACCAAAAAGCGGCAGATGTTTATCCCCAGAATGTTCCCCACACGATCCCAACCCCCCTTTCACCAAGATTACTTCTGTCTGAATTAAGTGCATTTAAAAACCTGTCTGAACTACTCCAGAGACCAACAAATAACTGTTACTTAATGGAGAATGATACCCTCCAGCCTTTGTTCCCTCTGGCCATGCCCCTTACCATTTACACCTCCTCAAAGCAAAGTACTGCCAAATCAGAGGACCACCACTTCACACTTGGTCTCCCTCTCTTATTGCTGGGGAAGGGGTTTTTCTGTGCATCAGCACCCTTGAAGGCTTAATGTGTGGAGCCCCAGTACACCATTAGCCTTGACCCAGCTGTAGCAACTCTCCAAAAAAAGGAAAGGAAGAGCAGAAATGAACAGGAAGCCATGTTCACAGCCAACTACATGAAGGCAGATGATCTGCCACTGCCTGAGACCAAGCTTGCAGCCAGTTACTACAGAGCCACCGAGAAGCAGTAACTATTGCTCACTGAGGCCTGCAAAGCCCTGATACACCATCTGCTTTTGCTCCACCATCCATCTTAACTGCAGTTTCATGCTCACCAGGGAGCATCCCACAGCACAGACGGCCGAGGCGTTGCTGCTCACTCTGTCGATACAAGATCCAGTTTAAGGGAACAGTTCCTCACCTTGTCTAAATTGGCCATTCCTAAGGATCTGTCGAAAAGCTGGGTGCAAAATAAAGCCAAATGTAGATCTAACCCTGGAGAAGCAGAACAGACACTAACAGCGGTGACAGGGAGCTCCAAATTTCTGTAGGGACCTCAGCACCTACCTGTCAGCCTGAGTGACTTGGCACGGCAGAGGTTAACTCGCAGAGCCACAGATGGGGGAAAAACCATTTTAAATTAGAGGCAGGAATATTTATCAGCTAAAAGAAAAACCTCCCTCTCCATTGGGATCTGCCTTGGTAAACACAGAAGACACAAATCAACCTAATTGCCCGTCCAGCCCCTCACCCCACATCCAGCCAGTGCGCAGAGCCGGTCCCCTTTGCTCCCTCCAGCAGGACGCTCCGCAGCTTTCCTTCTCTGAAGTTTGCTTATATTACTGGCTCCCTTTGCTGACATTGGCAGCTTGCTCAAGCCTTTGCAAAACTATTTTTTCTTGGATATACTTAATCTATCTTATTTTTATCCCATCTGTGAGAAAAAATGGCCACAGCGCAAACCGATCTGCTTCGCAATGCTGCCAGCTACGTGGGTCCCATGACCTCCAAGCTAGGTTGCCCCAATGTTTTCTGTTTATCTGGTGCTGCTCTTGTGCGCTCACCCATGTCCTATCCCTAACCAGCATGCATTTTTAAGTCCTGTTAAAAGCCTCTTTCAAGGTGAGTTAACTGAGCCTCATGCATACTATACTGCTGAGTGTAGACTTTCCAACCTTTCTTTTTCCATATAAAGTTTTAAATAGGTTTAGATTGAAAATCTTCCTGAGGGATGTCACATGTTCTTCACACGTGGGTCTTGAAAATGAAGTTGGAGGCACTCCCTGAGAGAATGTACTACAGCTCAGGGTTTCCCAAACAAGGATACATAGAATCATAGAATGGTTTGGAAGGGACCTTAAAGATTATCTAGTTCCAACCCCTCTGCCATGGGCACATGGACCGCTAATGTCACATATACCGCTTCAGAGGGATACAGGGCCAAGAAGAGAGGCAGTATCGGCTATACCTATGGCAGCTGCTGGCAATGGTGGAAGTACTGCTGTCAGGGACAGTACCACTTGGAAAACAAAGGTGAGATGCTGCTGTAATTGCCATGGGAGTTAATTCAAGGAAAGTCTATGGCTGCCATTATCCCGGAAGACGGACTGAATGGTCTCACCGGTCCTTTTTCACATTTTATTTAAGTACCTGTGAAAACAGCTGGGTTGGCCTACGTTGGGAGATGGTGGCCAGAGGATGTGAGATGGTGGCTAGCGACAGCTGCTCCATGCAGGGCTATGCCAGCTTGCCAAGTGCTGGAAAAATCTCCAGGAGACAAGGAAGGTGAGACTGTTTCCCTACTTCTGCCACCCCAGGTAGTTCTGCCTGTGGTTTGGAGACACGAACAATACGTCATTATCACAAGAAGATCTGCCAAACCACTTCAAGCAACTGTTTGTAAATTTATGTGTGTTTGTAAGTCCAAACATTTGTAAATCCATTCCCACAAGCTGGAAATACATGAGTCAGTGTCTACGATAGGCATATATCAACAGTTTTTACAGGAAGGCAGAAAGACATCACCCTCTTTTAAATCAATATTTTTAACCAAAATTTCCTGAGGTAAATCAGTAAAACAAAGATTTTTGTAAAACTACCTACTGAAGTACTTAACTCGCCCTTCCACTCTCCCCACTGCCATAGGAAGGAGCAGGACACAAGATGGTCCTTCTATCAGCAAGGACTGACAAGTCAAGCTACACTCTTATACCACTTTACCTTCTTATATATATAAAAAAAAAGGCCCAGCTTGTGCAACATTAGAAAATTATTTTAATTTATTCATATTTTAAAAACTGACTAAACTTTCAATATTTAATGCTCTTTCCCCCCCGCCCCACTCTCTTTGTTGGCTTACTGCACAGCATGGAAATGTGCAGATACGGGTCATCTTTATTTGTTTGCAGACTGCCTTAGACTTACAGATGAAGTCGTGCTGCTCCAGACAATGCTACTGGTTGGGGGAGGACCCTCCTTGGCACGTTGAGGAGGTGAGCATCTTCTCAAGATACCATGAATCTTGTGCTTCCTCCACCTCTGGAGACACTATAACTCCTCAGTGTGCGGTAGCACAGCACAGTCCTGAATGCTGAATTAATTCAAAAGAACCGGAGTACGTGGAGTTCTTGGGAAGAGCGATATAATTACTGCATTTTCAGTTCTCCTGGAAAAATGTAAAATTGGCATTTTTTTTGAGTTAATGTCTTTTCCTGCTGCTCATTCTGGCTGGAGGCATCCTCCTGTCTTTCCTGACTAGCATTCATCAGTTCCTTTCTGAAATGCAGGAGATAAAGGAGATGCCTCCAGTGAGATTGGGTGGGGAAGGACTCGTAGTCCACAGGTGAAGCAAGGAAACATGAAAGATCTGGAATGTTCATTCTCCTAAGGATTTTACTTAATCAAATTATCACCAAACTGCAAGCCATTTCTAACCACTAATCACCCACTGCCTGGAAACTATTTTGAACAAATGTAAATGTACAAAATCTGGTTGATGAAAGCCTTGAAATGTAGATCCTGGGAAGTTTGTGAACTCTAACAGCTGTGGAGAAACAAAAACACAGTTTCTTTTTGTAGCTTTGATCCTATTCTAGGGGCAATGCACAGGCACATGTAACAGATATTTCCCTGCTCTCTATTTTCTTGCCAAGGATGCCATTTAAAGTCTTTGGAAACAGCGCTATAGCTACTCCATGCTGTCTACCCTCCAGAATATATCAGATGTTATTTAAATAAATGCAGGCTAGAATTTTTCTACAATGTCTCCTGGTAAACAGCAGCTGTAATGAGCCTACATCCAGACTGAAAGGGCCAAAAAAAGCTGAAGTCAAATGGAACAATCTGGTATCGTCCTCCAGTACCGGATTCTGCATAGTGATAAAGCAGATTAAATACTTAGAAGAAGGAATGAGGGATCACAGGTGTTCCCCCACAAACACTGGAGCCTGCCTTAGCACCGACTTCTCTCTGTCTCTTGAACCTTACAGGAAAGACTGGACACTGTATATTGCCCCATGGCAGGGCAACAGCTGAATCAACTACCCAGCCATGGACACGGGGGAAACAACCTCACAGCCACCTCAGGCAGCCCGTGTCTCCTCCCCGGGATTTCGGAGCAGGTTCCCTTCATACTTCTCTAAGTCACTTGGTTCAATGGAAACAACAAGGCAGAACTAATTCCCTTAAAAGCCATGGAGATTTTACGTTAAGTTTCCCTATACTAAGAGTTTTTAATTTGTAGGTCCTTATGTCGGTAGGTGATTTTGCAGACTGAAATACCAGGTTGTTTCCTGTAGGCCAAAGTTCAAACCCTGATGGAGGTTCACGTTTTCCCTGTAATAATCTAGTCCCTACAGTCCTCATCACAATATTTCTGCTCAAAAGTAAGACCCCAAGCTTGGAAATTCAGTGAAAGAGAGGATGGAAGAGATGATGTGGCTTTTCAGCTGCCTACTTTGCAGTCAGTTCTTGAAATTATAATTGCCCGGAAATAAACTATGTGCAAATTCAGAAGATAAACAGGACAAAACCACAACACATGCAAGCTGCAGCCACTCATCAATAAAGCAAGAGCAAATATTAATGAAATGGGAGATATTTTTTTTCTGAGTCCCTGTTTGGAATCTGCTTTTTCTTCCAGGGTCAACAAAACCTCTGGTTTCAAACTTTTGCATACATGCTTTGAGAATTAGCATGCTGTGAGGTCCCGCCACGGATAGCATGTCTTTTCTCAAGCAACATGTACAACAAAAAGTCACGGGGATTTTTTCCAACCTTCCCTCATTAATAACACAAAGCAGTCACATAGAGCTTTTCATTGTTCCAGCATGTTGCAAGCAAGAAGGAATGAAACCTCTGACAGACGGCTTTGAGGTAGCACTCCCCTTTTGCAATTGGATAAGATGACCTTCCTACTGTCATGACTGGTGGAGGACACTGGGCTTCTTGGCTCTTCCAGCTGCACTTGGTCTCCCGCTCAGATCCATAGTGGTCCTATGGGGCACATTAAGTCCCAAAGAGCCACTGCAATAGGGCGTGCTTGCTTCAAGCTGTGCTTTTGTGCAGTAACTCCAGGCTGTCCAGGAGACACAGAAAGGCAAGCTAGGAAGTTTTATGTCCACCTCTCAAGGTTCCTTCTCTCGAGAAGGTGGTTTTCTTCCTATCTTTGCCTGTATTCCTGTATTTCCTAGAAAATACCTTTATTCCTTTCTCCCCAGTTCAGGCTGTCTTTTGCTGTTTGCCTTCACTTCATCTCTGAGCTGATTCAAACCATGTGACCTCTGCCATGACAGCAAAAATTCAAAGGTCAAGAAAGCTCTTTTGCTATTGCTATAGTAGTGAATTTCTTTCATAGCAAACAGTTCAGGACACAAGCATGGGTGCTGGCACTTGACCGCCTGTGCTGTTACACAGTTAGCTATCTCACATGCTTTTAGTCCAAGCCACCTGATACTCACGCAGATAAGGCTCAGGAACCTGCATGCACCAAGTGCATGGGAAAGATGAACCACTAGACCACTCCATGTCCACAGACACAGGTGCCTCGACTGCCCTAAAATTTCCCTCCAACAACCACTGTGGCCATCAGACATCAGCACTTGGTCCTAAGTATCTGTCTCAGAGGGGTAGGTGACAACTCACAGTTTGATATTCATCTCCCTACAAATGTTTGCAAAACATACTCACTTCAGAGCAGGGAATCTGTCTGATTCCAGAATCCATTTTTACTGCTTTGACGACACCCCTTACATTTGGTTTCAGGATTTTATATAGTCAGGAGAGGGTAAAAGCAGCTTAATGTACATGAGAATTAGTCCCACTGAATCTCCAACTTGCCTTTTAACTGCTGTTATCACACATAACAGGAACAGCAAGTGTTTCGGAGCAGAAACCCTACTGGTTCAGGGCAAATGGGTGCAGAGGCTTTATCATTGTTGCAATGCCAGGGAAATGAACAAATTTGCCCCCTGGGTTGAAGCTAAAGGAACAAAATTCTTGAGCCCTGTCTAAAATCACATGGGTCTGCTTCACTTGTCTGATGTTGTTCCATGGTGATTCACAAGCACTTCTCTGCCTTGCTTTCTGCTCTGCTGTGTGATGCTTGGCAGCGAGCTGCACAAAGCTGCGCAGAGAGCGTAGGGCCCTGGATGGATACTTTTTTTTTTTTTTCTTTTGCAAGCAAGCTCCTGCCTCAGAGACAACTCTAGAAAATTACAGAACAGGCAAGGTTTGGACAGAATCAGTGAGTGTTTAGTGTTGCTGGAAAATAATGTCAGATTGCATGCCGTGATAGCCGTGTGATCCCCCTCCTAACATGCATAATTTCTCTTAGTAACAACAACAGGCAGTGCCTTGCATACTGCTTTGCAAGTACTGATTAAGGCCAACAGTACTTCTCCTCAAGACTGTAGCCTGTCCTTTGCACCTGCTGAGCTATGGAAAGTTGACTTCAGGCCACATTTAATGAAAGCCTTACCTTGGTGTCAAAATAACGAACCTGTAGGCATCCTGCCCGGCAGCGTGACCCAGAGCACCTATCTTAAGTGTTCAGGCATTCAGCACAGTCAGAAGGAGAGCACTGAATTTCCGAGGGGTGACTCAGAACCCGTAAGCATACCTGTACGGTGCAGGGAGACAGGGTGTCTGTGCGGGGCAATTAGGTGTTCCCACGTGCAGAGTGAGAAACTGCTGAGAGCCAGCCAGCTGGGAACACCAAGCCCAGGGATATATCCGAACAGGCACCTACCTCCTGGATTAGTCCTCTCAGAACCTGGTTGACATGGCAGAAAAGCCTTTCCTGAGTATCAGCTGAAAGTTCTCGCTAGCGGTGTGTGAGATGGTCACCATCTGACCCGGCATCCACCTGAAGGAGAGGTGATGCAGACCCACGCAGGAACGTGCAAGCAGAAGATGGAGGCTGACTCGACTACTGTCATGGTGCCCACGGTGTACTCCTTCCTCTATGGGAAGGGTTTCTGCTGCCACTGTTGCTGTCACTACATACAACCCCTGTTTTAAAGCAGGTTGTCAGGAAGACTTAGTATGCCTGGCAGGTTCGCCTAGCCCGGGCTTCTTCAAGTAAGCAAACAAAAAGAAGGGAATTCCCAATTTTGCATTAGTTTGCTTTTTAAACAATAAGACTCAATAATGAAAGCTATTTAGACTCTGGCTGACCAAATCTCATATCCAGAGCTTCCATACAGGCCAACGGCTGCAGGTTTGGGCAGAAAAGAGAGGTGACAATTTTTTGGACACAAAACTCGGCAGGAGAGAGGAACCCTCCTTGTAGGCTTGGTGCTGTTCCAGCCTCCTTAGCTGGATAAAGAGCACCCTTCTCACTTCTGAATTGCAGCACAGAAAACAGATATCCTCAAGCTAAAAAAAAGAAGCAAGAAGCACGGAGGACTGTCACGTGCAGCTGATCACTCCCTGTTCCCAGGTCCTGCTTGTGGAAGAGAGATAAGGGATCTTCCCTGAACCTTGGGCAGATCTTTACCCCTTCATTCCTGTGCACACCTGGTACCTGGCACCACACATTTCTGCGACATTCACAGCATCATCGCTCTCAGGAGAGCTTTTTGTTCTTACTCTGTAATCAGCTCCAAATCTGCTAAATATATTAATCTGATTGTAACCATTGTACCAAGTGGAGGAAAAGAAATAAGAAATTTACGCTTACAATCTGCCAACTGTTCCAAAAACCAGAGCATTGTGCATAGTAAATAGAGAGAAACAACCAAACAGGAGTCAGAGGAATTTGAGGCTTTCATGGCCACTGATGTAGTAAATCAGCACTCCAGTTTAACACAGCCAAATGTAGTGTAAAGTAATATGTCTGAGGGAAAGGACTGAACTTGAAAGCACATATTTAAATGTGACATTCATGCACTACGCTAGCCAGGAAAAGGAGGCTGATTTCATTAAAGAAAAATAAATCTCTGAAGACTATACAGTCCATGTATGCATTAATAAAGAAGAAAAAAAGAAAAAGGAATCCAAGCATAATTTAGGCTATGTCAGAAGGGAATCACAATGACTAGTAAAATAAAAGGAGCACAAGGTGTATATTATTAAGATAGTGAAATTAATTCTGGTTGGGAAACTCTACAAGAATATCTTACAGGTAGTGTGTTGGGTACCAGGGAGGATGAGATATCAGCTTCAGCTGTTATCTCTATCCTTACTACAGTGACTGATGACCAAGAAGCAAACTCAAATTTAATTAGCAAGCTTTCTCTGTATATTTAAGTTAAGGTAGCTCCTGCATATTTAAACTATGGCAACTTCAGATGTTCTCAGCTTTCCACTGCACCACTCCCTATAGAAACAACCCCCACACCAAAGACAAAGATGCAAGAGCAGGGAGTGGTGGTCTTTCCATTGCCAATGGTCAGTGGAGGAGGAGAACGTTGAAATACTGTGGTCACAGAGGAAATCAAGAGGGCCAGATCTGTATTTTTTTCATAACCGCAGAAAGCCTCTGAGACCACTCTCCAAACTGCAGGCACAAAGACGTGTTTGCTCCAGATAAAACCAGCTGCTGCTGGTGTGAAAGGGGACAGACTGCTCTGTGCTCCTCAGGGCAAGAGCAAACTAACTGTGGCCAAGCACACCGGAGGAAAACTCCTTGTGTTTAGCAATGTCATGGCTCTGCAACGGTGCAAATGGCCTGGGGCGCATTCAGAAAGACTCATTCCCAGTAAACTGCTGGGAACTTGCATCAGGAAGATGAGGTCCAAGCAGCTTGGGCTGGGATTCCCATCAGTGGCTCTGTGAAAATCAGGTACCTCAAGGTGAACATCCCAACAGTGACCTTCCTCAGAGGCCAAGTTCATTCTCAGCAGGGAAAGAAAACCTTTCACAGCTACCAGATTAAGCTGATCAAGAACTAACAAGAACTGGAGAAGCAACAGGAGCGGCCTCCTCCACTCTGCCTCCAGAGAAAAATCTGGCTTTTATTACAAAATTCCTGCCTTGAGCTTCCTCCCACAGGATAGACCAAGGAGGCCCAGACTTGTATGAATTAACCAAAAATAACACTTCCAGGGAGGGAGAGGATCACCGAGGGGATTGCTGATGGGATACAGAGGCCTCTCACCCCCTTATCAGTTCAGCTCCAGAAGAAGTCGGGGTAAGGAGGAAAAGCCTCTGGCTTCGAGCTGTTCGGTGCCCTTAGCCCATTTACTGGGAAGTGAGGGACTCTGCCACAACCACCAACACGTCTGGCAGCCCCAAGCCAGTGGACAGAAGAACAAAAATGGTCCTTCCAGCCTCAGCATTAGTCTATTTTAAACAGCTGTGAGTCGTACAGTGGCAAGGCTCAGACTGATAGCAAGCTTCAGTCTCCAGTAGCAAATATGTTTAAAAAATAGCCAAAGCAAACACGATACTGTTTGGAGAGGGAAGGAGGCATGCACCTTTTTGGCTACGTTTGGCCAGCAGCAGGGATGTTGGTCTGGTCGATCCTGACGGCCTCCGCTACACATCCTCATTGATATGGCAATGTCCCTTAAACAAAGCAGGGATCAACAGCTCCCTGGAGCAAGGAGGCAAGGACTGTCCTCAGGTAGTGGCACAGTGTTAGAAGAAAGAAAACAAGAGGTTTGTGCAGGCAAGCTGAAGACTCACTAGAGCATGTAAATGTTACCTTAATTTGTGCATCAGCACTTAAATACCACAAGAACTGGAGCTGGAGCGACACAAGAGCAAAGTGGATGAACACAGTGTGCCTGATTCAGCCGGGGGAGACAGCCAGGACAGAGCCGGGAAGCAGCCACAAGCGTTAGCAAGCCAAGGCGAACCCCATCAGAACCATACCCTGCTGGGCAGCGGCAGAGCATCCTTGCAGCAACCTCGAGCGGGACAAGGAGCACCACACCAAGCTCAAGCACTGAAGCAGGGAAAAGCAGCTCAGTGAAAAGGACCACCAGAGCCATGAGAAGCCACCAGTGATGAGAGATCTATTCTGGAGATATCAATGGCCACCACGGGCTTGTGGAGCAAAGGGTCTGGCTCAGAGACTAGAAGTAGCACAGACCCACTGTTACAAAGCAAGGCTTGCTCGCCCTGCCCTTGTGCAAGACGGAGAAAGGGAAGCACGTGCTCGCTGCACCTTCTTGCAGAGTCTTCACAGCCTGTGGCCTCTTACAGTACTGGTTCCCCCACTGCAGTGAAGTGGCCGCGAAGAAAAGCTTTACTCAAGGTAGTACTTTGGTGAGGTAATTTAAGACAACAGGATTAAACTGAAACAGACAATTTATGTTGTGCAACAGGAAATATTTGCAGACAGTAAAATCTGTTGGGCTCCAGAGCGCTTTCCCAAGGTAAGCGGCAGAACTGGAATCTCCATTCCTTGACTCATCTGTCTGGGCCACAAGAGCATGGAAAGTGTGGTGTGGAGAACACGCTCGTACAAGGAGAGAGACAGGACAGGAACCCTGGTCTTTGCTTTTAACAGCAGTTCTGTGTAAAAGCAGGGACCCAGAACTTGCTAAGAGCTAGGTTCCATTAAGAGAACAAAAAGCTGAGATTTAGGGCAAGAAAGCAAAAAAAGCCAGAAAGGTCTTTGTGGTACTCAAGACCCTTCAGTTCCCATCATGATCTCGCTCTAAGTGGGTTTCTCTTGTCCTACTTTCTCCTTTGCAAGTCACAGAAAAAAAGCAGTTATGAAGGGACTGTTTCTTATCTGTCCTCAACTGATGTAAATCAAGAATAACTTCACTGAAACCAGTGGAGCGATGTCAGCTTAAAATGAATTGGGTTCACATTTAGATCCAAAATAATTAAGGATGAAATTATGTTCATCTCCCATTATAGCACCCACAGGTAAAGTTTTAGTACAGTTTAGAAACAGACTGCCAAAAACTGTATTTGAGACAGAGGCTCATCTCTCAACACCTATATGTATGGATGGATTTCTAAAGGACTTCAGGTCCTATCCACCCTTCAAGCACTCAAAAGCAGCACCTGAAGGTCAGTTAGCCCCCTCAGTTACCTTGCACTGGCAATGATTCAGTTCACCTCAGAGCTGAGTTGCCTGTTGGACCCCTGCAAAAATGTTAATCTGTCACTGCATTTCTACACGTATCAAGAAATACGGAGCGCAGTTCCAAGCACATACTGTTTCTTCAGCTCCTTAGAGGTGCTGGGAGTGACTCCTGCTACAGCTTCTCTCCTCCCTCTGTTACATGAGCTCATTAGCCTCTTGGCTACATCTCTGCTAGTAAACTAAACCGTTCCAGAGCCCATTCTTCAGCCCTGAAGCCAACTGGCACAGCCTGACGCCTACATATTATTAAGCTCTCTTACACTCTGAAACAAGGTGGCTGCATCCAAAAAGCCTTTCTTGAGTGTCCTGGCCCATCCTAACTCCCAGCAACACCCAGAAGATGCCTCAGACCAATCCATGTGTATCACCAGTGTGGTAGCACAGACCATCAAGACCAGCTCACTAGTACAGGTATAAGCCAGCTGAAAGTGAAGAATACTTTTTGACAAGTCAGTAAGGAGTAGCACAGTACTCAGAAAGAGTCTGGGAGACAGACAGACCCCAAAAAGTATTTCCTATTCAACTCAATTTTTTAAAAAATGTGGCTCTCGCATAGGAACTGTGAAACAAACTCTGGGCTTTTACCTAGAAACCAACTCCAGGCAAAGCTATTAGCAACGTCTCTTGGGTCCCCCATTGCTTATGGCAGGAAGACAAGGGATGCCAAGACTGGACAGGGAGCTTGAACTTTCCCCAGCCATGGGACGTGATGTGCCTCAGCTGGAGGCCAGGGCAAAGGACTGATGTGCTCAGGGTGTACCCAGAGCTCCCTTCCTCATCTTGTGCCTTCTTCCACTGCATTCCCATTGGGGGCGGGGGGGAGCAGAGAGGACTCTACTGCAAAACTAACATAAAATGAGAGGGAGTTGCGAGAGCAACATGAATCAAGCAGTGACTTGGAGGTAAACACACTGTACAAAAAGCCTTAGGATCATTTTTCCCAGGGCCAACTCCAAGGCTTTTTCCCCCCACTTGTAATTAGCTGGTGAATAGTGTACATATAATTGACCTTTCTAAATGCTGCTGAGTAGCTGGAGGTGTTGGGAACTAATCCTGCCTGTGAAGACCCTGGGGTTGTGCGGTGCTGACTCTATCTGATGGTGTTTAATGCTCTGCAAGTGCTTTTTTTCCCTCACTTACTGACACATTGAAATTTACTGCCCTGTGTCAGTGAGTTCAAGAAAGCCTTTTAACTCTGAAAGCTCCAGGACCCAGCTCCAGCACATGCTTCAGGATTTATCCGTCAGTTTGTTACGCCTTGTTTGTCTAAGAAACAGTCAAGACCGAACGAGTCAGGAATGACAGAAATAGTACATGAAGTCACAGTCGCTCCACTTTAAAGCACAGGCATATGTGTCATTTTCCTACCAAATAAATAAATATATGTGTGTTTAGCAAGCAAATAAGGAAACGGCAGAGGAAAGGCATCACAGGCAGGTTTTTACAGATGCCAGCTGATTTGTGCCCGCTCCTCCAAGCGAGTGCAGTACCGCTTCCCGCAAGTATCAGTTCCTTCTAGTCAGAAAAGCAATCGCTGGGACCATACGCACCCACAAACCCTGTGAACACCACCGCAAGCAAGCCCTAGGAAAAACCTGCAAACACTAAGCCAAAGCTGGAAGACAAGCACATAAGTGAAAATGCCGAGCACCCCCTGCTCTGTCCCTCACCTCTGTTCACTGCCTTCGCCGGCTGCTGTACAGCCCAACGCTGCTTTCTCCCTCCCTTAAACAGCTTTTTTTCCCCTTCCCCCCCGCCACCCATCAGTCACAT
>JAVJGI010000062.1:79406531-79437525 GCA_035590275.1 Ibycter americanus
TGTGCTGGGCACTGGTGAGGCCGCACCTGGAACCCTGTGTTCAGTTTTGGGCCCCTCACTGCAAGAGGGACGTAGAGGTGCTGGAGCGTGTCCAGAGACGGGCAACGGGGCTGGGGAAGGGTCTGGAGCACAAGGCTGATGAGGAGCGGCTGAGGGAACTGGGGGTGTTCAGTCCAGAGAAAAGGAAGTTCAGGGGTGACCTTATCACTCTCTACAGCTCCCTGAAAGGAGGCTGTAGGCAGGTGGGGTCGGTCTCTTCTCCCAAGTAACCAGCGATAGAACAAGAGGAAACAGCCTCAAGTTGCACTAGGGGAGGTTTAGATTGGATATTAGGAAAAATGTCTTCACTGAAATGGTGGTCAGGCATTGGAACAGGCTGCCCAGAGAGGTGGCTGAGTCACCATCCCTGGGGATTTTTAAAAGACGTGTAGATGTGGCACTTAGGGACATGGTTTATTGGTGGACTTGGCAGTGTTGGGTTAATGGTTGGACACGATGATCTCAAAGGTCTTTTCCAACCTAAATGATTGTATGATTCTATGATTCTAAAATACATAAGAGGATACACATTTCACAAAAACCAAACTGCCTTAAAATCCTATCAAAATAATGTGCTGCACTTCAAACATTCCTCCCCAGAGGGGAGTTTGTGAAAACAATAGTTGAAAGATGCATAATCATTTTGCTTAATGCACTACTGGAAGATGTTCAAATGCTCGTCTGATGGGTGCAGGAATAGAACAGAAAATAAAATAGTTCAGGCCAGGTCAGGTGATCTTCCCAAAGATTCCTCCTGTCTGTTTTCTGAAAAGGCACATACCCAAGAGATTCTGTATGCAAACTGCTACTCAGAAGGGAGCATGATACAATAATAAAAACCAACAGACACATTTAGAATAATATTAAAAATTAAAAGCCCTTACGGAAATCCAGTAGCTGCTTGTGTACATGCCCCCAGCTCATTGCACCACAATGCCTTTCTGTAACTTCTGGAAGATTTTAGAAAGCAGTAAATAAATTGATGCTCCCCATCCACCACATACATACATTAAAAAGGGGTAAATAAGCCTATCATCATAGGCTTGTCTGCTGCGCATCAATCCCAGGCAAAAACACAGAACAGCTGCGACGGGACTCAACAAATAAATAATTATTGTCCATCAACAATGTGTAATGGAAAAGGAATCTTGTGAAATTAATCCAGTCTCACATTTTTATGAGGTTGATAAAAGTTAGTACTTTCTGATGAGGTTGATAAAAGTAATAGGGTTGATGTAATAGGCTTCTGAAAAGCACCAGATTTGAATGATTGAGTAATAAACTTGACTGGTTTAAAATCAACATAGTACAGTGTAGATGAATTGGAGACCAGCTAACTGATACCTTTCCAAATTAAATAGTAAATGGCAAACGTTCACTCAGCAAGTGAAGTTTTGTTCCCATACAGATCCTGGCATACCAGTTGCTATTTAATATTTTTATTGCTGACGCAGAAGAAAAAGTTAAATTATTACTTGGTAAGTTTGTGAAATTTTGGGAAGTGGTATGGAACAAAGAGGGTAATAAAGCAAAGCAATCCAGAGAGCAATCCAGTAAACTGCACACAAGCCAACACTATGACTTTCAGTACAGACATATTCAAAGTCCTGAATGTAAGATTAACAGAGGAGAACTTGCTTCTCAGACATGAGAAAGGAGGCCAGAAGCAAACTGGAAATAGCCTAGCAAGTTACAGAATCCAATTGGTTTAATATGGACCAGTTTAAGTCTGACATCTTCAGCAGGGTAATGCACGTACTAGAGATGTAATATCAAGTAGAAGCAGCAAAGAAATTATATATCATCCCAATGTGGCATTAGTGCAACTGCTGCTGATATTCAGAGCCTATATCAGAGGCTGCAGATAGTAAGAAATGGGAAAGAATTCAGCGAAAAGCTGCAAGAATGAATGAAGAATTGAGAAACTTCATTCTGGAGACAGATATGAGAAGATTTACCTCTTTAATTTTACAAAGAAAAGGCTGAGAGGTTTCTTAATCACAGACTATAAGTATTTAAAGAGAGACTAAGAATTAGCTAACGAGGTTTCTTCAGCCTTAATAGTAAAAGATCTAGCAATGGCCAACTGCTAGAAGTTAAACCTAGACGTTCAGAACAGAAATAAAGCCAGTTTCTTTGGCAATTATGCAAAGGTTGTGGGATACTTACAGTCACATGGAATCTTCAAACCAACTTTTTTAAAGTTTTGCTCCAGTTCAAACAGCAATTAATTGAGGGAGTTCTTATGGCCTCTCGGTCTCAGTAACCTATCAAATAAGTGACAGGGCTTCAAACGCTTCTGTGGGAGGCTATTTTACAACCTAATAAATGTCATTTTTGGGAAAAGCTTCATGGGATTCTGCTTTTTTCTTTAGCACACTACTAATGGACCACACTAAGTAACTGGTTCCCTTGTTTTCTAGTCTCATCAAAGGACAATTAAAATAATGGTCTTTCAGCAGTAACAGATAATAACACCTTCTCTAATACTTGTAAAGAACGTTCAGAGAATGAATCAAGCAATTAATCCTTAGTTTTTAGTCATTCCTCCTACTCAAGTCTCAAACCATTGTGCACTTAAGCACAGGAATATGTGATGAATGTTTCCTTCAGCTAAGCACTGCAGAAGGAGAAGAAGGAAATTTGGCATTTGTGACCCTCAGACTTCCATATTTTATAGTATATCTACCCAAACCAGAAGACTCCACAGAGAAAACTGAGCTTCTTGCAGGGGCTAAAATAAATGTGCTCCTGTGGTTAATGCTCTCTCTTTCTCTTCATCCTCACCTGCTTTTTGGCTGTGGCTTGTCCCTTTTGTCACTGATGTTTTAATTTGCCTCCTAATATGTTTCCTTAAGACCACAAAGAAGCAACCCCATTGTGAAAATGAAACCCGTTAAGACTTTTCCTGCCCCAGGGAGTTCACAACACAGAATATAAACCAGCCTTGTCGAATTGGTGGACTGCAAACTGATCCAGCACAAACAATCCCACCGTATTTCTTCCCAAGCCTTGCAGGAGACACGCATGGTGATGTAGTACTCCTGGAGCAGCACAGCAATGCCTAATGGATGAATAATTTCTACTGGGCCTTACAACTAGTGATGGACAGTGCCAACAGACACATTGCAAAATGATAGCAAAATTGCTCTACGTTTCCTGAAACTCTCCCTGCCCTTCTTTCCAATAACAGGATGGGGTTACCTGTCCAGCTCTTTTTGCCCAGATGTGTGCAGCAAGGCAAGCTGCATTGCCCCATCCCTTTTCCCAGCCCACACCATGCCCTTCTCCCCTCAGCAGGACTGCTGAACACCCACGATCAAAGTCAAGAGGTGACAGATGACCCAGGGGTCTCCATGTCCATTCTCAAAGCAATGACAATAGTCCCCAAAGGTCAGTCTCGAAGTGCAGTTTTCACTGAGTAAATCCCAGGCCTCTGAAAACAGGACAGGGAACAGTAAATTTAGTAAGGAAACAGAGACCCTGCAACGCCCTATTGCTTCACCAGCCTTTGTCTGAAATGTTTAATAGTATCAAGGTACTTGCTAGAATCACAATACATGTTCAAATACCAGTATAATGAAACAACATGTTTATCGGGTCAGCCAGGAGGCTCTGGTATGGAGATTCTAGCATGGGCAAAGCTGGACAAACATTTGATAAGTAAGTGGGAGAGGCTGAATTGTAGTGGAAACCAAGAGAACTTACATTTGCACTAAATGGTGGAATTCATGGACCTAGATTTCAAAGTGAAGCATCTACACACAGGTGCATTCACTAGGTCTTTAGGTAGGGCCCCCAGACTGAACCTTTTGGCACGATTTTCTGTCTTTCTGATTTATCCAAAATTTGCCAGATCAAAAGTTGTTAGTGCTTTAGAAAGCATAATCTCTCCCAAGTTGGGCACCATCTCAGTGCTCATCTTACATCATAGCCAGCCCTCCTTCCAAATCATTAATAAGGATCTTAAGCAAAAGCAGTTTAACATTGTTCTCTACTGCTCCCCTGAGGTATCTCCCACCAAGTGTTGGCATTTATTCATCACTATGTGTTTCTGGGTCCCTCCAGCCTGTTTTCAGTTTGGTTTATAATCTTAATCTCCAGTCAATCTATATTAATTTTTCAGCTCAGTCTTCATGAAACAATACATTAATTGCCTCGGTACATGAACAAATATCTTATTTACACAGATTAAATGACCACATTCTTTTCATCTACTTGGTCTACAGTTGGATCAAACTAAGTGATTAAGTTATGTCTGGATTTGCTTCTTACAAATCTATGCATGTGTCATTCATGTTCCTTTTCAACAGTAAAGTTAACTTGTGTAGAGGGCCTGCATACTTCCTATGTGCCACTAAAGGAATTGAATTAATAACTAAAGTGTGCTCTGAGTCACACAGAAAACTCAATAAGCTCTTCTTCACCAGGGATGAGGTTTGCTCTAACTGCTTACAGATTTACTTTGTTTAGTATTTTCTCCATCATTCTGTTACAACAAAATTCACCCCTTTCTTTTTCCATCATTTACATTCTGTTTTGGCAACTGTCTTGAGGTTAGCTAATATACACATGGCTCCATCCGAATGCATGGCACAGCAAATTCTTCTTTCCTTATTTAGACTGTTTTACTAGAGATGGAAGTGAAAGTTATTGGATAGTTACTAGCTCTTTTAATGACTGCTGTTTATTTGTAAAGATCAATGCAACGTTTTCCTCTGTCCTCTCATTGAGCCAGCTCCTTGACTAATTACAAGAAAAACAGAGCAGGTAGATCTGGTCTCCCAAGTTTTATTTCTAAGATTTTCCTGTTTCCATATCCCTGAATCTTGTCTCACAGAGGTCGTATTCTGCCCCATTCCCAATGTGTTCAGTTTAAGTCTGCGTCAGGAAATAGCACAGACATTCGGTAAATCCAGTAGTACTGACTTCAAGTTCTCATTCTGTGGGGCTTCCTAATGCTGTTAGACAGTTTGAGGTCTAAAATGGGATGAAAGGAGACAAGGCGAGGTAAATGTGTCACTTCCACTCACAGCCCTGCTTATGGATGTTTCCCAACTTGGTGAAAGTTAGCTAACCCATGAGAACAGCAGTAAGGTATCTTGGCATGTGAAAAAGTTAGTGCCTAGAGCCACTCCTTGCAGAAATCAGAACTCTTTTTTCCACCACATATAATGGGGGTCACCCCAGTAATAAGAACAGGATTCTGGATAAGTTTAATATCTGAATCAACTTTTTGTGATTAAAGGGGGGGACCAGGGTCATGAAGAAAGAGCTCCTCATTTCTTTGTGTCATTCCACTAAACATAAATGTGAATTTCCGTCAGCAGAAGTGAAATAGCTGTTTCAACAGAGTTCCTGAAGTTTAGAGACACACACACCCACACAAAAAAAGCCAAACATCTGAGCAGGAAATTGACGTAAACTGAAGAAAATTAAGTGTCCTCTACAAGGGGCCCTACCCTTTTAAAGCAGACAGACTGCTCCAAAGAGTGATGAAGAGAACATCTTGTTCCACCTACCCAGTGACTCAGACTGGCATAAATGTAATAACTGGCATGGGCAGTTCTGGACAGCAAAGTGGGAAGAAAATAAAGGCCAAATACTGCCTTGGTTCAGAAGATGTGAAACTTTAAAGTAACTGAACACCAAGCTATTGAACATCTCTGTCAACGTATCTACTGTACACATAGGCAAGTGAAACACAAGCACAGAGATGATGGTAGACAAGTAGCAGCCTAACGGTCACAACTGTATTTGAAAAACTAATATCTGAAAACCTCATCAATTATTTGGGTTCTGAAAAGGAAACTGAGCACATCTGAAGATACGGTGAAGATCTTCAAAATGTCCAGTGCTTTAGGGAGCTTCAGGCTTGGGCTGTGGATCCTGAGAGAGGATCTCAAAGAGACCCAACAGTGGAGTCCAGCAGGGACTGTTTGATGAGATGAGAAAAGCAAGACAAAGAAGACTAGGTAAGTCTCTTAGTATCAGCATCTGTGAATTTTTGCTCTCAGCATTGTGACACTGAATTATTTGCCTCTGCTGTCTTGCCTGAGACCTATTGAAATGAGAAACAGCACATTTCAGACAATTTGTTAACATCACTTCAGGATTCTGAGTGGTGCTGATGATTACTGACTGAGGGTGGAGTGCAGCACCGTGAACAGCATGATGAATGGCAGATGACAAACATCCACCTTTCTGATGAACTTCTGTCTGTGCACTTCCATGGATTCTCAATACACCTCATCACATCCTACTCCACCTTATTTACCTTCATCACTTTCCTGGGAAGTATCCTCATATTTGTTTTTTTAAATACAGAGCTGAAGCAGAGAGGGAAGAAATGACTTGTCTAAGGTCACCTAGGTCTATCCAGGTGTCCAGCACTGATGCAGGCAGAGACCTCCATTGCTTGCACTTTTGGAGCTACAGACAAATCTTACAGCTGGTTGGTCCTTAAGGATATGCTCAGAACTCTGCTGCTCCCTTCCCTTGTCAGGGCTGTGCCTCTGGTGCCTCGTGCCTCTACGTTACCAGACATTGCAAAACTTGTCACGAGGAGGCAGAACAGTTAAGGGCATAAGTACCATTGTCAGGCTTTGTGAAGGTGCTTCAGGTTTGGTGTATGTGCCCTAGGAGCTACCAAATTTAAAGATACTCAAGAAGATTTTCGCAGAAGTATTCAAAGAGACAGCTTGTCTCCACATGTCTATCAATAATGCTCAAGTGTCAACACTTCCAGGCTGGGATCTTAAGATGCCCTTACATGCTATAGGGTTGCTAATGGCCATTACCCCTGTTTCGCAACTGGGGAAGGTCAGACACACAACAATAAAACAATTCTTCTGCAGTAACTCACAGATCAGAGCTGGAATAAAAAAAAAAAATATCCTGGCTCAAGTATCCTGTACTACCAACAAAGTGATTGAAGCACTCATCTCAGAGTTTTCTCTTCCATTCCCTCTCCGTCAGCCCACTCTCCTCCGGCTGCTAGTCATTTCTTTCTTTGCTATTGTCATTTCCCTTCCTATAGTCTTCCCCACTGTCCCTCTACCAGCAATGATCCTTTCCTCCCAGTTCTGCAACTTTGCCTCAGGTCTTTCCCTAAATTTCACTGCATCAGGCCATATCCCTAGGACCAGAGCTGCTTCTCAGCTGAGGAACATGCAGCTGCTAGTGGCTGGAAAGTAGCCAGCAGACTCCCAGTTCCCCCTATCTATGCTGCAGGAGGATGCTGAGTGACGATGTTAGTAGAGAGAGCAGTAAGGGGCCTTGGCTGCCTGTTCAAGTCCCTGGAAACAGTCCCTAGTGCACTGGAAAAGGGATCTGAAGCAGAAAGGTTGCTCCCCCTGGCCTCACCCAAATGGTATTTCATCCGGCATGAAGGAGATGTTGACAGAAGGGTCTGTGTGTCATGATAGATGAGACATTCTTGGCTGGTAGGGGTGTGCCTCCACCAGTCACCTCTACTCCAGCAAGAGGTGCTCCTGCTCACCCACAGCCAGAGGTGTAACACACAATATTTCAGACTGCTCGTAAAAGGGGCTGTCAGGTAGAGCAGAAAGAGGGCACAGACAGGACAGCCAGCTCCCTTGTGTGATATGAAAGGAGCAAGGATGAAAGGAGCAGGTTTATTTATGACATTGCCACTCTGATTTGAGCATTCAGGGGTTTGAAAATGTACAGATTCTATGTTAATTTATTTTTAAACTCAGGAGGAAGGGTTGGACTAACTACTTGTGAGCATATCACTGACTTACTGCTTGGGTCTATTAATCGATGACAACGTCCTCTGACACATCTACCTCAAGATATACTTCATTAGCTAAACCTAACAGCACACAATTTGTTCTCAGGACACACAACAGTCAAATAATGGGACTAGTGTGGTATGCAATCACAGGGAAATGGGTTTGAGCAGAGCACAGGTATCCTCCAAGCCTGCCTTCCCGAGCAGCGTGTCTCCAACTGATGAAATGCAATGCTATCAAATATCATGACAGAAAGCACGCATAAATAAAACATGAGGGTGCCTCTTAAAAATAAATATTGCTCCGTGATCTTTTTCCCAGGAGAATGAAATTTCCAGTGCACTAGCTCTCTCTGCGTGTGGTATCACATACTGCATGGTCTGTTCCCTATAAGCTCTCAACATATGCTACGAATCTGCCTCTGAAGTACATGTATTCTAAATCAGATGCTTATGCCTTCTTCTGATCTTTTGCAGTCACACATACATGCATTGGATTTTGCCACAGGCTATCTATCATTTCTCCCTTTCCAGCATCTGAAACGCATGACCCACAATTTGGTTTTATGTATGTTTTACTGCAGTTTCCATATAATCACACAGGAAACTTTAGTTCTCGCCTTAGGAGGCCAGGCACAAACACATAACACTGGACACAGGCTGCAATTCTAATCCTTGTCTTTCAGAAGTGTCATGACTGTATCTCTGTTCACTGACAGGCTACATTTCTCACAAATGATGCAAAAATATCTGATTCAAATTCCATTTCAAGCAAAGCCTTACCCTTCATGATCAGTTGTTTACCTGCATCATTTTCCACCTCCTACCCCAAACCAACACCTAAAGTCATTAGGCAATTGCTGCCCTCTGCCTCTGACCTCTCCTCCTTTCAGCTCTGGGTTAAGCACAGTGGTGGTGCATGAGGTGGGCATTTTCCATCACTGCAGCACAGACAGCTCTGCAGAGGCATGCACCACAGTGTAATGGCCCCTGGCACGCTGCAAGCTTGTGTTGCACCAGGGCAGGCTTGGGGATGAATAAACAGATTCTCTGCATATAGTATTTTAGGTGAAAAAGCCAAACTCTAACAAAGGCCAGAATAGAGTGATGAAGTAGGTATAGATTTCCTGTGGGCACCAAGGGGAAGCAAACCCATCCACTGCAGCCCCATCACGTCTCAAGGCTGCGATTTGCCCCTCTCATCCTCTTCTACTCATTCAGCAGGAATTCACCATGCCTGGCCCCCTCCCCATCACAGCCTGCAAGCGGCAGACACAGCTGGTTGGCATTACCCACCTTCCAGCTGCCTCCGTTTAAGGCCACAAAAAGGAAAAGAGCCTGTGGGTCACCCCAGCCCCTGGCTTACTGCAACCACCTACCAGCTGTACAAACCCCCCTGCCTCAAGGACTGACATAATTTGGCACAGCATTCACCAGAAGAGCGCTGTCTGTGCACACACATGTTTAATGCCTCACCAAGTGATCCTGACTCAAGTAGGGCTCACCCACCACCATCTGACATCACGTTACATGTGCCTCACCCTCTCCGATGGCACGTTTCAGTTTACGATCAGGGAATGTGACTTTTCCAGGAGGGCATATCCCAGGTGTAGGGAGATTTCTGGTGGGGATATGCCCTTGCTGGTTGGATGCAAGAAGATAAGAGGATTTTTTCGCTCTTTAGAAAGGGAATAGCTGGGAACTAGTGACAGGGAAATGGTCTTGCAAAATACCTGCCCTGTGCATGGAGCAGATGGCACAGAGGCATCAGAGAAACCCTGTAAACAAGCAGTTGAGCTTTAGCCACAAGCCGTTTCATCTGCTTTGAATATAGGCTCTGTCACCTTCCAGCTGGGGCTGGAAAACATCAGGTCTGCTCTGCCTGCGTTGTGAATTTGTACATTCTGAACTATTGCCAGGAGAAACTCTGGTGCTGGGGGGATCAATGCTGGGCCCTGTGCAGCGCATCAGTAAGGTGGCGACTTATCCGTGGAGGAGGGAAGCTGGGGAAATTCCCTCCCACTCTAAACTATTTCTTGGCTCTTTACATTAGTTATCAGCCCTTGGGAATATATTTTCCTCTCTCTGCACTTTTCTATGGCCTACATTATCATTTGCTAAATATTAGCGCGTGCTATTTATCATGAGGTCCGTAACCCTTGTCCACTCCAGGGAGTTTGCGACTAAGTCACAGCAATAAATTTTCTGCTATTCTATGGGCTTTATAGCACTAAGAGGCACACAGCTGAAATGATTATCTCGGAGCCTTCAACCCCTAATCTCTCAGTGCAACGTTAGTCACCAAAGGCAGGGAGATTGCACATGAACACAGGTTGTTTATACTCACAGCAGATTCAGACTCAGGCTCCAAGTCTGCTTACTAATAATGATGATTACTTTGGCTCCACTGGATTTATAACATGTTTGAAAAGCTCAGGGAAACCACATTATCTGCAACTCCCTTTCAACAGCATGTTTGCTTCATAAGAGCTGCCAGGCAGGCAAAGGAAACAGGATGTGTTTGTGAACTGGGAATCAGTCATAACATTGTAGTGACCAAAATGAACACCATAGTCTACAATTACTGCTGTTCCTCTATGTTTATTGCAGAACAGAATAATCTGAGACCTGACTCAAAGCCTATTGACTCCACTGAAAGATTTTGCAGCAGGTCCCAGGATCTGCTTGGCCAAGACATCATTTCTTATTGACCTGCTCTGCCCTGCGTGTTTGGTGAGCTTGGACTTTCTCCCTGCAATAGCTGTTGTCTAAGAAGGGATTGAAACCTTGACTAGAAAGGTTACTCCAACACTTCCACATTTCTGACCCCCAAAGCCTCTTTCAGACTTAGCCTTGCTTAACAACTGGAAATGTTCCAGCTTCTCCTGGGTAGGTTAATGTTTGGACTCGATGACCTTAAAGGTCTTTTCCAACCTAAACGATTCTATGATCCCAAGCACCTTCAAAGCAAATCAGAGTTCAGACTGAACTGGGAACATCGAATAAAGAGTATTAGAGGGTTTTTTTATTAAAGAAATAAATGAAATGCTACTTGAATGTACCTGTCCAAAAGAAACACTGGTCTGAGGAGTCTGTATTTTTCAAAGTTATCAAATTAGCCCAGCTTGGTTTCCACCGCCAATCTAAATAATGGTGGATATTGTCCAACAACAACTTTTTCCTTCCAAACAGGCTGAGAAATCATGGGCAAAGTCCTCAGTATCAGAGAGGAGACATGCTCCTGCCCTGAACATACTAGCTAGAGGTACATGGAGCAGCTGCTACTCTCTGAGAAGGGGAACCCAGGAAAAGGAGAAGAGGAGACTTGGTGAGCAGCTGAGTGGCCATGTCCTGCACATGGAGGGAACCACTGGCATAAGTAGGTTTTGCTTTGCCAACCTTACAGCAACAAAAACTAGAGAAAGCACTGGGCAAAAATATTTGAGAACAACCTAAGCGCAAAAAATGGGGTGGCTTCCCCTGCAACAGCAGGGGCACAGCCCTCTCCCTCTGTCTCTCTCTTGCTCTCCCACTATCACGGGAGCCAAGACAGAAAATGCTCCCAAGTTCAGGGTTCTCTGGTCATTCCCTGGCCAATGCAAGACTCACTCTCCATCACACAAGGGCCAGACTGTCTCAGCACTTACCTAGTAAGAGGCTGTTTTGCAGCCCTATAGACCTTTCTGGCAGGAAAGCTGCCCTGATCTGGAGCAGGGATGTTTCTAAGTATGCCAGGCTCCTGAATGCAGTAGTCTGTTATTCCAGAGAGACTGAAGAATAAACAAAAAGAGGCTGGAAGATTAATTATCAATACACTTCCCTGATCTGGAGGTCAAATCCAGGGCATATCTGTATTAATAAGCTAAAGGGCTCATGCACTGGTTTGCAATTGTACACATGTTGCAACTAACAAAATTTGAAGAGATATTTTGGCCTGTGCCCATGCAAACAGCACCCTGGCATTTTCCAGGGGACAGCACCACCAGGGGAATTTTCACTACAGATGGTTTGGGTATAGGCAGCTTCTCTATTCAAATGCAAGTCACGCCTTGCTACTTGCCCTTAGGGCCAGAGAACATTTTTATTGTACAAGTGTAGCCCACGGGGACTCTCTCCTAAACACAGTTAAATGTCCAAACTGGCACAGAGTTGCGTTTGCTGCTGTGCATAAGGGGTGCTTGGCAGGTTGTAGCTGCCTCCTCAATGTATTCAGACTCATCCCCTGCCCTTTCTGCTGCCTGGGAGACACAAGGGGAGCAAAAGATACTGGGGGCTGCAAGCTGGGGGGATTCCCCTTGGCACAGGGATTTCCTACCAGTGGGCACTGAATCAGCACCAGTAGCTCCCAGGACATCTCCGTGGGGCAGGGACAGTGGAGTGGCCAAGCCATGGCACGCTGCAACACATCCACTGGCAGATGGTGCTGATGGGCTCAGAGCCAGCTGGAAAAGGCTCTAACTAGGCTGTGTTGGCTTTTGCCAAGATCAGAGCTCGGTAGTCCCTGGAGAGCCTCCCAGGTCACGGGGTGTAGCTGGAAACTGCATGCACTAAATGCTTCACCAGAGAGAAGAGAGTTTCTCTGTGTTACTGGAGGTGTTCACTCCATTGGAGGGGCCCTGGTCCTTTCTCCAGGTGACACAGGTTGTCCAAGCAAGCAGCTCCTTGCAGGCTTGGCCAGAGCATGTCCTCCAAATCAGCAGGACCTCCCATTCTTGAATAAGGCTGCCAGGGTAACACACCTCCAGGCATATGAGGTTATGCCATAGTTAGCTGCACCCTGGCAGCACAGCGTGCACACAGGACAGCCAGGCAGCCAGAAAGCAGGAGGGTTATGGAGATTCCCATGGCTCTGCTGGTGTCACCCCAGCTGCTTCCATGAGGACAAACACCCCACAGAGCTGGTGTGCAAAAACAGACCTGCTGGAGCACTCTGCATGACTTTACAGTGCATAAATATCACCAGGAGTTTTGACTGTGGGACAAGCTGTTATTCTTGGGTTGGTTCAAAGCATTTCTGGTTGTAAATTGTCGTGTTTTCAATGTTATAGACTCTAGCCCTAACCCCAAACCCGTGCTTCTAAGCTGGGTAAGTTTCCACTGCAATAAAAAGAATGGGGAAATTTTTCTTTTATCACGAACTGGGAAAAGGAAACGCCCTTTGGAAGGACATGGATTCCATTGATGTCTCAAAATAGAGAAGACCCTCTGTGCTCTTCTGTGCCAGAAGAAGGATAATACTGCCATGTCCATTTTTGGGATCAGTTGTTTTCAAAGATGGGTAAAAACAAGAAATAAATAGCAACACTAGCCGCCTCTCTCTTGCATTCTTGTTGTCCTCCACAGGGACAGCTGCCAGAGTAATGAAACTATATTAGGACCATTGCATCCTTTAGAAAAAGATAAACCCTTCCCAGGGTTTCAGTTTTGCACAGTGACAAGAAGTGGAGGAGTCAGCATTGGATTCAGACACCTGCATTTAAGTATGTGCAACATAAATGTCCACATAGGTATTAGCACTTACTGTCAGCATTACTGTCAGCACTGATCTGGTCTTTATAGCCTGAGAATAATTCAGCTGGTCAAATACCCATGATCCAGTTAAACATGACTGTCCAGTGCTTTTGAAAGGCCCTAGGCTGAAACATCAAAGACAGAGTGTGCAAATATTAGGCAGGACCTATAAATAAAACAAATTGTCTAAAATATCACTATATGTGTACATATGGACTGCTGAACTCTAGATATCTAGACAGTACAAAAACAAGTTCCCTTGGCTACAGCAAGAGCTTTGATACCTCTAGACAGCTACATTCAGCATCAGAATCAAACCCTGAATCCCATCCTGCAAAACTGGGTTCAAACCCACTGAAGGCTAAGAACTCTTCAGAAGAGACATGATTTGCTGAAAGCAGATATTATTGAACCACATAACTAATTTTTGTCGTTTCTGGTAAGAAGACATGAAACTGTCAAAAACTAGTAAGTTTAAATAAAATATTTGAAGCCATTTTAGTAAACATAATCAACAAGGTGCTAGAACTTCATGTAGACATCATGAGGTTTGAACACTCAGGGAAGTAATGACAATATGAGTAATGAAAATATGCAAATTTATGGAAAGCATATTCAAGGTAAGAATCATCTGACCATACTTTAGATGTCAACAATGCAGATATTCACACTTGGTCTAGTCATCATGGGTTCCTTTGAAAACAAAAGAGAGAAATAAGCACTTATAAGGCATCTGAGAGATCTACTTGATGATGAGATGAACTGCAACCTAGAAATGCCTATTTCTTTTCATATACTGACTACAAAGGGAGGCCAGCGTATCTAGTCCATATGTAGCTGATTATACTGTAGACAGTTACATCTGGACAGCATTAGAGCGTGTTTAATAACATACCTATTTGCAACTGCATTCCTATTCAGATCAATATGTCTGTGCTCTCAGTACTCCACCCCTCTACTTACGCTCAATATTGCATCCACTGCTCATCCAAACCTTTAGTCTTGAACTTCAAAAGCATCTGTAGGCGGGACCCCTAGACCAAGATCTATGACTCACTCAGTAAGGTCCCTCAGGAAAACACCACTCACCAAGCCAGGACAAGACACCTGAGACGCAGCTAGAGACATGGCGTTCCCTCCGAGAAGTCTGCAGAAGAGCACTTACAGAGAAACAGAGAGGAATCATTACAAATCCCTTCACTTAGGAAAATATTTTTGCCCTAACCAAAACGTCAGTGCTAATGATTAAATACATTTCCTTGAATAAAATCTACTCAAGACTTCAGGAAACACATTTACGAAGAGCCATCATGCCAAAACATAAAACAGTTCATATGATCCTGAATTCACGAGCCTAGCATACATAAAGAGCTGGTGAACCTTTTTGCAGTCTGGGACAGGTAAATCATTTTTTGCACGAGTCTAGCTTGAAAGGCAAAAAGCCTGGCTCAGCCATGAGTATGTCGGCATCCCAGGGTATGGGGTGCAGTTTCTTGGTCAGCTGCAAAAGGAAGGTACGTCAGTCAGTCATCCAGATCTATAAAGCAGCAACTTGCACTGTTATTATAAGCCTACCTCCCCATCTGGAAATTAAATGCAAACATATGCATATGCCTAAGTGTTGCTCAAGAGAAAATCACTACCTTGACAATGCTGAATGGGAACAGGAAGGAAAGAAAAACAAAAAATACAAACCAATATCTGTACCTTCCCCATTTAATTTTTCTTACTGTCAAAGGCACTCTCATATTTAATTAAGCACAATTTAGGAGGCAAAGAACGATGAGGTGAGGAAGGAAAGAAAATCCATGTGTTTGTTAATACTGTAATAGGCTAAGAAATATCTGACAGAAAATTTACATTACACACGTTCCAGCTCCAATTTACTAGGTGGCTCAATCCTCTCAAAAGAGAGCCACAACACAGCACTGACATCCTATACTCCATTCTTCACTGATACCCAAGGCACCTGTAGAAGGTGTTGATAATCTCTAATAGCATAGAGGAGAAACTTTGCCTTTCTTACTTGTGGGAATCAGGTACAGCTTTCGCACAGGAGAAATCAGACCCTTTGATCAATACACAGCACATTAAGAATGTGTGTTAGTATGTAATCCTGGGATAAATCCTGGATAGTTTGATTTTTTCACTAAAAAAACATAAGGAGAAGGTGATTTAATGTTATTTTTCATAGGAATAAGAATTATAACAATACTTCAGAAGAAAAAAAAATGAAAGAGAAATATGAGATAGTCACTGAATTCATGACTCAGTGAATTATCGTGGCAACAATGGATATGTCAGGCTGCAGCTTAACACCTGATCTTCCCAAAGCTTTGTGTCAATAAAGTTCAACAGCAACTGTAGACACTGAAAGCAGAGACTCATCACATCTGTGTAATCATGTATGCACTAGATGCATAAACTGAAACCCCAAGGGAGGTGATGAGGCTGCTGTTCTCTCACGCCAGATGCTGAGCAAACAGCCCTAGGACAGGCAGCTTAACCACACAAGGCAGAAGGAAGCCGAGTGACTGCCCTGTACCAAAAAGCTGGTGACAAATTAGGGTTAAGAAGAAAGCCTCTTGGCCTTAGGCCAGGCCATGCCTATCCAAACGTAAAGAGGCAACACTTGTTGATAAGGAGGAGAGCAAGGAAATGTGGTAGGGTTTTGCCCTTTTATAAGCTGATCTAATCTCTTTCTAATTTTTCATGTATCCTTGTAAAAAAGGCATTTCTTGCCTATTCCAAGAGGTGGGTTTTCTTCTTCTAAAGGAAATACTACAAGCATTTCATCAAAGCTTGAAGCAAATATGATCTAGGGACTACATAGTGCAAGTCCCATCTGCAGGCTGGTCCTTGATACATAATCCCCAGCTCACTGTGAGCTTTGAGCATCCAGACTAAGGCAACTTTTGACCAGCTAGAGAACAGGTCTGTTGGACTCCAGATGGAGCTGCATACCAGGTATCTTCCTCTCCCTGAGGCTTTGGCTTGGACCGAAATGGAGTGATACCCATTCAAAAAAGAGACCTCCAAGTCTCTGCCCTCCCTACTTCACTCCTTCCCCTGAAGGCACTGATACCAAGTGTCCATCTGCTTGGATTAACCAGCCTCTAGAGTCTTTGCAGGCAGCTGTGAGATAGCTTTCAAAGATAAGAGATGGTCCAGGATGGCCTCATGGGTTAGGAATTTAGTTAAATATCTTCTAAAGGGATTTACTAGGATTTGCTTCATTGTTTGTATTATGCACTATCAGTCATCCTTAAGGCCCCAGGCCTTTGTGTTAGTAAGGCTGGGAACACAACCAGCCAGCAAGGGACACTGATACTGTCCCCCATGATCCTATCTTCCCCATGCAGAAATGCTTCCCGACCCTGACATTCAGAAATTGCTACTTTCTTTGGCTCAGTTCACCTAAATGAGGGAAAATCAGTGAAGTACTGAGCAGCAGGGTACTTGAGACTCAACTCCAGAGAGAGTCAGCTTTTCTTCCCGGATAGTGGTGCTGGTACTGCACAATGCTGAAACAACAGCCATTGCTAATACACGGCCAAGAAATTTTAAGTCTCTGCCAGCCCCCAGGGGAAAAATAATCATAAGCCTGCTCAGTGTTTGTTAAAAGATATAGGTAATTGTGGAAAAGAGCAACAAAAAGACAATTGAGCAACTGGACAGGTTGATTTATGAGGAAAGATTAAAGGAGCTGAACATGAATGGCTTAGCTAAACAATGACTGAAACAGGACATGAAAAGTAGCCACTGTCAACAGTATTTGGAGTGTCTGTCTGAAGGGGCATTAACCATTTGGGTGTGTACACTTTGAAGAAATGGAGGTCATGAAATGGAGGTAGAGAAAGTAGATGCCAGATCAATGTGTAGGAAAGTTTCCTGAAGAACAAGACTGCTGGCATGTAATTTCCATGGCAATCTCCTCCCCACTGTAAGGTGGGGTGTGCCCCCCCAAAGGTCATCCACACTGAGCAGATATTACCTAAGGAACTTTTAGGAAGTCTCCACTCTTAAATGTCTCGCTGGCATCCCCATGTCTAAGCACCAGCACAGGGATGATCACACACCAAGGCTGTAAAAGCCCATTCTAAGACCTCCGTAAAACCAGAAGATAAAATATCCAGGGCCTCAGAGACCAAGCAGGAATGCAAAAAAATGTGCAAAGTGCAGGAAAAGAGTCGTTCTCTGGAATTCTTTTATACCACTGAAGGATGACATGAGGCTGGGCATCTTCCCAGGTAGTGGGAAGACACAGAAATGTCAGCCTCTGTGCCCTACCATCACTTTGCCTCTCCCAGCGAAGAACTGGAACTGGAACAAGAGAAACATTCATTAGTGACACATGGCTAAAGAGACCCAGGTTGACCATCATTCAGTTGTTATAAATCACAGAAGTCATATAAGGCACAGGATCCTCCTTCCTGCCTAGTCCATGCAGGGCAGGGGATGTTAACAGCTGCCTGCTGAGGAGCTCCCTCCCTAGCTGGTTTGGCCATGGAGAGCCACAGCTCAGGTCCAAAACAGGAATAAAATATAAATTATCTTGCCACATCCTGCTGCTTTCTTTTCATCTCATGTAAGAAAGGCTTAGGCAGGAAATATTGCATGGTGAAAAGTCCACCTGGAGAATAAAGCATGGATCTAGCCATCTAACAAACAAAGTCACTGCAGAATATACATCAATAAGCTACTAGGTAGGGAGGAGGCGTGCACAGGTAAGGCGTTATGTTGATAGATCTTAGGTTCAGCTCCTATGACGCAAACCCTTGTGTAAATGCTGTCTCCACACATGAAATGAGACAAACACTTTCTCCCAAAGTCTGCCTGGCCCTGCCTGTGTAGCCACTAAATTACTTATAGGAGGGACTGCTTCTTAATAAGCAAGTGCATTACACAACAGGACAGTCCTTGCTGAGGCCTGTAGGCATGGCAATATTGTGTAAGTCATCAGTGCACTTCCCAGCAATTAAATATACGTTTGATGCCCATGTACCTTTCATCAACGGACTATAGGCACCCCCGAGCGGCTGGTCCTGTTACTCTATTTCAGCACAGCTCACAAACCCCAATTGTGTACCAAGGGACCCCATCAAGGAGGTCGCATGTATTTGCATCTTTGGTGGCTTTCACAAAATTGCTATTTATTTCCCCTCCCCGCCCTGCTCTTCCAGTTCTTTTTTCACGGTCAGGAACAAGGATTTTCCAAATCCCAGAGAATTTCCTGTTTGTTTCACATTAAAGTGGAGAAAAAGAAGCGAGGGCAGCTAGAAAACAGCGGGGCAATGGTACGGGCACAGCAGAGAAACGTGCACATGCTGGCAGAAAGACACCACCTGTGAATCCTTCTATAAACGGTGCAAGGAAATGGCATTGTCTTGAAACATTTCAAAAAGGGAAGGCAAACATATATGTGATCCATGCGAATATATCTTAATTGGTCATGGTGTCAAACACTCCCTTTAAATTTAATGAGTGTTTCACTGAGCTGTCAGCAATCTCCAGTAGCCTCCAGGCACTAATGAGTTAGCATCAAGGTGTCAATGCTTTTGGCATTAACCTCAATTAGGAGGAGTTAGGGTGATCACTGAATGAAGGGTCAGCCATTCATCGCTGAGACATTCCTCTGGCTATAGCCTGCAGCCTCCTCCATGAAAGGGGCTGGCAGACTGGCTGCCTACTGCCTTCTCAGTAAAGAAGACTCATACGTGGCAACATTACTGTTAATTACTACACTTGAAACCTCTGCAGGCCTTGACAGGCATGGAGAATCAACACCAACCCTATTTAATGAGGTTATTCAATGAGGTTCCCAGGTAAAAAAGCAGCTTGTGACAACAAAATGGTAAGTATCTACCACTTATTCATGGTCAGAATTTTTGAAAGAACACCATTAAGGGAGTCAGTATGTCAAAGAACAGAAAGCCTGTACAGCAGAGTTATGCTTACAGGAAAAAAGTCACAACATAGATAACCCACATAACTTTAATTATGCTCCATTTATCTCTCTCCAGACTTCCTTAAAGATTTCCTTTAGATATATTACATTCAGATGTCATCTTGCACAATCATTCTCAGGTAGATCTGCTTTTCTGGGGTGAAATCATGGATGGATCAGAATTGCTTTCAAGGATGTACCCACCCTATTCAAGCACGGATGTCCCAGGACAGCCAGGCAGACCCCCTGGCCTGAAATCAGTTCTTTAGATGGCAGATTGCTGTTCAGCCCCAAGGACACATGCATATTTATGCCAGAGGAAATCATTCAATGACCAATCTGTTTAGAAACCTCAAAGGTTTGTCAGCCACCATGAAATCTTGGTTACATTACAGTTTAGCATTACAGTTATTACAATAGAAACTCTGGGTCCATTCTAAAACATTTCTGAAATTTCTAAATTTCTAAAATATATGGATAATAGCAGAATGAAAAAGTCCCACCTGCCTCCTTCCCACCCTTCCCATCACCCACTCCACCACGACAGTCCGACCGCCCATCCCTGCAGCAAGCCATGGCTGTAAGTCCAGCATCCCCTAGCCAGAAGCAGCACGGACCCCAGGCAAAATGACCTGCAGCAGCCCCTTACACTCAACAGGAGTCTCGCAGCAGTCCCTGATGCTCTCCCCTGTGACTTTTAGACCATGATCCTTATCAGCTAAAACAAACCCCCCAAAAATAGAGATGAATAAAGGCCTCAGGTACACACACCTTATGAACAGCGGGAGTCAGGGGTTGTGGAGTACCTTAGTTAATTCTTCATGGGACTGTCTTTTTTTCCATAATAGAAGCTCTGTATGTTTCCCAGTAATGGCAGGGATGGAGGACCACTGCAGCAGGCTTGCAAAGCTTGCCTAATTGTAAGGTGGCACTTGTCTTACAGCTCATTCTGCTTAGGGTCATCGTAAAGTTGTCCTTTGAACTCCCTCTCTGCTTCCTCCAGCCCCATCTTCCTTCCTCCCTATCCCCAAGGCAATGATTTTTATCTTCAGGTCTCCATTTCTTCTCTGCAAGAATCAAAGAGCTTTCAAGCCTTTCCCTTGAGGTAACAGCATTACCTGCTCCTCCTCCACCTGAGATGCAGAGCTCTGCTTCCTCAGAATATTTATTTACCCTAATCTATGTCAGACACAGGCTTATTCTACCCTGGTAATGAAGAGTTGCTGTGTCTGGGCCAGCCAGGCCGGACGTGTTCGGACTCTTCTGGATGTGTGGTTCAGATCAAGCTGCAGCCAGTTGTACAGTAAGCAAAGACAAACAGGAGAAGCACAATGGCAGGTTCCAATTACCTAATTTACCAAGCTTCATCTTAAAACTAATCAGGCTGTTTGTGCCATGTCACTCACATTTCACATTCTTGTGCAATCAGTAACGTTAAACCTAAACAGTTCTTTGCTCTACAGCATATACCTCCTTGATGTAGGATGGCAGAGCTACTACAGTCTGTTATTTGCAGGTACCTCCAAGACCATTAGTAAAATGCATGCCCCACTCACTTTAGCACTGGTCAGCAAAAGACATGGCATCTTGCTTTGCCCTCAGGTAATCCACGACCTCCAACAGACCCTCCAGCATGAATACAAATTATATGAGCCTTGCTGACTGAGGGGCTTCCTTCTTTGCTTCTAAGATCCAGGAAACTGTATCCACAAAAATGGTTAAGGCAACGTCACCAAAGATGACAAAGTCCCAGCCTCAGAAGCTGGGAAATGTCAGCCTTGAGCTTTGTGCTCACCCATCATGGCGCAGTCTTCAGTTACGCTGCCACATGCTTTTTCAACAGGTTCTGTGAAGTATGAGCATTTCTGAAAGTGAGGTCTAAGTTTCTGAAAGGAGAAACAAGCTCCTTGCTTTTGGTTCCCCTGGATGGAAATGTGTAAAAGGCTGCACCGACGTTCAACAAGTCCATTCGTTCGCAGGACCCAGCAACAGATGTTACCTCACCAATGAAAATCTGCTCTGCCCCCTCTCCCATACCATCAGCCACTGTCCCTGACAGTCTACAACAAATCTGACCTTGAGAACAAAAGACCAAAAGAAGAAAACCCTGAAAGACGAAGAAGATAGCAAAGCTATTGACCCCATCCTAGCATCTAGAAACATCAAGGAATTTATAAAGGTGAAATGTAGAATGTGGTTCTCAATCCCACGCAGATCCAACTAACAAGAAAATCCTTCTCCAAACCCAAGTCTGGAGACTGATACAACCTTGAGCTGAGGTACAAGACACCGAACTGCTATTTGAGAACTTTTTCAGCACTAACGCTCCTGTCTGGCTACAGGTAGTTTCTCAAAGTTCAGAGGAAGAAATCCCTCTTGAGAACTTAAATAAGTATCACATTCATCTCTTACCTGGATAAATCTATGATAATTGGAGATCCAAACAGTGAGAGTAGAAACCAATAAATGTAAGGAGAAAATACTGGTATTATCATTATCATTATGTGGCAGTGATAATTTTGACCAAAAAGGAGCATTTGCATAAGAACACGGTGGTTGAAATTCATCTAACCAGATATATACATCTGCTTTGTAGAGTTCTACAAGTAGATAACAATGACAGCTAAGCACCAGACGCTCTCTTTATAGTCAGTACAGGAGAACTGTCACTTCAAATATACAATTCATCTCTTACAGGCACCTAGTTCAGATGAGATGATTTGTGCCTCAAAAGCAGCTGTTTCTCTCCATTACCTGTAAAAGGAATTCTTCTCAGATGGAATGTCTACACTATAAATTTCTATGGCTTATGTGTCTACACTTGGTCAGATGAATCCTACTTCATGAATTTTTCATTATTTGCAGTCATTACATGAGGACTGGATAGCTTTTAAAAAATATGCTATAGCTTGAAGAGAAGCATAGGCTTGATACAAAAATTACCAGACAAACTTCTATTATCTTAGGAAAACAGAGGATTTGAACAGATGTCCCAAATCAGCTCTGAACCCAGTGTCTTGACATTGAAAGTAGCCACATAATGGGACTATATTATATTATTATTATGTTCTTTATTTATTTGGTAGGTCAAACTATGTGGCCATGAATTTAAAATCTATGTCTGTGAGTTCTGCTTTACAGTGTGACACAAGAAACCCAGTTAAACAGACATCATTAAACATTATACTTCCAGCATAACATCCCTAGAGCTAGGTTGCCTAAAATGTTTACTTGTTTGTAAGCATCAATTTTATTTCAACTTTTGAAGAAAGGAAGTCTGCATTATACATTGTGTCTATCTTTCTCCAGCAAGACCCTGTCTGCATTGCCCTGTTTTCAAAAGAGTGTAAAAGACGTGCTTTTTCTTGGAAGTCTGGAATTGCTCCGTATCTATTTTTTGCGGATCTTGAACATTGCTTTTTATAGCAAAAGAAAGCAGTTTTGCAGTGATAAAAATACATTTTCTACATTGATGAATTAATAAATTTTAAGAGCAAAAGAGACCATTACATTCATCCAGCCTGAGGCATTGATAGATTTACTGCACAGGAGCTAATGGACTAGAGCACAGTCCCTTTGAGATGACAGGAGAGAATTTGTGCAGTTCTTTATCCTCCCTCCTCATCACCACGATGAGGGCAACCACCTCAGGACTCTCTTGTCTAACATAGACCCTGCCTTTAGTCCAGCTCGATAGAATATTCATTTAAACACAACATTTTGGCAAAAGCCAGACTGCTTTCCCAAGTACCCAGAGAAAGCAAAGGTCAGCACACCCTCATCGGCCCAGAGCATCTCCAGCACCTCTCACTGATCCCACTTGGTCTCCCAGCAGCACCAGACACTGCAAAACAACAGTAGCTGCTGTCCCTGCTCTCATGCTTTGTCCTTTACCTGCCCAGTTCTCTCATTGGGATGTGAAGCGCTTGGCCTCTGGGACTTGGCTTATTGCCTTATAAAGCAGGATGGCAGGATTATTAATGTGGCAGAACTGCAGGATTTTCCAAGCAATTTATGAGTTACCATGGCAGTTCATTAGCTCTCAGCCCAATGACCCCTTTCTATCGAGCATGAATCAAGCAGGAGGCACACACACATCTAAACACACGATGGATATTCACATCAAAAATACATCCAAGGCCACATTTCCTTCATTTTGTCCAACATATGTCTAACAAAGGCACTAAAACATTACCAGTTATCAGGACCAACAGCCAACCCACGGAAACATGCCTAGACACAAAGAAATTCACAATCCCAATCTTTTTTTTTTTTTTTTTTTTTTCCTCATCAGGCCATTTCTGACTGATGCCTGTATTTAAAGAATAGCAAGTACTTAGCAAAGGGTTTACGTTTACAGCTGCCATTGACTGGACAGGGAGGCAGGTCTGGCAGACGGGACAGCAAGCACTCTGGATTGCTCCCTTGGCTTTCAGTGCTAAGAATAAGGTTTCTCTTTACACACAGGCAAGCCCCTCATCCCCACTCAAGGAAGCATTTAAGAAAATATTTAACTTTCATGGTATTTATGCATGAATCTTAAAATAAAGTACACATTTAAATACTTCCTTCAATCCAAGTGGCATTACGCACGTGAAAAACTTCAACAGGTTTTAATACATTGCTGAGTTAGGACTTCAGCAGCAGCCAGAAAAAAAAAAAAAGTCTAGCATACTAGAGAGGAAAGAAATCTAGAGAATTAAAGGGAGTCTTTGAAGGTAACAAGTGGACAATTAAGAAAAAGGAAAAGGTCAGGAGCACAGTAACTTTTATCAGTAAGTACAAAACCACTAGCAAGCTACCCACAGATATTACAAATACAATGTTTTATAACAAAGAAAGAGACACAGGGAGATGAGAGGGGGGAGGGCAGTGGAAGAGAAAGGAAGACAGACTTTTATGAAGTCTGTATTGCACTATTTTTCTCAGTTGCATTAATACTCGTTTGCTGTTACCCTCTAGGTGTTTCAGGGCATTTTGAAGAAAAGGCAGAGCCAAAACTTTTATATCTCCCTCTAGTTAAAACTGCCACACTCAGAAAGCACCTTACCAGGCATTATCTGCTTTCCCAGAATTAATCTGCCCTTTGCTTTTAAAAAAATAATTAATGTATTTATTAATGCAGTAATGGGACCCACATACTGGAAAATCCCACCTTCCACACCATCCCATTAGCCAAATCTGGCTTTGGGCCAAAATTCAGTATTTCAGCTCTTGCCAAGGTTCAGGTGTGGAGCGTTTTTACATTGGAGGATTTTTCACCTGTTTCCTTGGCCGGGATAACGGGACCCTAGTGCACACGGGAGATCGCTATTGCATCGGGCAGCCGGTCACTTGCTTGTTTCAATCATCTCGTACATACACACTAACTTGTAGCATTTCCCTCTCAGCTCAGTGATGCCAAGAGGTGTTAACACAAGGTGCGAAGGGGTATAATACGATATGGAGAACCACTGACGTGAGACACTCCCACTGGCTGGAGTAATAACAACAAATTATTAAAAAAAATATATAGCTGGGCAAAAAGTTCGGTGATACCTTTACTTAAAACCAGATTCATCAACAAAATTGTGTATGTCTGGCAGGAATTCTCATGGCCAATATAAAATGGAGGCTGGAGAAATGAACCTCCAAGAAATTTGGACATGACTTAAAGAAAGCAAAGCTGTTGCCTCACACATTTACCTCTTGGAGACCTGGGATAGGGCTCAGCTCCTGCTGTCAAGCCAGAGAAGAACAGTCTGTACGTGCCAACGTGAGAGACACTTGCAGATGTTCTCCTGTCAGGGCCGGGAGATAAGCCACCTCACTAACTCTTTGCTAGTCATTGGTCACTAACCAACACCAGCATCAATGCCTGTCACAAAGTCCATCTCAGCAAAAGGGCAGTGATTTCTGCTAACAACACGTGAGTTTTCAATTAATAATACCTTCTGTCACCTCATAAATTACTCCTTCAACGGATTTTTTTTCATTAATTGCTATCAAAAGAAGACATATTTTTCTCTTTCCAGCTCTTCCCATGCTTTAGCACCAAGAGCAGAGTTCAGCTGCCCTGTCCCCATAATTACTGAAGTTTCTCACATGGGAAATGTCTGCATGAAGGCCCTCCTGCCCATGCTGCCGTGTCCATCAGTATGCTTGCTCTCACCACCTCTTCTGAAACAGCACAGCAGGTCGGTAACACTGGCCAAGGACACATCACAGTTTTTCTCACAGGTAAGATCGGTGACATGGTCCAAACTGCCGAATCATAGCAGGACATTTCTGCCACAGCCTGGCAGCTGGGGAGTGACAAACTATACTGCTCGATCTCAGTGAGTGAAGTCATCACCTATTTGAAGCAGCAACAAGAAAGGCTGAAGTGATGCTTAGAGAAACCCATTTTGTACACCCATCATGTTTCCTAAGCTGTGCCAGGGTCACCCTGCATCTTTCACTGCTCGCCAGCGAACAGCAGCAAAGCTGCATCCTGCACTCCAGGGATCAAGCGTTTCCAACTGCAAGAGATGGGGAACCGGGGCATGTATCTAGCTACAGGTCACAGGAAAGTGCAGTCGCGTTTGTCAGTCAAAGCCTGTCCCCTTTCACTCCCACAGGTTTTGTGAAAGTAGAACACCACACCAGGAGCAATAAAGCATGCAGCTTTATGGAAACCTGAAACAAAGAGATACCCCACAGGAGCCTTTCTACACTGCAATTGTTCTCTAAACCATAAGAATATCAAATTGCTTGATTTTTATCATTCCTTATAAAAGAATGCCAGGATTTACTTCTGTCTGGCACAAGCACATGGGACTGGAATTTGATTTCTTGTTTATTTGGTTTTCACATTTTGAAAGATTTTGCCATTTGAAGGGAGAAATACATGTCTGATGATCACAAAATCCAGCTCAGAGACATGTCTGAAACATGGTTTGAAAAGGAGCCATGGCCACCTTCAGAGCATGAGGCAGATTTCACCCACTAAAAAGTAAAACATGCCATTTTGTGCTCTCAAGTGTGACTCATTTCCTGATGCAGTTAGGCTATGACTAGGAAAGTTAAGGTCAGATTAAGAGATCATTACTGCCTTTTGTAGTGGACTTTGAGACCAGGACCAGAATAAGGTCCCAGAGGTCTTTGAAGGTGATATCCTCTTGGAAATACACCATGGGGCTCTGTTTGGTTTGTCCCTGCATTTTTGAGCTCCTGTTTTGCTGCATTGCCTTCATTTCTGTCAAATCCCCATAAGGATAAACTTCTCTCCAGCCTCTTTATGAGAAAAGTGATATAAAAACACCATCTTCCTGGCCAGAAAATTCACGGGGCTTTGCATGGATAGCCTTGCTACTTCTTGCTACATAATTTCAAACAAAAAACAAGAAGCCAAGAGCAAAAAATATTCAACCTTCCTACCACTCCTGCCAAACAAAACAACAGCCAGACAGGAGCTCAGAACCTGCATCAGTCTCTTGGCTCTTCAAGGTGCTGTACATCCACCCTGCTACAGCAGCTATACAAAATGCTATAGTGACTCCATCTCAGACACTATCTATCAGATTCAGCGTGCTGCAGTTACACACAGAGATTGACCCACAGACCTGTTCTTGTCTGAGGACACAGCCAGCACCTCCTCTACTACACGCTCTGCCATCAGCTCAGCAGATTCAAAATAGTACCAGAATTTCCTCTTCCAGGTGGATGTGGAAAGGAACAGAAAGAGAGGGACTAAGCTGATACTACCAATAACTATATAAGCAAAACCTTGAAGCAAATATTTTCAAATATATCAGCTACAAATGACCAAAACGTCATCACAAAGAGAAGACAGACCTGATGCTGGTTTCATACCACAGAGTTCAAAGGAACAATTTTTTCTCTGTTGCAAAATAAGATGAGCAGTCAGGTAGGAGTACAGTGTCTGCTCAACACTATGACTTAAGCCCCAACTGAGAGCTCCAACTGTTTGTTAGGAAAATGTTGCAATGTTCACCTGAAGAATTTAGGAGTGATTTTCTACTAACCCCGTGGATTAGTATGGATTGGTGATTGTCTTATTCTACTGCTCGAAATGAAATACAGAACAAAGTAATAAGGATCTTACTGGTAACCACAACTTTGTTTCAGTCAATTGAAACAGCAGGGTGCTAACACTCAGGATGGAAGCACTCACTGCGCGGATTGATTTCACCACCAGATTTTGCTGCCTTTCAGAGGCAGTGTTGAATGGTTAACAACATATCTTTTCCATGTTTTCTGCTTTTTCTACCAAGCCAATGAGTAGAAAAAGAAACAGAATTAAACCATTCAGGTGATCCGCAGAGCTTTCCCTTGTTGACCCAATAAGAATCCCCACGAGCCAACTGGAAGTTCAACAACTTTTTATGTGTGATTACAAGTCTTGTCATTCTTCACACACCACTGTTCATCAAACACATACCCCAATGAGAGTTAAAGAGAACTTTGTGGCTCACCACAGGTGTAGATGACATTAAGATGCTTTCGGATGCCTGGGTAACAAGGGTCTCCAAATTCATAGGTGCTGGCATATATGCTGCAGCTTCTTTTCCCATGACACCGCTTGATCATGAGCTGGAGAGCAGTAGCTGACTGACACTCTAAAAGGGAAAAAGGACACCTATTTGTGAATACTTGTGCATACACATCAGGAAACGCCTAAAAAAATTTACCTGATGCAGACTGTGAGAACACATACATATGAGCTTTCCATGAGTGTTTAAAAATCATTATGTTTACTTGGGAAGGTGTATCTGACTCTCAAACACCTCTAATAAATTGTAAATTGATGAAAGGAAATCAGCAAAAAGAACAGTGAAGAATCAGAAACCCCACTACATCCACAGAAAGAAGGCTGCAAATAAAATACGGCTTGTTTTCAAAGGGAAAAGGCTATCCATAATAAAAATAATTCCTTCTCACCTGACATTTATTCTATAAAGGTCTGAAAGGACACTGACAGGTATCAATATCTTCATTTTAACAGATGCAGAAACAGAGTTGTAGAAAAGTAAAAAGACTAACAACAGTAAATCATTGCAGAGCATAGAAAAAGGCTCGGAGTCTCACTCCAATGTATTTGTCCACAACTACTACAAGCTTCCCCATAAACTAAGAGACTGTCATGGGAACAGAAAATACAATAATAGAACAATTATAATATTAATATGGAATTCATGTAGATTTATTTAGCTGCCTGATAATGCAACTGATCACAGTAACATGCAAAGTTATTAGCAAATTCCCACCTGGGAATTTCCCATGGGCTGCAGTTCTTCACACGCATTTTTATCCCCCTTGTTAAATCCGTCACCCCAGAGGCGCTACCACCATCACCGACGGGCTCGGCCTTGGCCAGCGGTGGGTCCGTCTGTAAGCTGGCTGGCATGGGCTCCATCGGACACAGGGAACTTCCAGCAGCAACTCACAAATGCCACCACCCCTGTACCCCGCCCACTACCCAAGCCTTGCCACGCAAACCCAGTACAGCTTGTTTCATTTTGAAGGAAAGAGAGAGTTTGGGTAGGCTTTTTTAGGCTTCGTTATGTCCAAGAGGGTTGTCTCCAGGCACCTGCTCTGGCCCCCTTCTGCAGACAGGTGATCAGTGTCCCTGTCTGCTCTTAGCAGCTGTTGTATTTCTAAGAAGTCTAATGAGGGTTACTATCAGATCAAATAATTATATTATATATATATATAAAATAAAATAATAAATCTACCATCTCAGCAGAAATATTCTGTTAAGCATGTTTATTCCGTGCAAATAGAAACGTTTCTTGTATCAGGAATTTAGAATGTGGAAAGCTCCAAAACTAAATATTCTCGCAAGTATTATTTTTTGATCAGACGGTTTGTGCCTGTTTTCTCAGCTAAGGTGAAATGGTCTGGACAGACAAGCTCTCGAGCTTTTAGGTGCTAGACTGACAGTTTCCTTTCACTGCCCAGCCAGGGCCAAACACAAGGGGAAGCTGACAAGACATTTCTTCAACATCAAGCTGTTGCTAAAAGCAACAGGAAAGCTACAGAGAAAGAAATACAAACCCCTTTTAGTTACTCATCAGGAGGCAGGGAAAGGGAAAATGAACCCCAAAAGGTATCGAATGCTAGAACCAGCACAACAACCAAAGTCATGAGAGACAAGGGAAAGCCACAGAAAACTAAGCCTAGAGGGCAACATGTCTTTTTTTCTCAAATCAAAGGCAGCATTTTATTTCACATGCTGCAAATGAGAAAAGAACAGGGCCCCATGTGAGCATTTTCATACTGAACCACCCAAACTTCCTTAGGGGATTTTTGATCCGATGAGTGTCAGAGGTTGCAGTGGAAACATCTGGCATGCAGCAATCCTGCTTTATATTGTCTTTTTGTCAAATGTCCAGTTAGAGAAACTCATCAAATCTAAGCACTGCGCAGGATTTCATGGAGGGTGCCTATTCTTTTTGTTTGTTATTGTTCTCACGCAAAACAGACAGCATCTCATGGCTGTCTGCACAGGGGCCTCCCCACCCACCCCCAGCACAGGAGCATGCTGCCTCCGTGGGAGGGTGGGGAATTACTCATCACTGGTGCTGTGAGGGGCACAACAAGTCTTTTGGATTCATCATTGTCACCAGAGACGGTGAGCCTTTGGGACATTTCTCGTGTAGAAATGAGAGGTAACAAACCATAGACCCTGCCCTCCACCTTAACAAACTGGATTGACTCTTCAGGTGCCAGATCTGTAGGTTCAGCAAACTGAAAATGCTTCTAGGAGTTTTATCTGTCATATACACTCATACTAACATCATCAGCTGTTCTAGCAATCACAAGTCATGTCTTGGTATTGATGACCTCCTTCCTCCTATGCATTTCTGAGGAGGCTATAGTCTCCATCTGTATTGACTTTAGCAGCAGCATCTGCACTAGGAAACCAAACAGGGCTCAAATCTGGACCTACCATTATCCCCCTTGTTTAAGTGCTACCCTTTTCCTTAGAATGATTTTGCCAACTAGCATTACCCCGGACAGGTAATATAGTCTGAGATATGACAGGGCTAGTCCCAGTAATCAATTTGCAGAAGGCTCCCCCAGATATTCTGGGTGGAAAGCAGAGGAGCAGGAGTACATGGTGGAGGGTTTAGCTGTAATGGGCGAGAGGTCAGCCAGCCACAGGGCCAAGCAGCAGGCTCTTCCTCACTGTGTTCAGTACGGAGTAGCTGGTGTGTACATGGTAGATGAGCACAATCCTGATGCTACCTTTACCAGGTACTAGCTGTACTTTTTTTCCCCAGGAAAGGACAGCCGTGCCCATGATACCCACTGAAAACAACATGCTACACTGCTTGCAAGCAGCTGTGGGACCCTCCTCTAGCCCGTTCACCACCCCCAATACCAATGCAGATGTAGTTTGAGTTGTAAGAGCCTCTTCTGCGTATCCCTAGATACCCAGCCTCTTCCATGCAGCTCCATCTGCCAGAGCAGGTCCTAAACTGCAGTCCCTACTTGTATTTTAGAAGTGCCCAGGTCCAACCTATGCTGTTTGGCTACGTGTTCACTGGAGAATGAAAACTTACCCTGGCCCATTCCCTGGCCCTGAGGCCAACTGTGGTGGAAAAACCCACAACCATGCTATTCAACACTCTTACCCTCCAAGACAGAGTGGTGATACCCAGTCCCTATCCTATAACTAACCTCAAACCATCTCCTGGACTGCCTAGGAGAGTGTTAGCTGGGCCAAGGCAATGAACCATGCCATAGACCATGCT
>JAVJGI010000062.1:79437625-79447721 GCA_035590275.1 Ibycter americanus
AACCTCAAACCATCTCCTGGACTGCCTAGGAGAGTGTTAGCTGGGCCAAGGCAATGAACCATGCCATAGACCATGCTACAGTTTGACAGTACAGATCTATTTCCAGTATCTGTGCCCAGACCCCGGTACTGTTAGTCCACCAGCATACATGTAGCCCTAGATACCCAGCTTCTTCGGGCACAGACCAGGCCTCCATATTCACAAATATCAGCAGTGAAATCCTCAACTCTCCAGTTGCCAGGCTGCTCCAGCTCAACCTGCACTAGCCAAAATGAGCAGAAAAGCAGATTTTTTTCAATTTTTTCAATTACAGATGGGGACGAAATCCCCTAGCACAGAAAGTAAGGCGCTGAGATTTTAAAAGCTTCTTTTACGTGGATTTTTTGCAAACCTTAATATTGAAAATATATCCAGGAAAAAAAGTCACCTGTTGGGACTGCAGCACATAACCCATACAATAATTTAGTTGGAAGGAATACCTGGAGCCGATCCAGTCCAACCTCCTGCTTAAAGCACAGCCAGCTTTGATGTTACATCAGGTTGCTCAGGAATTTGCCCAGGCAAGTTGTGAAAATCTCCGCAGATAAATATTCCCCAAACTCCTTGGGCACCTGTTTCAGAGCTAAACCACTCTCCAGGTGAAGAATTTTTTTCCTCGTACCAAATCAGATTTCCATTGCTGCAACTTGTATTCATTGCTTTTGGTGTTTGTTTTTTCTCTGTGTTTCCAAGAACAGTCTTTTGAAGAGCTAAATATTAGATAGCAGAAAACAGCAATAAGATCCTACCCTGAGCCTCTCTTCTTGAGCTCTCTTCCAGCCCTGAGCCTTCTCACCTTGCATCTGAACCAAACCAGGTCCCTCAGTATTTCCCCATATGCTGTGTGCTCCAGCCTCCTGACCAGCTTGGTGGCCCTTTGCTGGACTTGCTCCAGGTCTTCAACATTTCTCTTTGTTGGGGGAGCCCTGAACTGGACACCTCAGTACTCAAGTTGAGTACTGAAATGCCAAACGGAGTGAATAAACCCTCTCCTTGATGTGCTTACAACATTCTTACTGAAGAAGTCCTGTAACCTCTTAGCCACCGTTGCCACAAGACCACATCACTGACTCAAGTTCAACTTCTTGTCCCCCAAGAGTCATTGGTCCTTTTTCTGCAGAGCTGCTTTCTAGCCAGCTGGTCCCTAGCCTATGCTGTTGCAGAGGGTTATTCAGGTGCAGAACTTTGCACTTGCCTTTGTTGAACTTCACAAGGTTTCATAAGGTTTCTCCAGCTCACTGTAGTTCCTCGAGGTCCCTACCCCTTGGTATAACAACTGTCCTGTCCAGTTTGGTACCAGCTACAAACTCCATCCTATTATCCAAGTCATTATTGAAGATGTTAAGCAATACTGACGTCTGACTGCTTTTAAGTGGCTGCCAGTTTGACTTCAACAATGCTTTTTGGAGGTTTCTTGTAGCCCTCCATGTCCTTGGCTTTTGTGGCAAACAGCCACAACTTAAGCAAGTCTTTACTATTGCCACCGACCTCCAAACCCTAGTGAGCACCAAAAGCTGGTGAATGCAGGAGTGGCAGAAAGTCATCTGAGGCACCCACATTACAAGACCCAGCTAAACTCTACTGATGGCTACAGGCTCCCACATGGTAAATCCAAATACTCTTCTCATTTTCCCCATGGTAAGGCCTGAGCCATTCTCTTGGAATCAGTCATAGTCTTCCAGCCTTGAAAAAAAGAAATGGACTCTATGGACAAAATATGACAAAATATTCACTTCAAAGGCATCCCTTTGGTCACAACAGGGAATTTTCCCTGGTTTTGCCTCCACACAATTTCTAAGCACAAATGCCTTGTGCATTCCTGTAAATGCAAGCGCAAGCAGCCAGAAGTACTGTGAGGGAGGACTATACCAATACTGAAATTAGCTTGGTCTCCTTTCTTGGTTTTTTGAGCTGTCGACATGTTCATCCTCCACCTAACATTGAAATACGTAAAAGCAGCAATCAAAACCTCCAAATGGGACCATCTCCCTTATACACTTCAAAGGATTTGTGATAAGGAGGTCATTTAGCTGGATGCCAAAATGTCATATTCAAGCATCCTTATTCCTTCACTAACTAGCCCTGAAGATATCAATAACACATCCAAGAGATGGCTGAATGATAGATGAGACTACAGCACCCTCATAAATCACAGCCACCACCACGTTGTTCAGAGCTATAGAAGTGACAACATGGTATTTTCTTTCATCCCATGTCTCAGGAGCATAAAAAACACTCAGCATCACTCCTGTTGGCTGTTATGAAGCACATGTAGGTAATTTAACTTCCAAATGTAAACAATTCCTTAGGGAGCTGGGTTAAACTGAGCTCTCCAAGTGTAACAGTACCTCTTCAAGAGGTGATTCCAGGTCAGAAGCCTTCACCTCCAGGTGCCCATTCCCAGAGCTCAGAGAGGCCAGAAAACAGTCTCTCTTATCCATAAAGCATGCAGTTAGCCTCTCAAAAAGATGCAGGGAAGCCAGTCCCAACAATCTTGCAAAGCAGAGTTGGGCTAAGATCCCCTTCAGCCAAATTCATGATTTCCAGGTCTTCAGAAGTGGGAGACTAGATGTGGCACTCTTATTGCACCAGACGGCGTGCTCATTCAGGACATCTCCTGTCGTTTGCTGCTTGTTTGTTTGCTGAATGCAAACTGCGGGTGTTATGTGAAATACCGTCCTGACACCAGTGACAAACAAGTGATCCCACGTGCCAGATATGGGAAGGACACTCACAAATGCCAACACCATATTGCTAAGTCCAAGGTAAGTACTGCTAAGCAAAGCCAGGCCCCCGCCAAGAACCTTTTAAAGCCCAAAACGCTCAAATCCCACAGCAGAGCAATAAAAAGCTCTTTAAGACGTCATAGATGATAGAGAGCCCACTTGCAGGTTGGGCCAGAGTCACCCTCAGCTTTCATTAGTCTTGGATTGCTTCAGTACACTGCTGAAGAGCAAATATGAATCCTGGCTACAGTGAAATTTCCACATGTGAAAGTGTTTAAAGGTATCAACTGTGCTTTCGCAATGTGGTATTTTAAACTAAGGTTTGGGTTTAGGGGAGAGTGGGATCAGCTCACTTTATCCTCTATACTCCTTGGCCCCACTTTCTAGAAGTTGCACATCCCGCCAGCCTTGCTCCTGGTACAAGGTGAATTCCCTTTTTCAGGATCACTCCACAAATGCTGACTGCTGGCCAGTTTCATTTCCCAGCTCTTAGTCTAGGCCCCCAGTAGGTAATTCATCTTTCCAGTCGCACTTAGTATGATAATACTCCTTGATCTACCATCTTTATCAGCCCAGCCTCTGACAGCGTAAAAACCCAGATCAGATGGCAACAAAGCCACGCTGGAGGATTTTACCAGCTGCAGCCTGCAGACAGCATTGGCTTTAAAGCTGGAATCAGTCTCAGTGATGTAATGTCCATATCATCAAGCTCACCGCAATGAATGGATTTTAGTCAGTTTCAGGCTGCTTCCCAGCATGACTATTTCTTTATTACCTCTTCCTGGTGAAAAAAAGAAATTGGAGCCAATGCCTATTAATCACATCCGTTACTTTGGTTACTCACTATTACTTGTTTTTCTCCAATAAGGGTGACACATCCAAATTTGAAATCCAAGCCATACGCTGCTGCTTTTGATTGCAAAACCTATGTGGGTTTGAAATAATGTTTTCAAACAGTTGAATTTTTGCATTACAGTAACTCTTAGATGCGTTGGTGGAGATGAGAACCTCTTCCAAGGCAGCAGTCATCACAGATGGATCCACAAACAGCTTTAGCCACCTAGTTTCGAGATGAGTGACTAATCCCACAGTGAAGTTGGGCACATGCCAGATGCTCAAGAACATCCATGAGTCTGTTAACCTCATGAGCAGACTCACCTGCCATATCCGTCTTGAGACTACAAAGGCAAGTTCCTGCGTAGATGCGGCAGGCTGTTCAGAGCAAGCAGGACCATGCACACCTGAATGCGTGAATAAGTTAGCATGCTGTAAGGCTGCCAGGTAGTGGTTTTCCACAGGCTGTCCATGGATCTGGAAAGTCAACAGAGCACAGAGCACACTCCCATACCAACATGTGTGCACTTAAAAAAAATACAACACAGGCTGAGAAGAAAACTCCACCCACTCATCAGAGGATGCGTTCTCTGAGTCCGTAAATTTAGCAAAAAAAAAAAAAAAATAAAAAATTGGAGCGCTCATTCTACTTTTTCAGTGAACAAAGCATAAGACCTGGAAGTATGAAAAGGACCAAATGACTGGCTGTAATTAAAAGCTTCAGGGAGAGAATCACTGCCTGAAATACTATTTCCAGCAGTGCATGTGAGGTAAGTGATTAGGAACTGGAACAGGACTGGTAGTACCTGATCGAAAGACAAAGTCTGTGGCACATTTTGGGTCAGCGTGAAGGCATCAGGAGCAGACCTACATCTCGAATTAAAAAGAGTCAGCAGAACCCTAGCTTTCCTTGCCATCTTTTGAGGACCATATGAAAGGAACAACCTAAGATAAATATTCCCTTGAGGGAAATTTACAATTGACAGCTCCAGGAGGAAACGCCTCCCAAGCAGAGGACAGGATTTTTCTCCAAAACATGCAGCATGATTTCTTGCTAAAGAATAAAACAGGAAAAGTTACTTACTCAGAGCTATGAAGCAGAGAGGACAGAATGAAAGACGGAAGATGTAGGAGTCAATTAACTAAGAGGAGAGAAATTTAGTTCCTGCAAAGAAAGCTGACAGATGTGTGAATCTGCGCTGTGGTTATCTACTCATCTGCCAAAGGAGAAAGCTTCCACGGAATGGCAAAAAGGATGTAAGCAGGAAGAAAGTAACTCCAGCCTTGCAGGTGAGGCAGCTGCCTAAATTCCTTCACGTTTTACCTAGGAGAGACTCAAAACTGCCTCGTGCTGCAGGAGAATCTCTATCATAAACAGGAGGGAAGAAAGTTCTTCCGCTCTTGGACAGTTTCTCATTTATTTTAAAGATGCTCCATTAGCTGCAATAGATACAAGGTTCAGCTCCTTCATAAAGTGACAGCTGCTGGAGCTGTCTAAGCCTCTGCTTCAGCACAAATTAGTCAAAATTAGCCAACCTAGCAGTCTGTGAAGCATGTCTTCATAGAGTATTGATGAACCAGCCTGTACCATGCGCAGTATATCAAATCCCAGGCATTTTCAGCTTAACCCATGCCCATTAAGTTTGATGTTCTTTTTAAAAGCCAGCACAGAAGACAAGATAAAAATGGGCTAAATGATGGACAGGATGAAGATGGGATAAAGAAAAGACATAAAGATGGGCGTTATCCACTTTCTCACTACAGTAAAAAGCCTGGGAAGGTAATTTCTTTATCAGCATAGCGCTGTCACACGATTTCAGACAGAGCCAACAGAAATACACTGGATTTCTCTTCCTTGCCGTGGCACACAAGCCTCTACAGAGGACACAAGATAGAACCGGAGGGAGTGCAGAAGACAAAAGGGAGAAAACCAAACTACAGATGCTATGCTTAGCCCTTAAGACCGACCAATCAAAACAAAAGACTCCCCTTAAGAAAAGATGCAGAAGCAGATGTGTAAAGAGGAAAGCTCAGGAGCAGAGACCCAACACAATGAAAAGGCTATTGGTTTGGAAGCCAGAACAGAATGGGCTTCAGAAAACCTGCATAGTCAATCTTTTCCAAGCACAAGAGAATCCTCTTCAAGTAGAGAAATAAAAGAAGTTAATTCATTGGAAGAGATTGTAAAAAGCACTTCTGAGCTGCAAGCATGGGCTCAGGAGAATTTTTGCTTGATAAACCACTGGTCTGTGGACAGGGTTTGTCCTCAGGACTGATGGGGTAGTATCACCGGGGATTTGGCCCACACACTAGGTCTGGTTTCCCAGGTCCCTGCTCCCCAGCTGTGGTACAAGCACTCCCTGATGCTGTGCAGAAGATTTAGAGAGATGCTCCACCATCCCATGGTCAACGTTAAGGCCAAGAAGAGTCTACCTCCCCCACAACAGCATCAGTCCTAGCATGCTGTTTCTTTTTCTATGAGCTTTACTTTTGAGGGACCTTCTATTTGGTTTTTGTTTTGGCGGTGCTGGGCTCTTTGGTGTCACGATGTGCTGGGTTTCTAATATAAATTGCCATCATCATTATTACAAATAGCAACAGGGAACTTCGTGTTGGTGCAACTGGATATAGCATCTATGTCACTGAAAACAGCTGGCCGAAAAATCTACATCCAAACGTTAGAAGGATGTGCAGAGAAGGCCAGCTTTACATTAAAAAGTACATTTTAATGAAAAAGAGAGAAAAATTACTCACCACACACTTCATAAAACTTTGGAAACTTCAGCAGTAGGCCAGAAAAGAGAAAATTATCTTAAAAGAAACTAACCTCATCTAGAAACTGCAGCTGAAGGATCGATTGCAGGTTTAATTACAAATGCTATAGTTACATTTAGAGACACTTGGTTTATTAATGTGAACTCAAATAATCTTATCACCTTTGTATCTGGAACCAGAACTTATATAAAACATATGAGGCTCCAACTTTGCAGAGACTGACTCAGAGAGTGTAAAGTTGAGCAAATTAATAACATTTTGCAGGTTTGGGGGCTAAAGTCAGAATATGAGGATAGCTTCAAACTTGGCTCCAAGACGTCTCAGAGAACAAAGCAGTTTTGGTCTGGCAATGACAGTAAAATTTTATTATTTAATTTGCACCAGAGATGAGTTGATTGTGGGCTGTAAGGCATTTAAGATAAAAAGCAAAGCTAACACCTTTTTTTTCACCCACTAGAAGATAGGCATGGTGCATTCAGTGCATCTACTGCTCTGGGAAGTTCCTGAGTTCATTTGTCCTTCATATTTACTACAGCCCAACAAAAGTATTTTCCTGAACATGAGCATAGTTCAACAAATGCCTAGACCTAAGTTGAAACAACTCCTGAGTCATAGAATCATAGAATCATTTAGGTTGGAAAAGATCTTTAAGATCATCAAGTCCAACCATTAACCCAGGACTGCCAAGTCCATCACTAAACCATGTCCTTAAGTGCCACACCTATGTTTTTTTTAAACACTCCCAGGGATGGTGATCCCACCACCTCCCTGGGCAGCCTGTTCCAATGCTTGAACTTCGCCTGAATGTCTGAACTTTAAAAGCTGTGGGACTGGCCCACTGTTTTTTAAAAGACTACCCAGCTGACACAATCTGCAAGTCACTTCTTGCCCTTGGTTCCTAAAATAAAGCATGGCGTGCTTGCAAACTCACAGGTTTCACATTACCTTTGTTTCTCAGGCCCAGCATTCACCACTGTGGTAATTTTGTAATATTCTTGAGTGACATCTGAATTATTTTAAGAGGAACTTTATCAGTTCTGAACAAGTTACACTGGTTTTCATTCAAAGTAACTCCGTGATGATAAATTGAGATGCTATAGATTTAAATCTCTTAAATTTTGCCCTTTTATTATTAGGACTATATTCTGGCTTTGCTTTTAACTAATAGTTGGGCAATAGGCATATTTTATAAGATCAGCTACCAAAGAAGTTGATAGTGATACAACCAATACACACTTTACTTCCTCAAATATCATACCAATATCATCAGAGAGCCCACTAGTGCTATTTTAATTGTTACTTTCAGAATTTTTATTTACAAGCACTGCATGGCGTCATAGTCCACTGCAAACAACTTTTTAAAACCAGATTGACCCTTGGATTTGAGAAAGCTCTTGCCCAGAAGCAAATTTGAATGGATTTTTCTCTTTTTTAAAAAAAATAGCAATTGTGTGCATATAAAAACAACTTCATACAAATCATTTTTTATGATTCTATGGAATCCAACAATAGTTTGAGTTTTCTAGAAAGAGCTGTAAAGTGATTTTAATTACCTCCTGGTGTTTTGAGACAAAAAGTGAAACACACAAAGTATCTAAAATTGAAAAACAACTTTCTGAAAGCAGGCTTTGTCCCAGTTTAACATAGCGTTCTAAATAGCAATTTCATTTCAATTTGAATTTAATAAGATATAATATGTGAATTGAACAGCAACTGATATTTATTTAGCCTTCAAACTTGGATACTTGTGGGTTTTATTAGATACAAGCAGATTGGCCTCTAAAAACATGTTCTTAATCATGAGCTATACACATAATAAAGTAGTTTCTGCACTGAATGTAAATGAAATGTACATAGAGTCACACCTACAGGCAGGGGAGCTCTGGAAGCCTGGTGTGCACATTAGAGAGGAAAGATGCAGTCTGACTCCCTCCCACGTCTGCTGCTCATTCCACAAACCCAGCCTTACAGCCGTTTTAAAGGGCACCATCTCCCGTACGGTGAAATCAGGACATAACATGACAGCGTTTCAGGCACAAGCACTTGGACCTGCTAAAGGATGGCCATGCTACATGGCATTAGCTGACCAGCACAGATTTCAGTGTATACCCCATCTCTTCCTGCCACCCCGGTCCCCCACTGCCTCCCCCATCAGTGCCAGAGGTTACTACCCCACATCGCTCCAGCTCCACAGTTTGAACAACTTTTATTTTTAAGTATCTCACTTAAGACCAAGATTAAAGCACAGCCACAAACTTGCTGATGGAAGCACAGGATGGAAAATGGTCACGGATGGTGAAACAGAAGAGAGCCAGAAATCCGTGGCTGGAGGGGCAGCAGTCTCTTAAAACCAGCTCTGTGTTGGCAGAAACAGTAACATGTACCATGGAATAAAAGGGATTTTTTTTACTTTATGTATTTCATACTTATTCACGTGCTAGATCTGATCACAGATAAACAAACTAGAAGGGTCCATTATTTATATGGTGTAATAAATACTTACATGAGGGACTGTGAAGGCTCTGGTTCAAGTCATATATACATCTGCATTAAGAGGAGGAAATCAAAACAAACTGGGTTGGATCACCTTCTGTCACTGCATTAAAACGAAAAATGGCAGGGAATGAGCACCTAAAGCACAGGCTCCTTTGCTGAACTCATTCCTCTGCTCTTTCGTTATCAGATCCCATGAATAAGAGCGTGCCACTGACCATCTGAGTTTCCTCAGGGCTTTGTAAACATATCCATTTTCTCCCTACGGAGGCACAGGACAGAACTCGTGTGTTAAGCGACAAGGACATTTCACTTCTCAACAGACTACTCAGCTTAACCCACACACCACAACCCAATGCTAGGCTTTGGAGCCAGAGTTCCCACGATCTCACACCAACTCCCAAACCAAGCCCAGATTCTTTCTGCCCAGGGTGAGGAGTTAAACTGCTGTCAGCACTTTGTCTACATGATGGAGAAAGACTGTATCCTTGAGAAGGAGACCTGGATCCTGATGTTAGAGGTCAGCTGAACACGTCCATCTCACTCTAGTTCAGGGGGTAGCTACCGTAAAAATGTACATGTGAACATGTCAGGTGCCCTGAATATGATCAAGGATATCACTCCACTAAATGATAAAAAAGGTAATTGTTTTGCATCCAGGTTCTTAGTCCTCGGTCTCCATTAGGTAATTAGATCACCACCTTGCACTTGGATACAAGCAGGAAAAGGCCATTTTTTAAAATTGGCTTCTCTTGCTCTAAAGAAGTCACTCAGAGATGCAGGCAGAGGCAGCTGTAAACAGCATGATAAAGGGGCAAAGGGCTCACTGGGCTGAGGGATATTAATGGTTTGCTGCTTGCCAACAGCCCTTTCCCCAGAGATCTCCCTATGCTCTGCATATTCTCTTGGTACGTACTGGCAGCGAAGTGGAGGCTTTATTAAGAGAGTTACAAACAAGGTCAAATTCCTTTAGGAGCTTTTCAGAGTTCCCAAGGCTTTCAAGGAGTGGTTCAGCTGTTTGCTGGGGCTTCCCATTACGGTCAGAGACACAAGTTTCAGCAAGTTGCCAGTTAAAAGAGGATCCTGGCAGATTTTCTCTTTAACATGACAGGGACAGGATGGAGTTCTTCACAATAACTTTCCCTTCACAGATGCTAAGCACATTTGTATAGATGTTAGACAGAGAGAAAACTTGTGTCTGGCACGGCATGGTGTGTGAAGCCTGACTT
>JAVJGI010000062.1:79447821-79458840 GCA_035590275.1 Ibycter americanus
CTTACATCACCCAGCACAACGATGGCTGGGTTATGCAGGTGATAAAGGGCTGCCATGTCACCACACCTCAGATGCCTCCACCAGAGCACCTAATGTACCTCATGTCTCTGCAGAATCCAAGAAACTCACCATTAGCGGACTTTACCTCTTCAACACTCTTACAGGAGTACAAGGACTTGTTTCTGAAGGCAAAACCAATACAAATTAAATTATTTGTTCCCTTACCTTACGGCAGAGTCAAAAATATATACAATGCTTTATTAGGCCACCCCTCCTCCCCATCTTAGACCTCAGCAGTTAAAAGCCTCATCTGTACAAATTACATTTCTATATTCAACACACATGTGCATTTCGTTCACAGAAAAAATGGAATAAAGTTTTCTGAACTGTTTCTCATTAGGAGAGGAAGAAAAGATACCCTTCCCCACCTTTGGGGCAAGCGTGAGTTCTTCACTCATCGAGAAACTCATGCTGCCTGGATAAAAATAATCACTGCAAACTTGTCCAGGACCTACTTCCCGGGAAAAGGCCCTTTGCCAAGGCTCAGACTTGACACAAATCATCAGTCCCATGAAATTCAAACAGAATAAATCTTCCATGTGCAGAACATAGCTGGGTTCTGCCTTACGGGAACTGGATGCTGCTGCAAAGTCTGAGTCATACGGTCATATTTGTAAGATCAGCTCGTTGCGAATGTCTGGGATCAAAGGCTGTCATGGGGCAGCCCTCCCCGTATCACAGGGCTGTGGAAACGTGCAGGGAAATGTTCTCTAGGTAGAGAAAGCTTTGATTTATAAGCCGTGATGTTTTCACCTGCTCCTGAAGGAACAGAGTTGCCTGCTGGGCTAGGCAGGCCCGTGGCAGGAGTACAGTTTCTGGAGCAGGCTGGGGGACTGCGTGCTGCTCCCACGATTGCTAGCGGCAGCTGGGAGCACACCCCCCTCACTTCAATGCTGCAAATGTAGGCAGGACTATTATTTCTTGCAGCGTGTCTGTGGGGAAGCACGGTGTGAATATGCTTTTTTGCTGATTTGGGTTGTAGATTGTTCCTACACCAGTTTCTCTTGTGGGGCCAAGAGAGGAGTGATAACCGCAGCCACTAGCAGTCCTGGACAAACACTCTCAAATACAGCTGGGATTTGAAGGACGGAGCATGGTGAGCCAAAAGACCACCTGCTCGCTCACATTTTTTTTGTTAGTTAAGCTCACACACACACACACACCCTCCACTCAGGATTTCAGCACACAAGGGGATATCAGCATCAACAGCTAATACTGTCTGTCTTACACACACAGTGACTAAATGCCTGGGAAACCCTGGGGAAGACATTGCTCCATGGTTAAGTGCCTTACCCCTCATCCCCAGCCCTGCAGGACATGCAGCCAGCCACTGTCCCAGAGATACTGCCCACCCTCCCCTTGCTGTTGTGCAGGCAGGACATACCTCCCCGCCTCAGCACCCCAGCAGCACCAGGCTGACTTAACAGATACAGGAGATCCCCCACAACTTCAAACATGCAGATATTTGCTCCTGTCCAACGACTCAGTCATTCTCAGCATCAGTTCACAGCTTAAAACCTTGCACTGGATTTCAGTGTAAAGCAGCCTCTGCATTCCCACCATTTGTTTGGCATTACATTGTCTCGTACTGAGCCTGCTCTGGTAACTAGTTTAATTTAAGAGCTGACACTGGAGGAAGGCCCTGCCTCGTCCCAGCAGCAGACTGTGTGCCACACTCCAGGATCCGACATCTTATTTCCTTGGGCAAACAGCCCAGTTTTTAGAGATCACAAGGCCAGTTTGAAAACAACAGGGCATACAAGCCCTGTAGATGGTATGGCACGTGCAGCCCTGCTGTCACACCTCACTGCTTGTTCTCTTAGCTACAGCGCTGCTCTCCCAGCTCCACTGCTTCCCATCCCATTTTCGTGTGCCACGTACCCTGATCTCAGCCAGCACAGGTTTCGGGAGTTTGCATCTGGGTAAAGAAGAGTAAAACTTTACCCTTTGTGGCTTCACACAGAATTTCGTGTCATGCTAACATTCAAGAGCAGGTCCCAGTGCTAGCACCTTGTCACCAGTACGTGCCTGTTCCTGCTCTCAGCTCGAGCGAAGGAGCCGTGTGCTCACGTATATGCTAGAAACCCATCGGGTTTCGCTGACTTTGCAAGTTATCACCCAGCAGCCGAACCGCCACAGCAACCAGCACGCACACTCTTAGCCCATCCCAAACACCACATGAAAGAAGTCTAGGCTAACCTGTTACACATATCTGTTGTGTCTTCTGCACCTTGGACAACAGGAGCACATCCAGGGACATAGGTCACCTCAGGAAATAGGAGATGCCCTTGTTAAAGGACCGTAACTCTTCTCCCAGGCATCTGAACCATGGGGCTGCGTGGGACCCTGCACTGCTCAGCTGTGCTGCAAGTGCTCAGATTTTCACAGCTACACAACTGAGGTGCTCACCACACTGCACAAATAACCCGACTGGCCTGATTCCACCTGTGGTTTCCTACTGACACCCAGCATCTGCATATCATATTTCCAAGCAGTCAGTTCACATGCTTCCATTTGAATAGCATTTAACTCCTTAAGGGCACTGGATCACCAGCTATGAAGCCAAAGATCCCCAGATACAGCTGAACAGATACCAGCACAGGCAATAGCAGCAGCTTGAGCTTCCTTGTACAGCCCCCTCTAAAGCCTTCCCCCTCTGGAGGCGATTCCTTTGGGAATCCAGTTATTTCCCTCTCACCTCTGCAGAGAAGGATGACGAGGAATGCTGACCACAGGATTTTGCACTGTGGACAGTTGCTTTCTCTACCACAGCCTAAAATATTCGAAGTCATTTCACATTGGCTCAAGAACAGACAGTTCTAGTGACTTTTTTAAAACTTATTGATCTTAAACACATGAATGTGAGACTATGATAGCCTGAAAGTAAAGAAGCTGCTTGAAGGTACTGTAAGTCAACTGTAACATGATGCAACTTAACAACTTGCTTTTTGAATTTTCACCCCTTGCTTTAACTTCGGTAGAAGTTTAAATGCAATGTCAAGGCTTGGCTTGGACGCAGATGGTCCATAACATCAACCAATAATATGCTCCTCCATATTATAGCTAGAGGTTCAGTCTGTGAACCACCAGAAGGACAGAAAATCAAGCAATAAATTCAAGGACTACCTTCAAGCATATAATCTGATGAAACTGCTAAAAGTCTGCAGCTTGATATCTTGGCTAGGGCATCTAGCTGAACCTCAGTTTAGTGCTTATGATGAAGCTCACCACTGGTTAACAAGGTACCACACACCAGGAGCACCACTGTGGCAGGCTACATGTCCCAGTCCTGCTTTTCTTAATCAGAATCTGTCAGCTCTGCCACGATGACAGTAAATGAAATCACCCTGCCCAGATCAATGTGCTCTGTCAAGCCATTCCCCTGCTTACCTATCATGGGCATCCCTAGGTTTTGGTATGGGCACTCCAGGCTGCCTCCTTGTGTCCTTCCAAAGATAGCAGAGTAAATGGCTATCACCATGCTCTTCTTACAGCTTAGCCTCAGCTTGTCATCTTCACAGGCTACTTTACTCTTGTATTCATCTGGAAGGAAACAAACACTTAATTACTCAGCTGATCCAGAGGCAGGCACTCAGCACGAAGGGTGCCCTCTCACCTCCCCATGGTGTGAGCTGGTCAGAGGCAGCAGCGAGGGTGGGCATACACCCAGAGGTGCACATCAGCTGCCAGCACAATCCCAGCCTTACGACTGCGTTTGCTAGAGCAGCACTGGTCATTTGCATTACGCATTCTCTCTCTGGCACTGTCAGCACATTTAATGAACATATTTTAACCGAGCACGTGTCAGTTCCAGTAAATAGCCAGTAATTTCATTTTGCAGACAAATAAGTGAGGCATGGCCATTGAGGGATTTCAACACAGCAATATCAGCAGCCTGTGGCAGGGTAAGGTAAAAGCCTATCTTTAGGCACTTTTGTCACCTGCAGATCAGCCCTTTATGTACCAAGCATTTTTTCTACATCACAGCAGCCCAAATGCAAACACAGTTATGCTCAATAGCTTTTTTTCACAGCAGGTGTCCCTCGGCAGATTCAATAGGAACTATACAAAATTTGTTAATGATGGAAGCTGCTCTTGCCTGTTGCAAATACAGATATGCAAAGCTGCTCCCCAAATCCTTCTTAAAATGGTCCATCCAACAATGCAAAATATACTTTTGCTTTTGTAAGGCTGGTGCACACAGAACAGTCACTCAGTTTACATCTGTCAAGGAGACTGGGCAATTGTTTCAGCAGACATCACATGTCATTCCCTTCTCTTTACTATTATTATTTGTATTATGGGAACCTCTAGAGGTCCCAACCTAGAACAGGCCCTTCCCATGTGTCTGCCAACACACCACAGAAGAAAACATTTTTAAAATCTGAGTCTTTACAGCTAGACATCTACATGTGTGAAAGAAAGAGACTAAGAAAACTGCAGTGGCATGTCTACAGACCCCACAGCCAACCCAGTGCACAGCCAGGAATATAATAACCTCAAACTCCTCGGTAGGGTGATATTCCACTTGATTATGTTATTTACTATTAGAAATGTAGTTACAACAGCATCAACATTGCATAATGGGAAGGGTCCTTGACCCATGGTAACCTCCAAAGCACGATCAGTCATTTCATCTGAAATGCTCCTAGCTGTACCAGGTCCAAATTGTACCGTAGAGCACACTAACAACCCAAAAGCGTAGATAATCATCAGCCAGTGCCTGGAGCTGCCCCTGGCCCTGTATCACTAACTAGCATAATCATGGCTTTTGTCTCTCCCTGTCACTGGTTCTCTATGCCTACTACCACACACAAAACCACACCTATACATGTGTGTGTGTATGTATACACAAATATATATATATGAGAACTTAAGCAAAGTCCATATGCATCAAACCACTCAGTAACTGAGAACACTCGCTAATAATTACTTTATAGTTTAATACTTAAGTCTTTACATCATGGCAGCTAACATTTAATGTGACATTTTTTACTGGATTGTAACTATAGGTTCAAGAATCAGTTTTCTTTATTGGAGATGGAGTAATTTTCCACTGAAATTGAATCATAGAAGAATTTAAGTTGGAAGATGCCTCAGGAGGTCATCTGGTTTAACCTGTGCTCAAAGCAGCTCTGATTTCTACATTAGATGAGATTTTTTCAGAAGAAACTACATGGAGAAAACACATACTATACCAAAACAGGCACATGCTGATTTAAAATAAACATCTGAGAACAAACGACTCCTCATGCTCAGCTTGTAAATTCCTACTTGAAGCCGAAAAATAGCCCCCTCAAAATAGCTTATTACCTGGTGATCAGAGCATCCACCTGGAATGTGAAAATCCTGGTCCAAACCCTCACAGTCTGGGTGAGAATCTTAGCCCCAGACAGTATTCCAGTACATAGTCTTTCTTCTCACTCTGCAGCCTTTTTCCAAAAATCTCTGAAAGATCCTAGTTTTTATCCCACTGCAGGGAAACATTCTACCCTCGAAAATATTTATTGAATGGGAAAACACTTTCTCATCCATCCCTGTAGATGAAGACAGAATTAAGACCTAACTCATTCATGGGAGAATGTGTGTGAAGAACACACAACCTTCAATAATACCTATAGGGATAAAACCACAACCAGCTGAGTGTGTAAAACAGTGACAGGAATCAGGAACAGAGCTCATTTCAACATCCAATTATGCAGGGAGAGAGGAACCTCATACAGCTGTGAAGAATCAATCACCATTTTATCTGCGGAGGTATTTCATCCACAATCACCATGAAAGCATCTGAATAATACACTGAAGGTACTAAGGGTTATCATCTTCACCTACAATTGTCTCCCATAGGATTTTTGTTTCTTCTGTGAGGGAAATGGGATCAAAGCTTTAATCTGGTTATACAGTGTAAAACTTCACAGAGTATAATAGAACTTTATAGACTTAATAGACCTTTTTATTCCTTAGGGAAAAAAAACATGGATTCAAGCTAAAAGCACAAAGGCACAAACCTCTGCAATAGAACAGGCTATACATAGTTAATGTTAAACCAATATCGTGGAAAAGGAGAGTACTTGTGACTGGCTGAAGTGGTTGAAATATGAAATAGTTGATTAACTTTAGAAAAAGATCCATTTTGAAGCCTCTAATGAGCGAGTGCCAGGGTCCTCCGTGAAGGTCTTATTTCTTACAAGTCACTAACTTAATTTCCTCTTCTGATTTAGTTGTTATTAGCTACATCTCCCAATTAACAAGTATAACTGATTGCTTAACCACATGTCCTGTGGACCCATTTAAGGTCCTTAGAATATTTATTAAATTCTGTTGACCATTCAAAGTCAGGGCTTGTCATTTGGCAACTGGGATTTAAACACAGCAAGTATGACACTTAGCCCAGAAGACACTGGGATGCACAGACATTCACATCCCTGCTGAAAGTCAGTCCAGCAGTCAAGAGACAGTCAACAACAACACTCTGCCTCTCACATCACAGTTCTTACCCTTGTTGGGAAGTTGTGTTCAGGGCTTATAGAGGAAGCTGCCTGATGGATGGCTCAAGACATTAGACCAGGGAGGCGAATGTGAGTGCATACTCCTTGGGAACCAGTGCAGTTTATGGGTGATGTGCTCACGGCACACTGCGGTGTCGAGTGAGAGGGCTGTGCCACCTGAAACAGATGCCACCTCACCATCACCAAATTCTGTTCTTCTGCTCTAGGAAACAACTGTTGGAGCCACCAGTTCTCAAGGATCTGGCTGAGTCCAAACTGGTTAGGGCTGCAGTCCCCTGGGCTGGCACACATAGAAGACACTGCTTTCTTAAAAGGAAGAAAAAAAGAAGAGAAAAGAAAGCATGAAATATGCTGTAGTATTTCAGACTCCCAAAAGGTTCCCTTAAGCTTGATCACTGGAGAACAGATACTCTCAGTGTTTCTGGGCAACCTGATAGAAATCTGGATAAACAAACCGGTAGAAAGTGATGTTACAGAGGAGACAAGTCACTGGAAGTATTTTTTGCTTCGTAGCATTGCCACCTCTGTCTTAGCCAGGATGAACCACAGCCAGGCACTGATGGCTCCCAGGCATTGGACGATGGTAAGGACTGTGACTGATATAAAAAAAATACAGAGCTAAGTATCATCCATATATTTACTGGTACTTCAACCCATAATAGCCTTACATAAATATTGAAATGAACTGAGGCAGCGCAAGTGACATAAGAGAGCTGGGGCTGGGAACGAATCTGCATTTTCTCTCTCGCTCTCCCAAGAAGAACTGGCCTCCTACAGATCAGTCACAATCTGGTCCTAAGCCTGCTATAACTGTTACAGTCTGGATATAATTCAGTCCAAATGCAAACATTTGTATTAGTGGGTTTCATGTTTCACCCTGAAAAATTAAACATGCTTAAATGGCCTAGGAAAGGTGGCAGTGATATTCAGCAAATGGCTTACTCAACTCTAATCCCCCATGCAGTCATTTGTAGGGCAACAGAGATTTACCATGATTAAGATATTTGCTAAGGATAATATCCCTTTTATTACTGCCTGTTTTCAGAGACACTGGCTTAAATATAACTCAGTAGAGAGAAACCAAGGAGGGAACAGCTGCAGGCTTTTCTAGACACGTTTTTAAAGGTCATTAAATGACATGATTACAACATAGCTAGAACAATTAAAGGAAAACAATTATAAATGTTTCTAATGGAAAAATTGGCTCTCTCAAACAGTAAAGTGAACAAGACGACCCTTTGTAATTAAGGATGTGTGCAAGAATACTAAAGTATTGACCTGTAGTAAACACATTTACCCAGGGTCTTTTTTCACCATGGTCTATGACAATTTTCTGAATGATCATGACTGGGAAGCTCAAAACTAAGTGTCAGTTGGCTCAGTCTCTGCAAGACCTCAGAGAGAAAGCTTAGAAAAAGATTTTGGGTCTAACAAAGTGATGGAATGCATTAATGCCAGAGGTCTACCTTGCTAAGATTATATTTTTCATCAGAACTTGTGGAAAAAATTATGAAATTTTGCTAATTGAAATATGTGTGCTTCACATAATCAGAGCCTAACAGTTGACCCTACTTCCCAGATCAAAGAGCTGGAAACAATGTAGAGAGAAATGTGTCTTCCTCACAAAATCCGAAAGAACTTCAATCTTACAATCAGGGATCTGAGCAAAGAAAGAGATTTTGTAGGAGATAGGTTTGCCCACTTACTTATTAGGTCAGGATTGTTTCCCATAGAAGACTATCTTACTAGTTTGTAACTGTTAAGTTAGTGAGACTGCACCCAAGATGCCACTTCAGAATTAAACTGCACTCCATGTTAGCCAATAACTTCTCTTTAGTCCAATTTTTGCCTTGCTCACCTTCATCCCAGCTTTGCTAGCTGTTCCACTGCATTTCACCCAAAACAAAGAAAATTTCTTGCCTTGAAATTTGTAACTTTTCATTATATTCAGCCATTCCACCAACACCTATTTTCCTTTAAATGATACATGAATGTGTTTAACTACTGGGTAGTGGTTAGTGTTCACCTGTGAAAAAGGGTGTAGGGACAACTCCCTTTCTCACTCAGCCACTCTGAACTGTGTTAATGGCAGATATAACTCCAATGGTCCATGTCATTCTTCCCACCTACATCTCTTACTGTACCTATCAGATACAGATGGGTTGCAGTGCTGAACAGCTGAGATGCGCAGTGGGCCAGGCAGCACAAGTGGGATACGCAACATTTTAGTCACAAGTTAAAATTCAACAAACTTTAATGGACACTGGAAGTCATCACCAAATAATAAAGATGATGGTCTCACAGTCTCACATGCGGTGAGATTTTTCTCATTTCAGCAGATGTCTAGGCAGAATATTTACATTGCAAAAGTCACCACATAACAATTTTTTGTGTCAGCCTAAAGAGAAAAGCCAAAATAACGGTTAACCATGGAAATATGAACTCTTTACTGTGGATGTAGCCACTCCAGATCATAATTCACAGAGTCACAAAGGACAGAAGGAGCCTCTGGAGACTGTCTAGGCCAATGCCCATGTTCATACCAGGGTCAACTAGAGCAGCAGGTTGCTGAGGGCCATGTCCATACAAGTTTTTAACACCTCTAAGGAGTAAGACTCCACAACTTGCTTGGGCAATCTGTTCCAGTGATTCAGTTAATCACGTGAGAGATGAGTATAGTGAGTATCTGTTACTATCTCTTCTGGGGGAACCAGTAAGTTGAGTCTCCAAGACAAGTAACCTATTAAACACTAGGACAGACACCTCTAAGCAGCATCCTAAAGCAAGAGTGCCCATGCAACAGGACTGCCCATGAACAGCTCGTCTTGGAGATACCCATCCAGTACCCTTCCCTGTAACCTGTGACCCTAGGTTTTATATATTTTTATTTTCCCCCATAATCAGCTAATTCCCAGGACCTCTTCTGTAAGATACAGGGAATTTTTTTGAGTGCATGTAGATCTAAGTCCATCCTCCCAAAATCAAAATAGAAAAGTACATCTCAAAGCAGAGAGAGCAAAGGTGCCTTGGACAGCTTTCACTGACTCCTACAGTCTTCTGTGAAGAAGGTAATTGTACTAAAAGGATATTTTCCAGTCGGTGTTCCCCTTCAAACCTCTTCCCCACACTCCTATTCCTGTGTTCATATACTTACTTACTTTTCATTTCAAGCAAGCATTTGTTATCTGAGTTTTACATCTTCTTTTACACTTTTGAAGATATAAGCAGATTCTGGCCTCCAAGTGCCCAATTGCAAAGAAGTCAACATAGATCAGAAATTCCTCACAGTGGCAAATGCCTACTCTTTAGACCAGTGTACATTGCTACGGCTCCTTGCTTTTTGTTTCCTTCCAATTTCCTTTCACTTACAACATGCATCTTATATCCTGAGTTCCAGAGCTTCCTCCTCATCCGTGTGAACCTGCTGCCAATGAGAACTTTCTGTTCATCTCAAGATTTGAATAAATCCGTATCAATCTAGTCAGTATTCCCTTAGGCAGGAATGTGTGGGGGAAACCTTCCCAGGACAGCAAAGGTCTCCAGAGTCCTTAAGGACAGCCTTTCCTCTGACTCCCTCACAAGCACTTAAGCTGTGGGCTATCTGGTCATTCCCTCATTTCAACAGACAGGATCTAAAAAGGATTGCCCCTTTTAATTTGCAACATAAAAAAGTGAGACTGTCACAAATTCACACATTTGCACAGATATATCTTTTAACATTATTTCAGTTCAATTTTCCCTTGAGAAACTTTTTGTGAAGATACTGTAAATTAAATTGTAAAAACTGAAGTTTGCTACCCTTGATGGCATGGAGTGCACCACTTACTTCTGCAGAAGTTAATCTAAAACTCTGAAACATACAGCTCAGATGACAGTCTAGAGTTACATGAAATAGGCAGTTTGCCAACTTCAGAAGTACCCTGAAAACTCAAAAGTACCAAGTTTTGGAGGTCTGAAACCATTTTGACAAGTAAGAAGATTGTTCTTTGCAAATGACCTTGTCAGATTCCTTTAAAATTACACCTCTGGTGCACCCATCCAATTTGCAGTGTTTAAAAGGTGCCTTTCCCCACTGTCACTTTCATTAGTCTGAAATAGCTGCCTTTTTATATTGTGCTGTGAAAAGGCTTGCAGTGCTGCAAATTAACTGCTACATTTCATTTCCAAAGTAGAGTTCACACACCTAGTTGCACTTTCCTGTTGGACAGAGATATATGGCTATCTAAGGAGGAAAAAGGGAACAATATCAGAATATAGAATCATAGAATCATTTAGGTTGGAAAAGACCTTTAAGATCAAGTCCAACCATTAACCCAGCACTATCAAGCCCACCACTAAACCACGTCTCTAAGCGCCACAGCTACACGCCTTTTAAACACTTCCAGGGATGGTGATTCCACCACTTCCCTGGGCAGCCTGTTCCAATGCTTGACCACCCTTTCAGTGAAGA